>CM059427.1:155084023-155514380 GCA_030390025.1 Squalus acanthias
CAGTGCGTACTCTCGCATATTAGGTCTAATTTTCGGGTCAATATATCTGTGTACACCATTTCTCACTGCATGTGTACAAGGAATAAGACATTCACAGTGTCAGTAAGGGAACGGATGTTCATCAAATTCCCATAGCGATTTCAACAAATACAGCAGAGTGGTTCAGAGTGGCAGTGATCAACAGTGCCATCTGTCTACAAGAAATTCAAAACAAAGGGGCCGATTCTTTTCAATAACTAACCAATAGCATTCTGGATGTGTCACAACTTTTATCAGTTAATCCCACTTGAAAATTATATAATAAGAAAGCTCTCAATGGAGATTACACTTATTGGAAGCAATTACAATATAATAGCTATGAAAAGTAGATTGGCAAATTTAAGACATACTTGACTATCGCAGGTGACAGAGAAGCAAAATAGCTGACTGATGAGTTAGGCAAGTGCCGGAATGAATTACGACTGGGCTGAGAGGGCAAATGGCTCGGGGAATATTATTCTCTTAAGAGAAATGAAGATTGATGGGAGATAGGTCAGAGGTTTATTTTAAATAAGGAGGACAGTACATAAAGTAGGAGTGTAAAGTAAAAAACCCTGCTCCAGTTTAATGTACCGCCATTTCCACTATCACACGGCCCACTGGTGTGATCACTGAATTTGCTGATCACTGCTTGGCCTCTGCCTCAGCCCCATCCATTTACCTCACTCTTCCCTCACTGATTCTCCAGGTCCCTCACTGATTCTCCACGTCCCTCACAGATTCTCCACGTCGCTCAATGATTCTCCACGTCCCTCACTGATTCTCCACGTCCCTCACTGATTCTCCACGTCCCTCACTGATTCTCCACGTCCTTCACTGATTCCCCATGTCCTTCACTGATTCCACATGTCCATCACTGATTCCCCATGTTCCTCACTAATTCTCCGTGTCCCTCACTGATTCGACATGTCCCTCACTGATCTCGATGGTCCTCACTGATTCTCCACGTCCCTCACTGATTCCCCATGTACCTCACTTATTCCCCATGTCCCTCACTGATTCCCCATGTTCCTCACTGATTCCCCATGTCCCTCACTGATTCTCCACGGCCCTCACTGATTCTCCATGTCCCTCACTGATTCTCGACGGTCCTCACTGATTCCCCATGTCCATCACTGATTCCCCATGTCCCTCACTGATTCCCCATGTCCCTCACTGATTCCCCATGTTCCTCACTAATTCTCCGTGTCCCTCACTGATTTGACATGTGACTCACTGATTCTCCACGTCCCTCACTGAATCCCCATGTCTCTCACTGATTCTCCACATCCTCACTGAATCCACATGTCCCTCACTGATTCTCCACATCCCTCACTGATTCCCCATGTCCCTCACTGATTCTCCACATCCCTCACTGATTCCCCAGATCTCTCACTGATTCTGCACATCCCGCACTGATTCCCGATGTCCCTCACTGATTCTCCACATCCCTCACTGATTCCCCACAGTCCCTCACTGATTCTCCACATCCCTCACTGATTCCCCATGTCCCTCACTGATTCTCCACGCCCCTCACTGATTCTCCATGTCCCTCACTGATTCTCCAGGTCCCTCACTGATTCTCCAGGTTCCTCACTGATTCATAAGAACATAAGAAATAGGAGCAGGAGTAGGCCAATTGGCCCCTCGAGCCTGCTCCACCATTCAATAAGATCATGGCTGATCTGATCCTAACCGCCAATCTACTATCACAGAACCATCTCCTGAACCTAACAGAATTGGACACACAAAATAGGAGCAGGATCAGGCTACACAGCCCCAGGGCCCGCTACGCTACCCACAGGGCCATGACCGATCCGAACCTAGACTCATGTCCAAATTCCTGCCCGCTCCCCGTAACCCTTAATTCCCTTTACTTCTCGGAAACTGTCTATTTCTGTTTTAAATTTATGTAATGATGTAGCTTCTACAGCTTTTTGGGGCAGCATATTCCATGGACCTACCACCCTCTGAGTGAAGTAGTTCCTCCTCATCTCAGTTTTGAAAGAGCAGCCCCTTATTCTAAGACTATGCCCCCTAGTTCTAGTTTCACCCATCATCGGGAACATCCTCCCCGCATCCAACCGATCCAACCCCTTCACAATCTTATATGTTTCAATAAGATCGCCTCTCATTCTTCTGAACTCCAATGAGTAGAGTCCCAATCTACCCAACCTCTACTCATATGTCCATCCCCTCATCCCCGGGATTAACTGAGTGAACCTTCTTTGTACTGACTCGAGAGCAAGTATGTCTTTTCTTAAGTATGGACACCAAAACTGTATGCAGTATTCCAGGTGCGGTCTCACCAATACCTTGTACAACTGAAGCAATACCTCCCTATTTTTCATATTCTATCCCTTCTTAATCACTTGCTGCACCTGCATACTAACCTTTTGAGTTTCGTGCACCAGGACCCCCAGATCCCTTTGTACTTCAGTACTTTCCAGTTTCTTGCCATTTAGATAATAACTTGCTCTACTATTTTTCCTGCCAAAGTGCATAACCTCACACTTTCCAGCATTGTATTCCATCTGCCAAATCTCTGCCCACTTACTTAGCCTGTCTATGTCCCCTTGCAGATTTTTTATGTCCTCCTCACTCACTACTTTCCCTCCCATCTTAGTATCATCTGCAAACTTTGGTATGTTACACTCGGTCCCCTCCTCCAAATTGTTAATATAGATTGTAAAGAGTTGGGGACCCAGCACTGACCCCTGCGGAACACCACTAGTTACTGATTGCCAGTCTGAGAATGAACCATTTATCCCAACTCTCTGCCTTCTGTTAGATAGCCAATCCTCTATCCATACCAGAATATTACCCCCAATCCAGTGATTTTTTATCTTAAGCAATAATCTTTTGTGTGGCACCTCGTCAAATGTCTTTTGGAAGTCTAAATACACCACATCCACTGGTTCCCCTTTATCCACCCTGTATGTTACTTCCTCAAAGAACTCCAGCAAATTTGTCAAACATGACTTCCCCTTCATAAAACCATGCTGACTTTGTCCTATTAAATTATGATTATCCAAATGTCCCGTTACTGTCTCCTTAATAATGGACTCCAAAATTTTACCTACCACAGATGTTAGGCTAACCGGTCTATAGTTTCCAGCCTTCTGTCTACTGCCCTTTTTAAATAAGGGTGTTACATTAGCAGTTTTCCAGTCTGCCGGGATCTTTGCTGAGTCCAGGGAGTTTTGGAAAATTATTACCAATGCATCCACAATCCCTACCGTCACTTCCCTCAAGACCCTAGGATGTAAGCCATCAGGTCCAGGTGATTTATCCGCCTTGCGTCCCATTATTTTACCGAGTACCACTTCCTTAGTGATTTTGATCATGTTTAGCTCCTCCCCCCCTATAGCCCCCTGTTTGTCTAGTGTTGGCATATTCTTAGTGTCCTCTACTGTAAAGACTGCTACAAAATATTCATTCAGTGTTTTTGCCATCTCCATATTTCCCACCATTAATTTCCCGGTCTCATCCTCTAAGGGACCAATATTTACTTTAGCCACCCTTTTTCTTTTTATATAACTATAAAATCTCTCACTATCTGTTTTTATATTTTTTGCTAATTTACTTTCATAATCTATCTTCCCTTTCTTAATCAATCTTATTGTTATTTTTTGCTGTCTTTTAAAGTTTTCCCAATCCTCTATCCTCCCACTAGATTTGGCTACCTTAATAGCCCTTGTTTTTAGTTGAATACTATGCTTAATTTCTTTACTTAGCCACGGATGACTGTCTTTTCTTTTACACCCTTTACTTCTCAGTGGAATATATATTTATTTGGAAGTTGTAAAATAACTCCTTAAATGTACACCACTGATCATGTATCGTCTTACCCTTTAATCTATTTTCCCAATCCACTCTACTCAATTCCGCTCGCATACCTTCATAGTCTCCTTTATTCAAGCTTAGCACGCTTGTTTGAGATCCAACCTTCTCACCCTCTAATTGAATATGGAATTCAACCATGTTGTGGTCACTCATTCCAAGGGGATCCTTTACTAGGACATTTTTAATTAATCCTGTCTTGTTACACAGGACCAGATCTAAGGTTGCTTGCCCCCTGGTCGGGCATTTGTCTATTTTGTTACGAATGCTACGTGCATTCAGATAGAGAACTTTCAAATATGTTTTGTGACACTTAGTTCCTGCTTTTGCCCTTTTTAATACTTTACCTTTTACTCCATACCTTCTGCCTCTTCCTGACACACTCTGGTTTTTAATTTCCCCACTGCTACCAAAATCTATGACCTTCTCTGTTGTCATTTTTATTATTTGCTCTCTAGGAACGTCCCCCACACTAGTTAGTTTAAAGCCCTCTCTACAGCCCTAGTAATATGATCCGCCAGGACTCTAGGCCCAGCACCGGCCAAGTGAAGCCCGTCCCAAAGGAACAGCTCCCTCCTGCCCCAGTACTGGTGTCAGTGTCCCAGGAAGCAAAACCCATTTCTCCCACACCAGTCTTTGAGCCAGGTTCCTCACTGATTCTCCACGTCCCTCACTGATTCTCCATGTTCCTCACTGATTCTCCACGTTCCTCACTGATTCTGCACGTCCCTCACTGATTCTCCACGTCGCTCACTGATTCTCCACGTCCCTCACTGATTCTCCATGTTCCTCACTCATTCTCCACGTTCCTCACTGATTCTCCACGTCCCTCACTGATTCTCCACGTCGCTCACTGATTCTCCACGTCCCTCACTGATTCTCCATGTCCCGCACTGATTCTCCATGTCCCTCACTGATTCTCCATGTCCCTAACTGATTCTCCACGTCCCTCACTGATTCTCCACGTCGCTCACTGATTCTCCATGTTCCTCACTGATTCTCCATGTCCCTCACTGATTCTCCACGTCCCTCACTGATTCTCCACGTCGCTCACTGATTCTCCATGTCCCTGACTGATTCCGCATGTTCCTCACTGATTCTCCATGTCCATCACTGATTCCCCATGTCCATCACAGATTCTCCACATCCCGCACTGATTCCCCATGTCCCTCACTGATTCTCCATATTCCTCACTGATTCCCCATGTCCCTCACTGATTCCCCATGTCCCTCACTGATTCTCCATGTTCCTCACTGATTCTCCTCGTCCCTTACTGATTCTCCATGTCCCTTACTGATTCTCCATGTTTCTCACTGATTCTCCATGTCCCTCACTGATTCTCCATGTCCCTCACTGATTCTCCACGTCCCTCACTGATTCCCCATGTTCCTCACTGATTCCCCATGTTCCTCAGTGATTCCCCATGTCCCTGACTGATTCCCCATGTCCCTCACTGATTCCCCATTTCCATCACAGATTCTCCACATCCCGCACTGATTCCCCATGTCCCTCACTAATTCTCCATATTCCTCACTGATTCCCCATGTCCCTCACTGATTCCCCATGTCCCTCACTGATTCCCCATGTCCCTCACTGATTCCCCATGTCCCTCATTGATTCTCCAGGTCCCTCACTGATTCTCCTTGTCCCTCACTGATTCTCCCTGTTCCTCACTGATTCCCCATGTTCCTCACTGATTCTCCATGTCCCTCACTGATTCTCCCTGTTCCTCACTGATTCTCATGTCCCTCACTGATTCCCCACGTCCTTCACTGATTCTCCGCGTCCCTCACTGATTCTCTATGTCCCTCACTGATTCTCCGCATCCCTCACTGATTCCCCACATCCCTCACTGATTCTCCATTTTCCTCACTGATTCTCCACGTCCCTCACTGATTCCCCATGTCCCTCACTGATTCTCCGCGTCCCTCATTGATTCTCCATGTCCCTCACTGATTCCCCATGTCCCTCACTGATTCCCCATGTCCCTCACTTATTCTCCACATCCCTCACTGATTCTCCACATCCCTAACTGATTCCCCATGTCCCTCACTGATTCTCCATGTCCCTCACTGATTCCCCATGTCGCTCAATTATTCCCCATGTTCCTCACTGATACTCCATGTCCTTCACTGATTCTCCCTGTCCCTCACTGATTCCCCATGTCGCTCAATGATTCCCCATGTTCCTCTTTGATTCTCCATGTCCCTCACTGATTCTCCACATCCCTCACTGATTCTCCATCTTCCTCACTGATTCTCCGCATCCCTCACTGATTCTCCATGTTCCTCACTGATTCTCCATCTTCCTCGCTGATTCTCCACATCCCTCACTGATTCTCCATGTCCCTCACTGATTCCCCATGTCGCTCACTGATTCTCCATCTTCCTCACTGAGTCTCCACATCCCTCACTATTTCTCCATGTTCCTCACTGATTCTCCATATCCCTCACTGATTCTCCAGGGCCCGCACTGATTCTCCACATCCCTCACTAATTCTCCATGTCCCTCACTGATTCTCCACGTCCCTCACGGATTCTCCGCATCCCTCACTGATTCCCCACATCCCTCACTGATTCTCCATTTTCCTCACTGATTCTCCACGTCCCTCACTGATTCCCCATGTCCCTCACTGATTCTCCATGTTCCTCACTGATTCTCCACGCCCTTCACTGATTCTCCATATTTCTCACTGATTCCCCATGTTCCTCACTGATTCCCCATGTTCCTCACAGATTCTCCACGTCCCTCACTGATTCTCCATGTTCCTCAATGATTCCGCATGTCCGTCACTGATTCTCCATGTTCTCAATGATTCTCCACGTCCCTCACTGATTCTCCACGTTCCTCACTGATTCCCCATGTTCCTCACTGATTCCCCATGTTCCTCACTGATTCCCCATGTCCCTCACTGATTCCCCATGTCCCTCACTGATTATCCATGTTCCTCACTGATTCTCCATGATCCTCACTGATTCCCCACATCCCTCACTGATTCTCCATGTTCCTCACTGATTCCCCATGTCCCTCACTTATTCTCCACATCGCTCACTGATTCTCCACATCCCTCACTGATTTCCCATGTCCCTCACTGATTCTCCATGTCCCTCACTGATTCCCCATGTTCGCTCATTTATTCTCCATGTCGCTCACTGATACTCCATGTCCTTCACTGATTCTCCCTGTCCCTCACTGATTCCCCATGTCGCTCAATTATTCCCCATGTTCCTCACTGATTCTCCATCTTCCTCGCTGATTCTCCACATCCCTCACTGATTCTCCATGTCCCTCACTGATTCCCCATGTTGCTCACTGATTCTCCATCTTCCTCACTGAGTCTCCACATCCCTCACTGTTTCTCCATGTTCCTCACTGATTCTCCATGTCCCTCACTGATTCTCCAGGGCCCGCACTGATTCTCCACATCCCTCACTAATTCTCCATGTCCCTCACTGATTCTCCACGTCCCTCACTGATTCTCCATGTTCCTCACTGATTCCCCATATTCCTCACTGATTCTCCATATTCCTCACTGATTCTCCAGGTCCCTCACTGATTCTCCAGGTCCCTCACTGATTCTCCATGTTCCCCAGTGATTCTCCATGTCCCTCACCGATTCACCATGTCCTTCACTGTTTCCCCATGTCCCTCACTGATTCCCCATGTTTCTCACTGATTCCCCATGTTCCTCACTGATTCTCCACGTCCCTCACTGATTCTCCTTGTTCCTCACTAATTCCCCATGTCCCTCACTGATTCCCCATGTTCCTCACTGAATCTCCACGTCCCTCACTGATTCTCCTTGTTCCTCACTAATTCCCCATGTCCCTCACTAATTCACCATTTTCCTCACTGATTCTCCACATTCCTCACTGATTCCCCTTGTCCCTCACTGATTCCCCATGTTGCTCACTGATTCTCCAGGTCCCTCACTGATTCCCCATGTCCCTCACTGATTCTCCATGTCCCTCACAGATTCCCCATGTCCCTAACTGATTCCCCATGTTCCTCATTGATTCCCCATGTTCCTCACAATTTCTCCGTGTCCCTCACTGATTCTCCACATCCCTCACTGATTCGACATGTACCTCACTGATTTTCGACGGTCCTCACTGATTCCCCATGTCCCTCACTTTTTCCCCAGGTCCCTCACTGATTCTCCACGTCCCTCACTGATTCTCCACATCCCTCACTGATTCCCCATGTTCCTCACTAATTCTCCGTGTCCCTCACTGATTCGACATGTCCCTCACTGATTCTCGAATGTCCTCACTGATTCTCCACGTCCCTCACAGATTCCCCATGTTCCACACTGATTCCCCAGGTCCCTCACTGATTCTCCATGTCCCACACTGATCCACCATGTCCTTCACTGATTCCCCACGTCCCTCACTGATTCCCCATGTTCCTCACTGATTCTCCACATTCCTCACTGATTCTCCACATCCCTCACTGATTCTCCATGTCCCTCACTGATTCCCCATGTCGCTCACTGATTCTCCATCTTCCTCACTGAGTCTCCACATCCCTCACTGTTTCTCCACGTCCCTCACTGATTCTCCATGTTCCTCAATGATTCCGCATGTCCGTCACTGATTCTCCATGTTCCTCAATGATTCTCCACGTCCCTCACTGATTCTCCACGTTCCTCACTGATTCCCCATGACCCTCACTGATTCCCCATGTCCCTCACTGATTATCCATGTTCCTCACTGATTCTCCATGATCCTCACTGATTCCCCACATCCCTCACTGATTCTCCATGTTCCTCACTGATTCCCCATGTCCCTCACTTATTCTCCACATCCCTCACTGATTCTCCACATCCCTCACTGATTCCCCATGTCCCTCACTGATTCTCCATGTCCCTCACTGATTCCCCATGTCGCACAATTATTCCCCATGTTCCTCACTGATACTCCATGTCCTTCACTGATTCTCCCTGTCCCTCACTGATTCCCCATGTCGCTCAATTATTCCCCATGTTCCTCACTGATTCTCCATCTTCCTCGCTGATTCTCCACATCCCTCACTGATTCTCCATGTCCCTCACTGATTCCCCATGTCGCTCACTGATTCTCCATCTTCCTCACTGAGTCTCCACATCCCTCACTGATTCCCCATGTCCCTCACTTATTCTCCACATCCCTCACTGATTCTCCACATCCCTCACTGATTCCCCATGTCCCTCACTGATTCTCCATGTCCCTCACTGATTCCCCATGTCGCACAATTATTCCCCATGTTCCTCACTGATACTCCATGTCCTTCACTGATTCTCCCTGTCCCTCACTGATTCCCCATGTCGCTCAATTATTCCCCATGTTCCTCACTGATTCTCCATCTTCCTCGCTGATTCTCCACATCCCTCACTGATTCTCCATGTCCCTCACTGATTCCCCATGTCGCTCACTGATTCTCCATCTTCCTCACTGAGTCTCCACATCCCTCACTGTTTCTCCATGTTCCTCACTGATTCTCCATGTCCCTCACTGATTCTCCACGTCCCTCACTGATTCTCCATGTTCCTCACTGATTCCCCATATTCCTCACTGATTCTCCATATTCCTCACTGATTCTCCAGGTCCCTCACTGATTCTCCAGGTCCCTCACTGATTCTCCATGTTCCCCAGTGATTCTCCATGTCCCTCGCCGATTCACCATGTCCTTCACTGTTTCCCCATGTCCCTCGCTGATTCCCCATGTTTCTCACTGATTCCCCATGTTCCTCACTGATTCTCCACGTCCCTCACTGATTCTCCTTGTTCCTCACTAATTCCCCATGTCCCTCACTGATTCCCCATGTTGCTCACTGATTCTCCATGTCCATCACTGATTCCCCATGTCCCTCACTGATTCCCCATGTCCCTAACTGATTCCCCATGTTCCTCATTGATTCCCCATGTTCCTCACAATTTCTCCGTGTCCCTCACTGATTCTCCACATCCCTCACTGATTCGACATGTACCTCACTGATTCTCGACGGTCCTCACTGATTCCCCATGTCCCTCACTGTTTCCCCAGGTCCCTCACTGATTCTCCACGTCCCTCACTGATTCTCCACATCCCTCACTGATTCCCCATGTTCCTCACTAATTCTCCGTGTCCCTCACTGATTCGACATGTCCCTCACTGATTCTCGAATGTCCTCACTGATTCTCCACGTCCCTCACAGATTCCCCATGTTCCTCACTGATTCCCCAGGTCCCTCACTGATTCTCCATGTCCCACACTGATCCACCATGTCCTTCACTGATTCCCCACGTCCCTCACTGATTCCCCATGTTCCTCACTGATTCACCATTTTCCTCACTGATTCTCCACATTCCTCACTGATTCTCCACATCCCTCACTGATTCTCCATGTCCCTCACTGATTCTCCATGTCCCTCACTGATTCTCCAGGGCCCGCACTGATTCTCCACGTCCTTCACTGATTCCCCACGTCCCTCACTGATTCCCCATGTTCCTCACTGATTCACCATTTTCCTCACTGATTCTCCACATTCCTCACTGATTCCCCATGTCCCTCACTGATTCCCCATGTTCCTCACTGATTCCCCATGTCCATCACTGATTCTCCACTTCCCTCACTGATTCTCCATATTCTTCACTGATTCTCCACATCCCTCACTGATTCTCCATATTCCTTACCGATTCCCCATGTCCATCACTGATTCCCCATGTCCCTCACTGATTCCCCATGTCCCTCACTGATTCCCCATGTTCCTCACTAATTCTCCGTGTCCCTCACTGATTCGACATGTCCCTCACTGATTCTCGACGGTCCTCACTGATTCTCCACGTCCCTCACTGATTCCCCATGTTCCTCACTGATTCCCCAGGTCCCTCACTGATTCTCCACGTCCCTCACTGATTCTCCACATCCCTCACTGATTCTCCACGTCCCTCACTGATTCTCCACATCCCTCACTGATTCCCCACGTCCCTCACTGATTCTCCACATCCCGCACTGATTCCCCATGTCCCTCACTGATTCTCCAAGCCTCTCACTGATTCTCCATGTCCCTCACTGATTCTCCACATCCAGCACTGATTCTCCACATCCCTCACTGATTCCCCACGTCCCTCACTGATTCTCCACATCCCGCCTGATTCCCCATGTCCCTCACTGATTCTCCTGGTTCCTCACTGATTCATAAGAACATAAGAAATAGGAGCAGGAGTAGGCCAATTGGCCCCTCGAGCCTGCTCCACCATTCAATAAGATCATGGCTGATCTGATCCTAACCGCCAATCTACTATCACAGAACCATCTCCTGAACCTAACAGAATTGGACACACAAAATAGGAGCAGGATCAGGCTACACGGCCCCTGGGCCCGCTACGCTACCCACAGGGCCATGACCGATCCGAACCTAGACTCATGTCCAAATTCCTGCCCGCTCCCCGTAACCCTTAATTCCCTTTACTTCTTGGAAACTGTCTATTTCTGATTTAAATTTATGTAATGATGTAGCTTCTACAGCTTTTTGGGGCAGCATATTCCATGGACCTACCACCCTCTGAGTGAAGTAGTTCCTCCTCATCTCAGTTTTGAAAGAGCAGCCCCTTATTCTAAGACTATGCCCCCTAGTTCTAGTTTCACCCATCATCGGGAACATCCTCCCCGCATCCAACCGATCCAACCCCTTCACAATCTTATATGTTTCAATAAGATCGCCTCTCATTCTTCTGAACTCCAATGAGTAGAGTCCCAATCTACCCAACCTCTCCTCATATGTCCATCCCCTCATCCCCGGGATTAACCAAGTGAACCTTCTTTGTACTGACTCGAGAGCAAGTATGCCTTTTCTTAAGTATGGACACCAAAACTGTATGCAGTATTCCATGTGCGGTCTCACCAATACCTTGTACAACTGAAGCAATACCTCCCTATTTTTATATTCTATCCCCCTAGCAATGAAAGCCAACATTCCATTGGCCTTCTTAATCACTTGCTGCACCTGCATACTAACCTTTTGAGTTTTGTGCACCAGGACCCCCAGATCCCTTTGTACTTCAGTACTTTCCAGTTTCTTGCCATTTAGATAATAACTTGCTCTACTATTTTTCCTGCCAAAGTGCATAACCTCACACTTTCCAGTATTGTATTCCATCTGCCAAATCTCTGCCCACTTACTTAGCCTGTCTAAGTCCCCTTGCAGATTTTTTATGTCCTCCTCACTCTCTACTTTCCCTCCCATCTTAGTATCATCTGCAAACTTTGATATGTTACACTCGGTCCCCTCCTCCAAATCGTTAATATAGATGTAAAGAGTTGGGGACCCAGCACTGACACCTGTGGAACACCACTAGTTACTGATTGCCAGTCTGAGAATGAACCATTTATCCCAACTCTCTGCCTTCTGTTAGTTAGCCAATCCTCTATCCATACCAGAATATTACCCCCAATCCAGTGATTTTTTATCTTAAGCAATAATCTTTTGTGTGGCACCTTGTCAAATGCCTTTTGGAAGTCTAAATACACCACATCCACTGGTTCCCCTTTATCCACCCTGTATGTTACTTCCACAAAGAACTCCAGCAAATTTGTCAAACATGACTTCCCCTTCATAAAACCATGCTGACTTTGTCCTATTAAATTATGATTATCCAAATGTCCCGTTACTGTCTCCTTAATAATGGACTCCAAAATTTTACCTACCACAGATGTTAGGCTAACCGGTCTATAGTTTCCAGTCTTCTGTCTACTGCCCTTTTTAAATAAGGGTGTTACATTAGCAGTTTTCCAGTCTGCCGGGATCTTTGCTGAGTCCAGGGAGTTTTGGAAAATTATTACCAATGCATCCACAATCCCTACTGTCACTTCCCTCAAGACCCTAGGATGTAAGCCATCAGGTCCAGGTGATTTATCCGCCTTGCGTCCCATTATTTTACCGAGTACCACTTCCTTAGTGATTTTGATCATGTTTAGCTCCTCCCCCCCTATAGCCCCCTGTTTGTCCAGTGTTGGCATATTCTTAGTGTCCTCTACTGTAAAGACTGCTACAAAATATTCATTCAGTGTTTTTGCCATCTCCATATTTCCCACCATTAATTTCCCAGTCTCATCCTCTAAGGGACCAACATTTACTTTAGCCACCCTTTTTCTTTTTATATAACTATAAAAACTCTTACTATCTGTTTTTATATTTTTTGCTAATTTACTTTCATAATCTATCTTCCCTTTCTTAATCAATCTTATTGTTATTTTTTGCTGTCTTTTAAAGTTTTCCCAATCCTCTATCCTCCCACTAGATTTGGCTACCTTAATAGCCTTTGTTTTTCGTTGAATACTATCCTTAATTTCTTTACTTAGCCACGGATGACTGTCTTTTCTTTTACACCCTTTACTTCTCAGTGGAATATATATTTATTTGGAAGTTGTAAAATAACTCCTTAAATGTACACCACTGATCATGTATCGTCTTACCCTTTAATCTATTTTCCCAATCCACTCTACTCAATTCCGCTCGCAAAGCTTCATAGTCTCCTTTATTCAAGCTTAGCACGCTTGTTTGAGATCCAACCTTCTCACCCTCTAATTGAATATGGAATTCAACCATGTTATGATCACTCATTCCAAGGGGATCCTTTACTAGGACATTTTTAATTAATCCTGTCTTGTTACACAGGACCAGATCTAAGGTTGCTTGCCCCCTGGTCGGGCATTCGTCTATTTTGTTACGAATGCTACGTGCATTCAGATAGAGAACTTTCAAATATGTTTTGTGACACTTAGTTCCTGCTTTTGCCCTTTTTAGTACTTTACCTTTTACTCCATACCTTCTGCCTCTTCCTGGCACACTCTGGTTTTTAATTTCCCCACTGCTACCTAAATCTATGACCTTCTCTGTTGTCATTTTTATTATTTGCTCTCTAGGAACGTCCCCCCCACTATTTAGTTTAAAGCACTCTCTACAGCCCTAGTAATATGATCCGCCAGGACTCTAGGCCCAGCACCGGCCAAGTGAAGCCCGTCCCAACGGAACAGCTCCCTCCTGCCCCAGTACTGGTGACAGTGTCCCAGGAAGCAAAAACCCATTTCTCCCACACCAGTCTTTGAGCCAGGTTCCTCACTGATTCTCCATGTCCCTCACTGATTCTCCATGTTCCTCACTGATTCTCCACGTTCCTCACTGATTCTCCATGTCCCTAACTGATTCTCCATGTCCCTCACTGATTCTGCACATCCCACACTGATTCTCCATGTACCTCACTGATTCTCCATCTCCCTCACTGATTCCCCATGACCCTTACTGATTCTACATGTTCCTCACTGATTCTGCATGTCCCTCACTGATTCTCCACGTCCCTCACTGGTTCTCCATGTCCCTCACAGATTCTCCACATCCCTCACTGATTCTCCACATCCCTCACTGATTCTCCATGTTCCTCACTGATTCTCCATGTCCCTCATTGATTTTCCATGTCCCTTACTGATTCTCCATGTTCCTCACTGATTCTCCATGTTCCTCACTGATTCTCCATGTCCCTCACTGATTCTCCATGTCCCTCACTGATTCTCCATATTCCTCATTGATTCTCCACGTCCCTCACTGATTCTCCATATTCCTCACTGATTCTCCATGTCCCTCATTGATTTTCCATGTCCCTTACTGATTCTCCATTTTCCTCACTGATTCTCCACGTCCCTCAGTGATTCTCCCTGTTCCTCACTGATTCTTCATGTCACTTACTGATTCTCCATGTCCCTCACTGATTCTTCATGTCCCTCACTGATTCCCCATGTCCATCACTGATTCTCCGCGTCCCTCATTGATTCTCCACGTTTCTCACTGATTCTCCACGCCCTTCACAGATTCTCCATATTCCTCACTGATTCCCCATGTTCCTCACTGATTCTCCACATCCCTCACTGATTCTCCATGTTCCTCACTGAATCCCCATGTCCCTCATTGATTCCCCATGTTCCTCACTGATTCCCCATGTTCCTCACTGATTGTCCAGGGCCCTCACTGATTCTCCTTGTTCCTCACTGATTCCCCATGTCACTCACTGATTCCCCATGTCTCTCACTGATTCTCCATGTCCCTCACTAATTCACCATTTTCCTCACTGATTCTCCACATTCCTCACTGATTCTCCACGTTCCTCACTGATTCTTCACTTCCCTCACTGATTCTCCATGTTCCTCACTGATTCCCCACGTCCCTCACTGATTTTCCATGTTTCTCACTGATTCCCCATGTCCCTCACTGATTCTCCATGTTCCTCACTGATTCCCCATGTCCCTCACTGATTCTCCACGTCCCTCACTGATTCTCCACATCCCTCACTGATTCTCCATGTCCCTCACTGATTCTCCACCTCCCTCACTGATTCTCCACGTCCCTCACTGATTCTCCATGTTTCTCACTGATTCTCCAAGTCCCTCACTGATTCCCCATGTCCCTCACTGATTCCCCATGTTTCTCACTGATTCTCCACGGCCCTCACTGATTCTCCATGTCCCTCACTGATTCTCCACGTTCCTCACTGATTCTCCACGCCCCTCACTGATTCTCCACGTCCCTCACTGATTCTCCAAGTCCCTCACTGATTCTCCACGTCCCTCATTGATTCCCCATGTCCCTCACTGATTCTCCATATTCCTCACTGATTCTCCATATTCCTCACTGATTCTCCAGGTCCCTCAGTGATTCTCCAAGTCCCTCACTGATTCTCCATGTTCCCCAGTGATTCTCCATGTCCCTCACTGATTCACCATGTCCTTCACTGATTCCCCATGTCCCTCACTGATTCCCCATGTTCCTCACTGATTCCCCTTGTTCCTCGCTGATTCTCCATGTCCCTCACTGATTCACCATGTCCTTCACTGATTCCCCATGTTCCTCACTAATTCTCCGTGTCCCTCACTGATTCGACATGTCCCTCACTGATTCTCGAATGTCCCTCACTGATTCGCCATGTCCTCACTGATTCTCCATGTCCCTCACTTATTCTCCATGTCCCTCACTGATTCCCCATGTCCATTACTGATTCCCCACGACCCTCACTGATTCTCCGCATCCCTCACTGATTCTGCATGTCCCTCACTGATTCCCCACGTCCCTCACTGATTCTCCATGTCCCTCACTGATTCCCCATGTCCCTCACTGATACTCCATGCCCCTCACTGATTCACCACGTCCCTCACTGATTCTCCATGTCCCTCACTGATTCCCCATGTCCCTCACTGATTCGCCACGTCCCTCACTGATTCTCCATGTCCCTCACTGATTCTCTACGTTCCTCACTGATTCTCCATGTTCCTCACTGATTCCCCATGTCCATCACTGATTCTCCGCGTCCCTCATTGATTCTCCACGTTTCTCACTGATTCACCACGCCCTTCACTGATTCTCCATATTCCTCACTGATTCCCCATGTTCCTCACAGATTCCCCATGTTCCTCACTGATTCTCCACATCCCTCACTGATTCTCCATGTTCATCACTGAATCCCCATGTCCCTCACTGATTCCCCATGTTCCTCACTGATTCCCCATGTTCCTCATTGATTGTCCAGGGCCCTCACTGATTCTCCTTGTTCCTCACTGATTCCCATGTCACTCACTGATTCCCCATGTCTCTCACTGATTCTCCACATTCCTCACTGATTCTCCACGTTCCTCACTGATTCTCCATGTCCCTCACTGATTCCCCATGTCCCTCACTGATACTCCATGCCCCTCACTGATTCACCACGTCCCTCACTGATTCTCCATGTCCCTCACTGATTCCCCATGTCCCTCACTGATTCGCCACGTCCCTCACTGATTCTCCATGTCCCTCACTGATTCTCTACGTTCCTCACTGATTCTCCATGTTCCTCACTGATTCCCCATGTCCATCACTGATTCTCCGCGTCCCTCATTGATTCTCCACGTTTCTCACTGATTCTCCACGCCCTTCACTGATTCTCCATATTCCTCACTGATTCCCCATGTTCCTCACAGATTCCCCATGTTCCTCACTGATTCTCCACATCCCTCACTGATTCTCCATGTTCATCACTGAATCCCCATGTCCCTCACTGATTCCCCATGTTCCTCACTGATTCCCCATGTTCCTCATTGATTGTCCAGGGCCCTCACTGATTCTCCTTGTTCCTCACTGATTCCCATGTCACTCACTGATTCCCCATGTCTCTCACTGATTCTCCACATTCCTCACTGATTCTCCACGTTCCTCACTGATTCTTCACTTTCCTCACTGATTCTCCATGTTCCTCACTGATTCCCCACGTCCCTCACTGATTTTCCATGTTTCTCACTGATTCCCCATGTCCCTCACTGATTCTCCATGTTCCTCACTGATTCCCCATGTCCCTCACTGATTCTCCACATCCCTCACTGATTCTCCACATCCCTCACTGATTCTCCATGTTCCTCACTGATTCCCCATGTCCCTCACTGATTCTCCACATCCCTCACTGATTCTCCATGTCCCTCACTGATTCTCCACGTCCCTCACTGATTCTCCATGTCCCTCACTGATTCTCCAAGTCCCTCACTGATTCCCCATGTCCCTCACTGATTCCCCATGTTTCTCACTGATTCTCCACGGCCCTCACTGAATCTCCATGTCCCTCACTGATTCTCCACGTTCCTCACTGATTCTCCACGTCCCTCATTGATTCCCCATGTCCCTCACTGAATCTCCATATTCCTCACTGATTCTCCATATTCCTCACTGATTCTCCAGGTCCCTCAGTGATTCTCCAGGTCCCTCACTGATTCTCCATGTTCCCCAGTGATTCTCCATGTCCCTCACTGATTCACCATGTCCTTCACTGATTCCCCATGTCCCTCACTGATTCCCCATGTTCCTCACTGATTCCCCTTGTTCCTCACTGATTCTCCATGTCCCTCACTGATTCACCATGTCCTTCACTGATTCCCCATGTCCCTCACTGATTCCCCATGTTCCTCACTAATTCTCCGTGTCCCTCACTGATTCGACATGTCCCTCACTGATTCTCGAATGTCCTCACTGATTCTCCACGTCCCTCACTGATTCTCCATGTTCCTCACTGATTTCCCATGTCCCTCACTGATTCCCCATGTCCCTCACTGATTCTCCATGTCCCTCACTGATTCTCTACGTTCCTCACTGATTCTCCATGTTCCTCACTGATTCCCTATGTCCATCACTGATTCTCCGCGTCCCTCATTGATTCTCCACGTTTCTCACTGATTCTCCACGCCCTTCACTGATTCTCCATATTCCTCACTGATTCCCCATGTTCCTCACAGATTCCCCATGTTCCTCACTGATTCTCCACATCCCTCACTGATTCCGCATGTCCCTCACTGATTCCCCATGTTCCTCACTGATTCCCCATGTTCCTCACTGATTGTCCAGGGCCCTCACTGATTCTCCTTGTTCCTCACTGATTCCCATGTCACTCACTGATTCCCCATGTCTCTCACTGATTCTACATGTCCCTCACTAATTCACCATTTTCCTCACTGATTCTCCACATTCCTCACTGATTCTCCACGTTCCTCACTGATTCTTCACTTTCCTCACTGATTCTCCATGTTCCTCACTGATTCCCCACATCCCTCACTGATTTTCCATGTTTCTCACTGATTCCCCATGTCCCTCACTGATTCTCCATGTTCCTCACTGATTCCCCATGTCCCTCACTGATTCTCCACATCCCTCACTGATTCTCCACATCCCTCACTGATTCTCCATGTTCCTCACTGATTCTCCATGTCCCTCACTGATTCCCCAGTTCCATCACTGATTCTCCACTTCCCTCACTGATTCTCCACATCCCTCACTGATTCTCCATGTTCCTCACTGATTCTCCATGTCCCTCACTGATTCCCCAGTTCCATCACTGATTCCCCATGTCCCTCACTGATTCTCCACATCCCTCACTGATTCTCCATGTCCCTCACTGATTCTCCACGTCCCTCACTGATTCTCCAAGTCCCTCACTGATTCCCCATGTCCCTCACTGATTCCCCATGTTTCTCACTGATTCTCCACGGCCCTCACTGATTCTCCATGTCCCTCACTGATTCTCCACGTTCCTCACTGATTCTCCACGTCCCTCATTGATTCCCCATGTCCCTCACTGATTCTCCATATTCCTCACTGATTTTCCATATTCCTCACTGATTTTCCAGGTCCCTCAGTGATTCTCCAGGTCCCTCACTGATTCTCCATGTTCCCCAGTGATTCTCCATGTCCCTCACTGATTCACCATGTCCTTCACTGATTCCCCATGTCCCTCACTGATTCCCCATGTTCCTCACTGATTCCCCTTGTTCCTCACTGATTCTCCATGTCCCTCACTGATTCACCATGTCCTTCGCTGATTCCCCATGTCCCTCACTGATTCCCCATGTTCCTCACTGATTCCCCTTGTTCCTCACTGATTCTCCATGTCCCTCACTGATTCACCATGTCCTTCACTGATTCCCCATGTCCCTCACTGATTCCCCATGTTCCTCACTAATTCTCCGTGTCCCTCACTGATTCGACATTTCCCTCACTGATTCTCGAATGTCCTCACTGATTCTCCACGTCCCTCACTGATTCTCCATGTTCCTCACTGATTCCCCATGTCCCTCACTGATTCCCCATGTTCCTCACTAATTCTCCGTGTCCCTCACTGATTCTCCACATCCCTCACTGATTCCCCATGTCCCTCACTGATTCCCCATGTCCCTCACTGATTCCCCATGTTCCTCACTGATTCGCCTTGTTCCTCACTGATTCTCCTTGTCCCTTACTGATTCTCCGTGTCCCTCACTGATTCCCCATGTTTCTCACTGATTCCCCATGTCACTCACTGATTCTCCAGGTCCCTCAATGATTCTCCTTGTCACTCACTGATTCTCCCTGTTCCTCACTGTATCCCCATGTTCCTCACTGATTCTCCATGTCCCTCACTGATTCTCCATGTCCCTCACTGATTCCCCATGTCCTCACTGATTCTCCATGTCCCTCACTGATTCTCCATGTCCCTCACTGATTCCCCATGTCCATTACTGATTCTCCACGTCCCTCACTGATTCTCCGCATCCCTCACTGATTCTCCACGTCCCTCACTGATTCTCCACATCCCTCACTGATTCTCCATGTTCCTCACTGATTCTCCATGTCCCTCACTGATTCCCCAGTTCCATCACTGATTCCCCATGTCCCTCACTGATTCTCCACATCCCTCACTGATTCTCCGTGTCCCTCACTGATTCTCCATGTCCCTCACTGATTCCCCATGTCCATTACTGATTCCCCACGTCCCTCACTGATTCTCCATGTCCCTCACTGATTCTCTACGTTCCTCACTGATTCTCCATGTTCCTCACTGATTCTCCTTGTCCCTCACTGATTCTCCGTGTCCCTCACTGATTCCTCAGGTTTCTCACTGATTCTCCAGGTCCCTCACTGATTCTCCGTGTCCCTCACTGATTCCCCTTGTCCCTCACTGATTCCCCATGTCCCTCACTGATTCCCCATGTTCCTCACTGGTTCTCCATGTTCCTCACTGATTCCCCACATCCCTCACTGATTCTCCACATCCCTCACTGATTCTCCACATCCCTCACTGATTCTCCATGTCCGTCACTGATTCTCCATGTTCCTCAATGATTCTCCACGTCCCTCACTGATTCTCCACGTTCCTCACTGATTCCCCATGTTCCTCACTGATTCTCCATGTTCCTCACTGATTCCCCATGTCCCTCACTGATTCTCCACATCCCTCACTGATTCTCCACATCCCTCACTGATTCTCCATGTTCCATCACTGATTCTCCACTTCCCTCACTGATTCTCCACATCCCTCACTGATTCTCCATGTTCCTCACTGATTCTCCATGTCCCTCACTGATTCACCATGTCCTTCACTGATTCCCCATGTCCCTTACTGATTCCCCATGTTCCTCACTAATTCTCCGTGTCCCTCACTGATTCGACATTTCCCTCACTGATTCTCGAATGTCCTCACTGATTCTCCACGTCCCTCACTGATTCTCCATGTTCCTCACTGATTCCCCATGTCCCTCACTGATTCCCCATGTTCCTCACTAATTCTCCATGTCCCTCACTGATTCTCCATGTCCCTCACTGATTCCCCATGTCCCTCACTGATTCCCCATGTCCCTCACTGATTCTCCAGGTCCCTCACTGATTCTCCTTGTCCCTTACTGATTCTCCGTGTCCCTCACTGATTCCCCATGTTTCTCATTGATTCCCCATGTCACTCACTGATTCTCCAGGTCCCTCAGTGATTCTCCTTGTCACTCACTGATTCTCCCTGTTCCTCACTGTATCCCCATGTTCCTCACTGATTCTCCATGTCCCTCACTGATTCTCCATGTCCCTCACTGATTCCCCATGTCCTCACTGAATCTCCATGTCCCTCACTGATTCTCCATGTCCCTCACTGATTCCCCATGTCCATTACTGATTCCCCACGTCCCTCACTGATTCTCCGCATCCCTCACTGATTCTCCACGTCCCTCACTGATTCTCCATGTTCCTCACTGATTCTCCATGTCCCTCACTGATTCCCCAGTTCCATCACTGATTCCCCATGTCCCTCACTGATTCTCCACATCACTCACTGATTCTCCGTGTCCCTCACTGATTCTCCATGTCCCTCACTGATTCCCCATGTCCATTACTGATTCCCCACGTCCCTCACTGATTCACCACGTCCCTCACTGATTCTCCATGTCCCTCACTGATTCCCCATGTCCCTCACTGATTCTCCACGTCCCTCACTGATTCTCCATGTCCCTCACTGATTCTCTACGTTCCTCACTGATTCTCCATGTTCCTCACTGATTCTCCTTGTCCCTCACTGATTCTCCGTGTCCCTCACTGATTCCTCAGGTTTCTCACTGATTCTCCAGGTCCCTCACTGATTCTCCGTGTCCCTCACTGATTCCTCTTGTCCCTCACTGATTCCCCATGTCCCTCACTGATTCCCCATGTTCCTCACTGGTTCTCCATGTTCCTCACTGATTCCCCACGTCCCTCACTGATTCTCCACATCCCTCACTGATTCTCCACATCCCTCACTGATTCTCCATGTCCGTCACTGATTCTCCATGTTCCTCAATGATTCTCCACGTCCCTCACTGATTCTCCACGTTCCTCACTGATTCCCCATGTTCCTCACTGATTCTCCATGTTCCTCACTGATTCCCCATGTCCCTCACTGATTCTCCACATCCCTCACTGATTCTCCACATCCCTCACTGATTCTCCATGTTCCTCACTGATTCTCCATGTCCCTCACTGATTCCCCAGTTCGATCACTGATTCTCCACTTCCCTCACTGATTCTCCACATCCCTCACTGATTCTCCATGTTCCTCACTGATTCCCCAGTTCCATCACTGATTCCCCATGTCCCTCACTGATTCTCCACATCCCTCACTGATTCTCCATGTCCCTCACTGATTCTCCACGTCCCTCACTGATTCTCCACGTCCCTCACTGATTCTCCATGTCCCTCACTGATTCTCCAAGTCCCTCACTGATTCCCCATGTCCCTCACTGATTCCCCATGTTTCTCACTGATTCTCCACGGCCCTCACTGATTCTCCATGTCCCTCACTGATTCTCCACGTTCCTCACTGATTCTCCACGTCCCTCATTGATTCCCCATGTCCCTCACTGATTCTCCAAGTCCCTCACTGATTCCCCATGTCCCTCACTGATTCCCCATGTTTCTCACTGATTCTCCACGGCCCTCACTGATTCTCCATGTCCCTCACTGATTCTCCACGTTCCTCACTGATTCGACATTTCCCTCACTGATTCTCGAATGTCCTCACTGATTCTCCACGTCCCTCACTGATTCTCCATGTTCCTCACTGATTCCCCATGTCCCTCACTGATTCCCCATGTTCCTCACTAATTCTCCGTGTCCCTCACTGATTCTCCACATCCCTCACTGATTCCCCATGTCCCTCACTGATTCCCCATGTCCCTCACTGATTCCCCATGTTCCTCACTGATTCGCCTTGTTCCTCACTGATTCTCCTTGTCCCTTACTGATTCTCCGTGTCCCTCACTGATTCCCCATGTTTCTCACTGATTCCCCATGTCACTCACTGATTCTCCAGGTCCCTCAATGATTCTCCTTGTCACTCACTGATTCTCCCTGTTCCTCACTGTATCCCCATGTTCCTCACTGATTCTCCATGTCCCTCACTGATTCTCCATGTCCCTCACTGATTCCCCATGTCCTCACTGATTCTCCATGTCCCTCACTGATTCTCCATGTCCCTCACTGATTCCCCATGTCCATTACTGATTCTCCACGTCCCTCACTGATTCTCCGCATCCCTCACTGATTCTCCACGTCCCTCACTGATTCTCCACATCCCTCACTGATTCTCCATGTTCCTCACTGATTCTCCATGTCCCTCACTGATTCCCCAGTTCCATCACTGATTCCCCATGTCCCTCACTGATTCTCCACATCCCTCACTGATTCTCCGTGTCCCTCACTGATTCTCCATGTCCCTCACTGATTCCCCATGTCCATTACTGATTCCCCACGTCCCTCACTGATTCTCCATGTCCCTCACTGATTCTCTACGTTCCTCACTGATTCTCCATGTTCCTCACTGATTCTCCTTGTCCCTCACTGATTCTCCGTGTCCCTCACTGATTCCTCAGGTTTCTCACTGATTCTCCAGGTCCCTCACTGATTCTCCGTGTCCCTCACTGATTCCCCTTGTCCCTCACTGATTCCCCATGTCCCTCACTGATTCCCCATGTTCCTCACTGGTTCTCCATGTTCCTCACTGATTCCCCACATCCCTCACTGATTCTCCACATCCCTCACTGATTCTCCACATCCCTCACTGATTCTCCATGTCCGTCACTGATTCTCCATGTTCCTCAATGATTCTCCACGTCCCTCACTGATTCTCCACGTTCCTCACTGATTCCCCATGTTCCTCACTGATTCTCCATGTTCCTCACTGATTCCCCATGTCCCTCACTGATTCTCCACATCCCTCACTGATTCTCCACATCCCTCACTGATTCTCCATGTTCCATCACTGATTCTCCACTTCCCTCACTGATTCTCCACATCCCTCACTGATTCTCCATGTTCCTCACTGATTCTCCATGTCCCTCACTGATTCACCATGTCCTTCACTGATTCCCCATGTCCCTTACTGATTCCCCATGTTCCTCACTAATTCTCCGTGTCCCTCACTGATTCGACATTTCCCTCACTGATTCTCGAATGTCCTCACTGATTCTCCACGTCCCTCACTGATTCTCCATGTTCCTCACTGATTCCCCATGTCCCTCACTGATTCCCCATGTTCCTCACTAATTCTCCATGTCCCTCACTGATTCTCCATGTCCCTCACTGATTCCCCATGTCCCTCACTGATTCCCCATGTCCCTCACTGATTCTCCAGGTCCCTCACTGATTCTCCTTGTCCCTTACTGATTCTCCGTGTCCCTCACTGATTCCCCATGTTTCTCATTGATTCCCCATGTCACTCACTGATTCTCCAGGTCCCTCAGTGATTCTCCTTGTCACTCACTGATTCTCCCTGTTCCTCACTGTATCCCCATGTTCCTCACTGATTCTCCATGTCCCTCACTGATTCTCCATGTCCCTCACTGATTCCCCATGTCCTCACTGAATCTCCATGTCCCTCACTGATTCTCCATGTCCCTCACTGATTCCCCATGTCCATTACTGATTCCCCACGTCCCTCACTGATTCTCCGCATCCCTCACTGATTCTCCACGTCCCTCACTGATTCTCCATGTTCCTCACTGATTCTCCATGTCCCTCACTGATTCCCCAGTTCCATCACTGATTCCCCATGTCCCTCACTGATTCTCCACATCACTCACTGATTCTCCGTGTCCCTCACTGATTCTCCATGTCCCTCACTGATTCCCCATGTCCATTACTGATTCCCCACGTCCCTCACTGATTCACCACGTCCCTCACTGATTCTCCATGTCCCTCACTGATTCCCCATGTCCCTCACTGATTCTCCACGTCCCTCACTGATTCTCCATGTCCCTCACTGATTCTCTACGTTCCTCACTGATTCTCCATGTTCCTCACTGATTCTCCTTGTCCCTCACTGATTCTCCGTGTCCCTCACTGATTCCTCAGGTTTCTCACTGATTCTCCAGGTCCCTCACTGATTCTCCGTGTCCCTCACTGATTCCTCTTGTCCCTCACTGATTCCCCATGTCCCTCACTGATTCCCCATGTTCCTCACTGGTTCTCCATGTTCCTCACTGATTCCCCACGTCCCTCACTGATTCTCCACATCCCTCACTGATTCTCCACATCCCTCACTGATTCTCCATGTCCGTCACTGATTCTCCATGTTCCTCAATGATTCTCCACGTCCCTCACTGATTCTCCACGTTCCTCACTGATTCCCCATGTTCCTCACTGATTCTCCATGTTCCTCACTGATTCCCCATGTCCCTCACTGATTCTCCACATCCCTCACTGATTCTCCACATCCCTCACTGATTCTCCATGTTCCTCACTGATTCTCCATGTCCCTCACTGATTCCCCAGTTCGATCACTGATTCTCCACTTCCCTCACTGATTCTCCACATCCCTCACTGATTCTCCATGTTCCTCACTGATTCCCCAGTTCCATCACTGATTCCCCATGTCCCTCACTGATTCTCCACATCCCTCACTGATTCTCCATGTCCCTCACTGATTCTCCACGTCCCTCACTGATTCTCCACGTCCCTCACTGATTCTCCATGTCCCTCACTGATTCTCCAAGTCCCTCACTGATTCCCCATGTCCCTCACTGATTCCCCATGTTTCTCACTGATTCTCCACGGCCCTCACTGATTCTCCATGTCCCTCACTGATTCTCCACGTTCCTCACTGATTCTCCACGTCCCTCATTGATTCCCCATGTCCCTCACTGATTCTCCATATTCCTCACTGATTCTCCATATTCCTCACTGATTCTCAAGGTCCCTCAGTGATTCTCCAGGTCCCTCACTGATTCTCCATGTTCCCCAGTGATTCTCCATGTCCCTCACTGATTCTCCACGTCCCTCACTGATTCTCCATGTTCCTCACTGATTCCCCATGTCCCTCACTGATTCCCCATGTTCCTCACTAATTCTCCGTGTCCCTCACTGATTCTCCACATCCCTCACTGATTCCCCATGTCCCTCACTGATTCCCCATGTCCCTCACTGATTCTCCAGGTCCCTCACTAATTCTCCTTGTCCCTTACTGATTCTCCGTGTCCCTCACTGATTCTCCATGTTTCTCACTGATTCCCCATGTCACTCACTGATTCCCCAGGTCCCTCAATGATTCTCCTTGTCACTCACTGATTCTCCCTGTTCCTCACTGTATCCCCATGTTCCTCACTGATTCTCCATGTCCCTCACTGATTCTCCATGTCCCTCACTGATTCCCCATGTCCTCACTGATTCTCCATGTCCCTCACTGATTCTCCATGTCCCTCACTGATTCCCCATGTCCATTACTGATTCCCCACATCCCTCACTGATTCTCCGCATCCCTCACTGATTCTCCACGTCCCTCACTGATTCTCCACATCCCTCACTGATTCTCCATGTTCCTCACTGATTCTCCATGTCCCTCACTGATTCCCCAGTTCCATCACTGATTCCCCATGTCCCTCACTGATTCTCCACATCCCTCACTGATTCTCCGTGTCCCTCACTGATTCTCCATGTCCCTCACTGATTCCCCATGTCCCTCACTGATTCTCCAGGTCCCTCACTAATTCTCCTTGTCCCTTACTGATTCTCCGTGTCCCTCACTGATTCTCCATGTTTCTCACTGATTCCCCATGTCACTCACTGATTCCCCAGGTCCCTCAATGATTCTCCTTGTCACTCACTGATTCTCCCTGTTCCTCACTGTATCCCCATGTTCCTCACTGATTCTCCATGTCCCTCACTGATTCTCCATGTCCCTCACTGATTCCCCATGTCCTCACTGATTCTCCATGTCCCTCACTGATTCTCCATGTCCCTCACTGATTCCCCATGTCCATTACTGATTCCCCACGTCCCTCACTGATTCTCCGCATCCCTCACTGATTCTCCACGTCCCTCACTGATTCTCCACATCCCTCACTGATTCTCCATGTTCCTCACTGATTCTCCATGTCCCTCACTGATTCCCCAGTTCCATCACTGATTCCCCATGTCCCTCACTGATTCTCCACATCCCTCACTGATTCTCCGTGTCCCTCACTGATTCTCCATGTCCCTCACTGATTCCCCATGTCCATTACTGATTCCCCACGTCCCTTATGATTCACCACGTCCCTCACTGATTCTCCATGTCCCTCACTGATTCCCCATGTCCCTCACTGATTCTCCACGTCCCTCACTGATTCTCCATGTCCCTCACTGATTCTCTATGTTCCTCACTGATTCTCCATGTTCCTCACTGATTCTCCTTGTCCCTCACTGATTCTCCGTGTCCCTCACTGATTCCTCAGGTTTCTCACTGATTCTCCAGGTCCCTCACTGATTCTCCGTGTCCCTCACTGATTCCCCTTGTCCCTCACTGATTCCCCATGTCCCTCACTGATTCCCCATGTTCCTCACTGGTTCTCCAGGTCCCTCACTGATTCTCCATGTCCCTCACTGATTCCCCATGTCCCTCACTGATTCTCCATGTTCCTCACTGATTCTCCAGGTCCCTCACTGATTCCCCATGTCCCTCAGTGATTCTCCATGTTCCTCACTGATTCCCCATGTTCCTCACTGATTCCCCATGTCCCTCACTGATTCTCCAGGTCCCTCACTGATTCCCCATGTTCCTCACTGATTCTCCAGGTCCCTCACTGATTCCCCATATCCCTCACTGATTCTCCATGTTCCTCAATGATTCCCCATGTCCCTCACTGTTTCTCCATGTTCCTCACTGATTCTCCAGGTCCCTCACTGATTCCCCATGTCCCTCAGTGATTCTCCATGTTCCTCACTGATTCCCCATGTTCCTCACTGATTCCCCATGTCCCTCACTGATTCTCCAGGTCCCTCACTGATTCCCCATGTCCGTCACTGATTCTCCAGGTCCCTCACTGATTCTCCATGTTCCTCACTGATTCTCCAGGTCCCTCACTGATTCCCCATGTCCCTCAGTGATTCTCCAGGTTCCTCATTGATTCCCCATGTCAGTCACTGATTCTCTGTGGCTCTCACTGTTTCTCTATGTTCCTCGCTGATTTCACTGTCCCTCACTGATTCTCCTTGTGACTCACTGATTCTCCACGTCCTTCATTGCTTTCTTTGTGGTCCAATCACTCTCTTGGGAACCTTTTGGCTCTAGTATAAGCTGCTCTCTGGTTGGTCTAACTTCACAAAAATTTGGCGGCCTGTTTTAGCAATCCTCCAGGTCCAGCAAGTTGAAGCAGCTGAGTCTGCTGAGGTTACTGTGCACATGAACAAAGAAGAATGAACCCAACCAGGACTTAGCAAGCTCGGTAAAGACAGGATGACTATACCACGGGTTGCGGGACGGAGGAGGGTAGGTGGCAGGGCAATGGGGCATGTGCACTGGTCCTCGTCTGTGGTGGCGGAAGTAGGTAGCATTTGTGTCGGGGAGTTTTGTGTCCATGCTTTATTTCCATTGAGTAATTACTTTTCTCTCCCTTTTACATAACTATCACCATCTTTGCGATCATCTTCACAATTTAATACTGAAATACACTAAATTGCTTTAAATCTGTTGTCTGTAAAACACGGGGCACTGGTTGTAACATGAGACTGCAACATTCTTTTAGAATGCCTTTACAATTTTGCTAGAAATACCAAAGGAAATCTTCACAAACGTATTTATTGTGTCCTTACCCATAGCAACAACAGGGATTCCTGCCCATTGTGTTCCCGTTAGTAAGTTCCTACTTTCAATTACTATTGAAGTGATTGTTTTAGAATTAATTTGTGGAGATCTTTGCTGAGCTCTGTCCAAATTCACGTGAAACTATATACTTGTGGCCTTTTCTTGTTTGTTCAATAAAATAAAACTGCAACACAGAGTTTGTATGTGCCAGAGATAGATCAGCATCAAAAGGGACCCAGCAATTTATCACATTCATATCTGCCGGTCTTCTCAAACTAAGATTCTCCTGATAACATGCAATTCAATTATTTTTTTTCTTTAAGTAGATAGCTTGCAAAGCGTAGAGGACCATTTCTCGAGGCTTTGAATCAATTGCAAATCAACTGTCAGATTGATGTCATGCCAAATGAAATGAAAATGAAGGCAGTGTAAATTACAGTATTCCAAAAGGAAGAACTCCTTTCTGTGAAAGTGAAAATGGTCCAGTTGCCAAACTGGGAAATAAAGAACGCAATGCCGTAATACTTTGCAAACTGTAGGATCGACGTGCATTGGAACTCAACTCCATGACTTCAGCAGAGCAAAACCATGGCCATAACTGTTACCATTGCACACCACTCTCTCATTTGCTACTTTTGCTCCGCTTAAAGTTCATAACGTAACAAAATTGCTTGAATCATATAGTTCCCTGCAGTAGTAGAGACATGGATACCAATCTCAAGTGTCACTCAGTCCACTGAGGAATTTTCAATGCCTCTCTTTGAACAGTACCAGGTTGTTCAAATAAGCACAAGTTGAGGGTCATTCCTCCAGATGTAAACTATCACCTCCGATTCAAATAAATTCGATCTGATGCTAACCTGGAGTAAGATTCTAGGAAATTTCGGAAATCACAATGAGAGATGCTCTACAACAATTGAGCGGAATCAGTCACAGAACAGTAATCAATATGATGAAAGCATGTATTTATGGAAAAAGTATTGGACATACAACATTTTTAATCAACATCAATGTTACTGTAAAGGAAGCTGCAATCCACTGCATTACACTTTAAAGGATCATGTACTGAAAGCCACGGGCAGAAGGAGTGCTGTGTCTGCACTACTAACGTTTGTGGGCGGCAGACAAAACTCACACAGGAAGGTAGGACTGCACAGAGCTGGAACTTTTTAGGGGGCGGTGGGGATACGAAAAAGAGAACTTTGGGTGTTCACTCAGAACAAGAAGACATTAACTGGGATCCACACTAACTAGAATTAGTGGGGGAGGGTCTACATAGATGAGCTAAAATTTGTTAATCAGACAGATGGCAATTTTCAGGGTAAATAATGTGACACGCAACAACAACTTGTATTTATATAGCGCCTTTTACATAGTAAAACATCCCAAGGCGCTTCACAGGAGCATTGTAAAACAAAATTTGACACCGAGCCAAGTAAGGAGATGTTAGGGCAGGTGACCAAAAGCTTGGTCAAAGAGGTAGGTTTTAGGCAGCGTCTTAAAGGAGGAAAGAGAGGTAGAGAGGCGGAGAGGTTTAGGAAGGGAATTCCAGCGCGTAGGGCCTTGGCAACAGAAGGCACGGCCGCCAATGGTGGAGCGATTAAATTCAGGGATGCTCAAGAGGCCAGAATTAGAGGAGCAAAGATATCTCAGAGAGTTGTTGGGCTGGAGGAGATTACAGAGATAGGGAGAAGTGAGGCCATGGAGGGATTTGAAAATAAGGATGAGGATTTAAAAATCGAGGCATTGTTTAACTGGGAGCCAATGTAGGTCAGCGAGCACAGGGGTGATGGGTGAACGGGACTTGGTGCGAGTTAGGACACGGGCAGCACAGTTTTGGATGACCTCAAGTTGATGGAGGGTGGAATGTGGAAGGCCAGCCATGAGTGCGTTGAAGTGACGGGGTCCTTTGTAGTACTGAAAAACAGGTGTTATTACACCAAAAATCGCATATTGTCTGGGAGCTTGAGAGGTGTATAAGAAAGAAGAAAGTGTGAATAACTAGCATTTGAAAAGCTTCAGGACGTATATGAGTTTCATATATCTGGGTGTGAAAGGTATGGAACAAATAAATTGGGGGGAGGGGTACCATTGTTAGTAAAGCAGGGCCTGAAAGTTTTTTTGCTGAATTTCTGTTCCTTAAGGTGAGCTTACAAGTTGCTCAGCACTTACTTGTAGCAGCAAGATGATGTATCCCTAAGGTGTGACTCCGCATAAACTTCCCCTACCCCTATAGGCGCTATATAAATACAAGTTTTTGTTGTTGTTGTAATGCCTCTGCTATCCCTTCCCTAGATTATTTTAAAATGCTCGGATGTAATCCGTCCAGACCAGGGATTTTATCCTCTTTGAGTTTGATTAGTTTATTTAATATTACTCCTCTTTTTATTTTAAATGCAGTTATCTCATTTCTAATCTCATCATCTGATGCCATGTGCACCTGTTCTGGCTCCCTGGTAAATACTGAAGCAAAGTAATTATTAAATATTTCTGCCATCTCTCTATCACTACCTGTGATATGATCCTGTCCATCCCTTATTGGCCCTATTCCCATCCCGACTTTCCTCTTTTTATTTATGTGCCTGTAAAATATTTTACTGTTTTGTTTTATGTTCCTTGATAATTTAATTTCATAGTTCCTTTTTACCTTTCTAATTGTTTTTTTTGACTTCTCTCCTAATCTCTTCATATTCTCTTTTGTCATGCTCCCCTGCTGTCCATGTACTTAGTGTATGCCTCTTTCCTTACCCTTAATTTTTCCCTTATGTCTTTATTCATCCATGGTGTCTCATTAGTGTTTAGCTTGTGCTTGTTTATTAGTGGAATATATTTTTCCTGGACTCTGTTGAACACTGTTTTAAATATTTCCCACTGCTGTTCTACATCATTGTTTGCTTATATTGTTGCCCATTTTATTTTCCCAAGTTCTATTCTCATCCCTGCAAAATCGGCCTTTCTCCAATCTATTACCCTAGTCTTCATCATACTTATGTCCTTCTCAATTATTATCTTAAAGCATATTATATGATGGTCACTATTACGTAGATGTTCCCCTATTTTTACTTTTATTATCTGCTCTGGTTCATTCCCCATTACTAGATCCAATAGCGAATCGTCCCTTGTTGGGCTTTTTACATATTGGGTTAGAAAGGAGTCCTGTACACATTGTAGGAACTCCATTCCCTTATCCCCTTTACCTATCTCTTCTGGCCAATTAATATCAGGGTAGTTGAAATCCCCCATGATTATTATTCTATGTTTTTTACTCATTTCCCTAATTTGTTTGCATATTTTTTCCTCACCTCCCTTCCACTATTAGGTGGTCTGTAAACTACCCCAATGAGTGTGATTGATCCTTTATTATCTTTTATCTCTATCCACATGGATTTTATTTTTGTCTTGCTGATAGCTGCGTCACTTTTTTCCACTGCCATTATGTTATCCCTAATAAGTACAGCTACTCCACCTCCCCTTTTCCCCTCACTATCTTTTCTAAATATATTATACCCTACAATGTTTAATTCCCAGTTTTGATTTTTCTGTAGCCATGTCTCAGTAATCCCTACTATGTCTGGTTCCTCGCAACGTATTATTGCCTCCAGTTCCCCTGTTTTATTGCGAACACTGTGTGCATTGCTGTACAGACAGTTTAACTCATTTTTAATAGCAGTTTCTCTCACTTTATTGTTAACCATCTTTTTACACTCCTGTTCTATAACTCTATTTATTCCCTGGCCATCAATGTCCTCCCTTACTTTATTCTTTCCTATGCTCCCCTTTCTAGTTTTGTTTATATTTAGGCTTGTTTCATTCCTTGTAGATCCCTCCCCCCGTCTTACTAGTTTAAAGCCTTTGCCACATCTCTATTTACCCTTTCCACTAGGACACGGGTCCCATCCTGGTTCAGGTGGAGCCCATCCCATCGGTACAGTTCCTCCCTGTCCCAGTACTCGTGCCAGTGTCCCATGAAAAGGAACCTTTCTTTCCCACACCAGCCCTTTAGCCACGTATTAATTCTCCTGATCTGACTGTTTCTATGCCAATTTGCTCATGGCTCAGGCAATAATCCAGAGATTATTACCCTCGAGAACCTGCTTTTTAATTTCACTCCTAACTCCTGATACTCCCTCAGCAGGACCTCCTCCCTATTCCTACCTATGTTGTTTGTTCCGACATGGACCACGACAACTGGATTTACCCCCTCCCGTTCCAAATTCCTCTCCAGCCACCTCGAGATATCCCTTACCCTGGCACCGGGTAGGTGACACACCCTTTGGGATTCTCATTCATGGCTGCAGAGGACGCTATCTACCTCCCTAATTATAGAATCTCCTATCACTACCACATTCCTATTCTGCTATTCCCCATCTTGGTCAGCCTTCTGAGCCACAGTGCCTTGGTCTGCATTGTGGCTGTCTTCCCCACAGTCTTTCTCCTTGAACTCACAGATAGCAAGTACATTGTACCTGTTGGACAGGACCAGTGTCTGCGGGACCTCCTTCTCAACCTCTCCTAAGTCCTCATTACCCGGCTCCCTAAAAGACATACCCTCCCTTGGTCTGGAATGTGTAATTCGATCCTGCCTGTCTGAGTAATCAAGATATTTGCAATGCGTAATTGGATCCATTCATTTTGACAACCAGACCTAGCTCACAGTGCTAACACTACTGTTTTCAGAGAACAGACAGGGCTCACCTTCTCCCCCCACCCAGCCATAGATGGTGCATTGTGTGTGGGTCACAGATTGTTAATAGGTTTACTGGGTATGAAGTGAATAGTGACAGTGTCATGACTTCTGGATTTCGTCCAGTCCAAAGATTTCACTTGCCGCACATGTGCCGGGCTTTGTGAGAAATCAATCAGGTTAAGGGGGAGGAGAGGGAGGATGAGGTGCGGGGATGGGATTGGAAGAACGTGATCCACGTCTGACAGAGGGGGGAGAATGTGATCCATCTTCCCATCTGGATCACGTTCTCGCTCTCATCCCCCCACTTTAGACCTGGATCACGTTCTTCCCCCATCCCCACTGTTCTCTCCGTGCTCTTCTGCAACCCCACCCCCCCGCCCGAGATCCTGACCTTTTCCGTCCCCCCCCCCCGAGTTCCTGACCTTCTCCCTCCCACCGAATGCCTGACCTTTCCTCTCCCTAAGTTCCTAACCTACTCCCCACCCCGAGCTCCTGACCTTCTCTCCCCCCCCCACCGAGTTCCTGAACTTCTCTCCCCCTGAGCTCCTACCTTTCTCCCTCCTTCGAACTCCTCTCCTCCCCTCTCCCCGAGCTCCTGACCTTCTCTCCCCCCCCACCGAGTTCCTGAACTTCTCTCCTCCTGAGCTCCTACCTTTCTCCCTCCTTCGAGCTCCTCTCCTCCCCTCTCCCCGAGTTCCTGACCTTCTCTCCACCCCCCCCGAGTTCCTGAACTTCTCTCCCCTCCCCGAGTTCCTGAACTTCTCTCCTCCCGAGCTCCTGCCCTTCTGTTCCCTCCGAGCTCCACCCCCTTATCCCCCCTCCTTTCCCCCTCCGATCCCCTCTTCTTTCCCCCTCCGATCTGCTCTCCTCTCCGATCTCATCTCCTCTCCCCCCATTCCTCTCTCCTCTCCCCCCTCTGATCCCCTCTCCTCTCCCCACCACTCCCCCAGCCCCTCTCCTCCTCCCCCTCTCCGATCCCCTCTCCACTTCCCCCCCTCCGATCCCCTCTCCATTCCCCCAGCCTCTCCGATCCCCTCTCATCTCCCCCAGCCCCTCTCCTCTTCCCCCCCCTCCGATCACCTCTCCTTTCCCCCTATGATCTGCTCTCCTCTCCGATCTCATCTCCTCTCCCCCCATTCCTCTCTCCTCTCCCCCCTCTGATCCCCTCTCCTCTCCTCACCACCCCCACAGCCCCTCTCCTCTTGCCCCCCTCCGATCCCCTCTCCTCTCCCCCAGCCCCTCCGATCCCCTCTCCTCTCCCCCAGCCCTCTCCTCTTCCCCCCCCCCCGATCCCCTCTCCTCTTCCCCACCTCCGATCACCTCTCCTCTTCCCACCACCCTCTCCTCTCCCCCCCTCCGATCTCCTGACCTTCTCCCCAAACACATGCAGCACAAACAGGCGTCTCCACCCAGGGGTGGTGGGAGGGAACGACCACTTCAGAAATACCCACAGAGACAGTAAGTGGTGTTGGGAAGCTCTGGCCCCACAGCTGTAGAGCCTGAGCCTGGTCCCCACACCCAGACACGCACCCCGAGGCCGTGGCCTACTGCTCCCCCTCCGATCAGACAAGAGCCCTCCGGTGCACATGCGCAGCTGCAGCGTTGGGTGTGTGTGCGCGGCTCCGGTGGAGGCGGGATGGTGTTTCAGCTCCGTCCCCATGTTCATGCAAATAATCACTTTGTTCTTTTTAGTACACCAGCATGTCTGTCTCTTTGTCTCTGTCCGTCTGTCTCTCTCTCTCTCTCTCTACATTTGGTACAGTGGTCAGTGGAGTGTGCTGAAAAACAACTTTTATTCATCATAAAATGATTTCATGGTACCCAGACCATGCTACAGACGTCACACAAGCAAACTGTTAGGAAATAGGCACTTCTCAGTAAACTAAAATAATCTGCCTGTGCTGTATGAAAGGAGGTACATCATATAATGTCACAACATAATTAATACAAATGTCTTAATAGTTTTCTGAGAGAAATCGATTTATAATGCCTTACCAACATTTATTCAGTAAGCAGACCAGGTCATTGGGTTAGCTGGATTTTATAATAAGAACCAAACACCCAAAATTTAGATAAACATTCAACTAACTGGCATATTTTCTTTTTCACCACAAGTTGCTGCCACAGTACTTACTGTTATCAAACAATGGGCCAAAATGTGCTGTGACAGGGCAACAAATGGCATCTGCCGTTAGTTAGACTTGCCCTTGCCTGTTTAACCACGATGATATTTTGCGTGGCAAGTTGCAGAACGTGCGAGCTGATAATGACGCAGCGAGGGAAACCGGGCATCTGGGACCTGAGTGAACAGGCCAAGCGGCTGTGTATCTCCTTAACCAATCAGATTGAAGGATTGTGAAATGAATAGCTCAAGGACTGAGAAAGAAGTGTAAATTAGAGTGGGTGATTTCAATGTCAAATCAGGTACAGTATGAGAAATAAAGAGAGGGACAGAAAGATTGGATTAAGAGAGAGAGAAAAAAGAGACAGAAAGGAAAAGGAAAAAAAAAAATTACAATTAAAAGCTGAAGGAATGAGACTCCACACTTTTAAAAATTAATTTTCAGTGCCAGAGAAGTTGTTTGGCAGTAATTAACACTTATCATCTTGTTAAAAGAAACTTAGACGGAAATGGACAAGACTTTCTGTGGCGAGCTTACTTCGTATCTACAGTGCAAGTACAAGAACTTCACGCCATTCAATGCAGTTCAATGGTGAGGCAAACAGTGAGATGCCTTTTTTGCGAAGCTAATGGTGGAGTGGCGCATCTCGGACAGCAACTTTTGGATATCTGAGTTTAACCACGCATCTGGTGCTCGCCTGAAGTTGCTGTAGCATTTGTGCATAAATAACAGTGAGCGCCATTAGCCTCGCCACTATTTTGACAGCAAATTATGGCCTATTATCAAATTAACAGTATCAAATGGATACTACATAATACCATGGATAAATTGAGGACTTCTTAATTAGAACTCCCTCATTGAATTGTGGTACCATCCTTTCAAGATTTTCCTCTTTTAAGTTAACCCTTTCTGTGCTGTTCTTGTCTTCACGGTTTCTCTCAGACACACAAATAGAAGGTTCAACCTTTCAGAATACATTACAATATAAACAAACAATACAACATTTCAAATGCAAGGTTTCACTCGTCACACTACCTTCCCTCGTTCCTCTAAACATATACTCAATGGTTGCGCCAATTATCTGGGGTTTCTGCAAATCTTCTGCCGAAGTTACAGTGGACAATTGGGAGAACCCCTGCGAAAACTCAGCCCCACAGAATTTGCAGAAGTTACCCTTGTTGTGCCCCCTCTCACTCCACAGTTCAGATAAAACTCACCAGTACTCCACATGACAGTAGAAAGACTGCCTTACTTTACTGCAGCTTTCATATTACTCATTAGTTTAAGACAGAAACCCAGCAATAACCTAATAAGCCAGTGATGTTCAAGTCACTTTCACGAGGAATGTAGCTCTTATTTCAAAAGCAGATAAGTTAGAATCACTTTGGAATCCAAACTGATAGTTGTAAGGCAAGGTTCGGTGGAATCAGTAGGCAGACATGCAAGTAGTACGCCAGCTGCAGAATGTGAACCCTACAGCACGAGGGAAGATGATAGAACAGACTAGATGAAAGTGGTTGTTGTGGATGAACTGCTGGCATTAGTGGCCACCAGGATTAGGAAAGCTATTACAACAGGTCAAAGAAAATAGCAGTCATTCCGTTTCATCTTCTCCTCCCACTACTTTCATCTAATTCTGACCCTAGTAACACTCTCCCCATGACAATTGACTAAAGTGTCTAAATTTAATTCTGGGATAGCCACTGTTTCTATCACAGCTAGAAAGTTGATGGGAAAGAGCAATCCATTGACCTCAAATCACAATCTATTGTAGGTGTAGGTGAGTCTGAAAAACCGATTGATGAACACACATTAGCTCTTTGAAGCGTCTAACCAATGCTTCTCCTGCATGCCATGAAAGGATGATGAGCGGAGAACCAGAACACTCACCCACCAGCACATCGCAACAAGCTCAATGTAGAGAGCATTCCGCTTGTTAGTGGCAGCTGGTACACTACAATAGGCAAAAAGCAAATGCCAGTGTAGACCCAGTAAAAGAGTTGACAAGTTACTAAGCCCTAGATTGAATGATGGTATAGTCGGCCACTTGAGTTACTTTTAAAATTTAACACCAAATACATCTTTAAAAGGAGACAGTTATGCTGCCTGATCATATTGTCATTAGGCTGAAGAAGGCCATGGAACACGGATACGCAAATACAACGGCCCCAGTATTTAAGGGGAGGTGGGGAGGGTGAAGAGCCCAGCAAGTCCAGGGATGTGGAGGTCCTGCCGAACTTAACGACCTCATTATCGCTTCTTAGTTCCATTTCCCACCCTGCAGTCGTCCAAATGGACAGCCTGGTCAGTGGCCAGGAGGGAACACCAGCAGCAGGAGGTCGCAGCCGAGGCCCTTTGGGGACTATCCCTGGCAATAGGGAGGGAGGAGAGAGGCCACGATTGGGAGGGGGTAGAAGCCATCGATCAACAGGGGCAAGAGAGGCCACAATCGGGAGGGGGGAAAGACCGGCAATCGAGAACTGGGAGAGAGGCCACGATTGGGAGAAAAGACGGAGGTTGGCAATCGAAAGGGCTGGGGGTAAGGCAGAGGTGAATGATCAGGGCTGGGGGAGGCCGAAGGCTTCCTTGAGGGGCCGAGGGGAGCACTCCTGCTCCTCCTGGCCCACAAGAAGTGCTGAAAATGGCACTTACCTTGTGGGGCCAGTAGCTCCCATCTCCCATTCGCTGTTGGGTGCCCAATTGCACTGTGGGACCCCGATTTAAATATATTAATGAAGTGTCCTGCCTCTCCATGGCGGGACTCTCAGATGCCCTGATATCCACTGCCATAAAAAAGGTGGCGTGCATGGCGTGTTGGGGACGTGTTCCCTGTATTTAACTCTTTACCTCCCGACCCTTTCCTGCCCATCGTGCGGTGTTAATAGCGAGGCCAATGTCCTTGTGTTGATAACCCAACACCAACTGCCGGCACTGAAAAGAGCTGACAAGCTACTCAGCTCTAGATTGAATGATGGTATAGTCAGCCAGCTGAGTTCCTTTTAACCTTTAACACCTTTAAGTAAACAGGCTGTGGACTGGCTGCAATCTCATTATCATCGCCAAGCTTCACATTTTTATAAATCAGTAACGCTAGATTGGAAATCTGATGTTAATGCACTGCAAAAGATGGTGTCATAGAAGTGCCAAACATACAGTAAAACAATGCATTCATTCACCAATTATCCCCCAACATATAAATCTAATTGGAACCATGGAAAATTTGAAAGTTTTTATTAACAGAAGGTAAACTCACCAAATTCTTAGACTGTATACAGCACCTTTCATGACTTAAGGATGTCGCAAAGCATTTCACAGCCATTGAAGTACTTTTGTAGTAAAGTTGTAAAGAATTATAGAATCATAGAAATTTATGGCACAGGAGGCCATTTGGCCCATCGTGTCTGTGCCGGCCAAAAAAGATCTATCCAGCCTAATCCCACTTTCCAGCTCTTGATCCGTAGCCTTGTAGGTTACGGCACTTCAAATGCGTATCCAAGTACTTTTTAAATGCAATGAGGGTTTCTGCTTCTACCACCCTTTTAAGCAGTGAGTTCCAGACCCCCACCACCCTCTGGGTGAAAAATGTTCCCCTCAACTCCCCTCTAATCCTTCTACCAATTACTTTAAATCTATGCCCCCTGGTTATTGACCTCTCTGCTAGGGGAAATAGGTCCTTCCTATCCACTCTATCTCGGACCCTCATAATTTTATACACCTCAATCAAGTCTCCCCTCAGCCTCCTCTGTTCCAAAGAAAACAACCCCAGCCTATTCAATCTTTCCTCATAGCTAAAATTTCCCCGTCCTGGCCACATCCTCATAAATCTCCTCTGTACCCTCTCTAGTCCAATCACATCTTTCCTGTAATGTGTTGACTAGAACTGTACTCAGTACTCTAGCTGTGCCTGAACTAGTGTTTTATACAGGTCAGGCATAACCTCCCTGCTCTTATATTCTATGCCTCAGCTAATAAAGGAAAGTATCCCATATGCCGTCTTAACCACTTATTCTACCTGTGCTGATACCTTCAGGGATCTGTGGATATGCACTCCAAGGTCCCTCTGTTCCTCTACACTTCTCAGTATCCTACCATTTATTGTGTATTCCCTTGCCTTGTTTGTCCTTCCCAAGTATGGAAACATAGCCAATTTGTACATAACAAGGTCCCATAAACACAAATGAGATAAATAACCAGAAGTGTAGTCATTTTTGCAATGCAAGGAAACACAGTAGGCAGTTTGCGCACAGCAAAGGCCTAAAACAGCAATGAAATAATAACCAGATAATCTGCTTTAGTGATGTTGGTTAAGGGATAAATGTTGACCAGGACACGGGGAGAACTCCCCTGCTCTTCTTCATCCTTGACATCCACCTGAGAGGACAGATGGTTTAACACCTCAGCCAAAAGATGGCACCTCCGACAGTGCAGCACTCACTCAGTATTGCACTGAAGAGTCAGCCTAGATTATATACTCAAGTCTCTGGAGTGGGACTTGAACCCACAACCTTCTGACTCAGAGGTGAAAATGCTACCATTGACACAAAAAGTAATATAATGGCAACAGAGGGAGGGGATAAGAATCCACTCAGCTTTCTAAGTCCAGTCCTCACCCAGATAGTTAATGCACAAGCCTGCTTTAGCCACTCAAGTGATAAGGAAATTAGATGAAAATCACCTTTATATAACCCGAGAATGGCTTCAACCTCTTTGCACCAATCAGTCCACCAGTTCTTTTAGAGAAATGGGGTAGCCTCCCACTGAATGAGGGTGAAAAACTAACGGTGGGTCATAGATTGGCACAGTGGTCACCATCATTGGAGCGGCCATCACTGAGCCCATGGCCAGCGGCAGGACTTAAACCATCAAAGATAACGGTATCCTCATACCTAATCCTCCTAATTATACTCCCACTGGAGTGGAGCTAATTTACAGAACAAACGGGAAACTGTTCAACCTCCGTCGCCTCCTGTCCAGATCCAAGGTTGTCCCATCCTCTGTCATCGAATTACAGAATGCAGACGACGCTTGCGTCTTCGCTCACTCGGAGGTCGAACTTCAAACAATCGTTAACACCTTCACCGAAACATACGACAGCATGTGCCTTACACTAAACATCCGCAAGACAAAGGTCCTCTACCAACCTGCCCCTGCCACACAGTACTGCTCCCCGATTATCAACATCCACGACAAGGCCTTGGAAAACGTGGACCACTTTCCATACCTCGGGAGCCTACTGTCAACAAGGGCAGACGTCGATGACGAAGTCCAACATCGCCTTCAGTGTGCCAGTGCAGCCTTCGGTCACCTGAGGAAGAGAGTGTTTGAAGACCAGGACCTCAAACCCAGCACCAAGCTCATGGTCTACAGAGCAGTAGTGATACCCGCCCTCCTGTATGCCTCAGAGACATGGACCATGTACAGCAGGCACCTCAAAGCACTGGAGAGGTACCACCAACGCTGCCTCCACAAGATCCTGCAAATCCTTTGGCAGGATAAGCGCACCAACGTCAGTGTTCTCGCTCAGGCCAACATCCCCAGCATCGCAGCTTTGACCACGCTCGATCAGTTCCGATGGACGGGTCACATCGTCCACATGCCCGATACAAGACTCCCAAAACAAGCACTCTACTCAGAGCTCCGACACGGCAAGAGAGTCCCAGGTGGGCAGAGGAAACGCTTCAAGGACATCCGCAAAGCCTCCTTGAAAAAGTGCAACATCCCCACCGACACCTGGGAATCCCTGGTCCAAGACCACACAAAGTGGAGGAGAAGCATCCAGGAAGGCGCTGAACACCTCGAGTCTCTTCGCCGGGAGCAAGCAGAAGCCAAGCGGAAGCAGCGCAAGGAGCGCACTTCAACACAAGCACCCCACCCACCCGCCCCTTCAACCATCGTCTGCCCCACCTGTGACAGAGACTGTAGGTCCCGCATTGGACTCATCAGTCACCTGAGAACTCATTTTTAATGTGGAAGCAAGTCACCCTCGGTTCCGAGGGACTGCCTAAGAAGAGAATCCTCCTCCTCACATCCCACATCCCACTCATCGCTCAATGTCTTTTGATTTAAATGCTGCAGATGGTGTAAGCATGCACCTCTTACTTTCCCCCCTCCCTTTCTTTGTGCCTTTCTCCTTTCAGATACCCAAGAACTGCAACCTGGCCAGGCAGTGGTGGCAGAGCAACAGGTTAAAGAGGAAGAAGGCAGTAATGATGAAGACTCAGCACCACCACTCGATCTCACACTTGCAGCCACCAGCTCAGATACTGACACTCCACGTAATTTAGAGGATTGCTTAGACACAGGATCTGCATGTGGTGAGACACCAGGCACAAGCGGCCTGGGGCCAGGGCAGGGGAAAAGGGTAGCGCAGGTGCCAGTTCAACAGAGGGCAAGATCGTACACGGGTTCTGTTGCAGAGTACTCAGATGAGCACATCGATGGAGCGGGCTACAGGAGAAGGCTGATGGGTATGCACAATTAAATGCTTGGTGCATTGGAAGGCCTGCCTGAAAGCATGCATCAAGGAGCATGGAGGAGTCCGGCACCAACTAGGCACAGGGCTTGGAGCCCATTCTTTCCAGCATGGAAGTGGTGGCCAACTCCATTAGCACACTTGCAAACCCAACCATGATGTAGTGTCTGATGGCCAATGTCTCAGCTTCCATTGCAGCACAAGCAGAAGCCATCCAATGTCTAGATGCTACCGTGGAAGCTCAGACTTCCATCATGCAAGCTCAGCTTGCTGCCACGCAAGTTCAAGACTGCTGCTGTTGTGGCTGTGGTTACCAGTGTTCAAAGAGGCTTGCAGGGTGTCACAGCAGTCCAGCAATCTGACCTCCACAGATTACTAGGATTGCTGAGGCACCGCCCCAGGGGAGTGGCAGTGGCTCCGTGGAGCACAAACCTGCTGTACTCTCTCAGGATGATGTAAGGCTTCCAAAATTTGCAGATCCCAAAACCTAAGGAAAAAGGACTTTGGAACTACCTCAGAGTGATAAAATGCATTTGGGCCTAACATAAGGAATTCAAGACCAAAAACCAAGTTTTGGCATTTTAAAAACATGTCTGGGCCTGTAAAGGGAGAAAAAGGCGGTGAAGGAAGTTGGGGTCGACCTCTGTAAAAGCAGTTTTGGTTATTGCAGTTAATTGCAATGTCTGGGGAATCGGGATGACCTCACTCAAAGCCCCAGCACGCATTAATATTTTGACAATAGACCCTAGGAGGAGACAGCCCCACCCAAAACAACAGGTCCCATCAAACCGATTACAGAACCCATTAAAGACATGCATAAAGCAAATATTCGATCAAAGTTCTAGACCCAGTCAAGAAACCCAAAACATGAGGATAATTCAAACTCCGATTAAACAACAGATCGACAGGATGGAGCTATCCGGAAACCACTTCACACATTTACAAAACCAGTTAACACGCTAGTAAAGTCGTTACTGTTAACGAGGTCTTACAATGACCGGGATTTGATTTGGGGTAGATAAGGCCACTTCAATTTAGTATAATTGAAGGCCCATCAAACAGTAAAAACAGTTCAAGTTTAACAGAAGGCAGTTCTGCAGTTCAATCGAAAAGCCTGTTTTCAGCAAAAGTCAGGGCTGGAGTTACAGAGTTCAGGAGAAGCAAGGAAGAAGCAGCAAGGAGTTCCACAGTTCTGCAAGAAGGCAGTTCCACAGCTCGGAAGAAGACAGTTTAAACAGAGGCAGAGTTCAACAGAAAGAAGTACAACAAAGAAGGCCAGCAGTTCAAGAGACCAGAGCAACCGCCTCAGTGACCATCGGACACCTCGCGGAAACAAGGGCCTTATGAAACCTTTTACTCAAAAGACTCTAAATCCTAACTCTCAACGGTCAAGAACTGTCATTTGGTGAGCATTATCCCTGATCTTCTGGAATCAACCCTAGCTAGGCAATGGGATTTGGGAGGGATCAGGGTTTTTGTATATTATGATTCTCCCTCGCCTATACCATATGTTCCCCAACCTGTGTTTAAGCATTAAGTGTGTTTTAAGTTTGTTACCTTTTTCTTTAATAAATGTCAAAATTCTTTCATCAAAGCCTGTTGTCTACTGCACCTTTGTTCACAACCCCCAAATAAGTCCAAGGTCTAGAACCAGGGCCATGGGAGCGATTCGAACCGCTCACTGAGTCAGAGGTGAAGCTGACCCTACCACACCACCCCCTACAATGATAATATTCATCCTCCCACCACTGCCACTCCGCCAGTGCACTTGCTGTTGCCTGTCAGCCAGCCAGCCCAGACTGCTGCCACCCATGCCGAAATGGTACAGTCTGAAGCCACGTCTTCTAGGCCCAGAGCTGCTCGAGGTCATCCTCCAAGGCCATCTGCAGTCTCCTCCACTGAAAGTCAGCAGCCTTCCACCAGCCAAGCTGCAGCCACTGGGGTAGCACTGCATAGGAAAACTAGGACAGGCAAATGGAAAACAGGTACTAAGGGAATGCACAGGGGTGATTAGTTGACATTTTTATGCAATATGGCATGCTTTGCTTTATAAATTTGATTTGGAATGTTTTTTATTATGGCTTTTATTTTTGCATTGTGGTCAAGCGGACGCTGTGATGGTCAGTAATAGAGGGAAGGGAAGGTATGGGACTGTTGGTGAATGGGGAACTGGGGTTGCGTTTACTAGAATCACAGCCGGATGAGTCGGTCAGGGATAGCCCAGCCAGAAAGGGGCTGTCTGGGCTGCTTCATCTCTTCCTCTTCATACACCTCCTCCTCCTCTTCCTCCTCTTCCCGCTCCTCCTGAGCTGGTCATCATATAGCTGGTGGCAAGGGCTGTGCCCTCAAGATGGCGAGGTTGTGCAGCATGCAGTAGACCACCATGAATCTCGATGCCCGCTCTGCCGGGTATGGTTGGGCTCCTCCAGAGCAGTCCAGGTAGTGGAAACGTTGCTTCAGCGCACCAATGGTGTGCTCGCTGATGTTTCGTGTGGCAACATGGCTTTCGCTTATGAATGCAGCCCACATGTGCGTGGGTTGCGCACTGGAGTCATGAGCCATGTTGGTAACAGATAGCCCTTGTCGCTCAGTAGCCACCCTCTGGTTTGTCGTGGTGGCTCAAATGCAGACGGGACAGAAGACTGCCACAGAATGAAGGCATCATGACTGCTGCCAGGATATCGGGCATTCACCTGCATGATTCGCTGAGTATGGCCGCATACCAGCTGGATATTGTGGGAGTGGAATCCCTTTCGGTTGCGGTACATCTAAGAGTTGAGATGTGACACCCGCGGTGCTCACTCCACCTGCTGCTCTCTGGCCAGAGAGAATGAAATGTATTTAGCTTTCTTGGAATACAGAACCTCAATTACTTCCCTTACACAACAGTGGACAGCAAACTGCGAGATGTTACAAATATCTCGAGCTTCAGCCTGGAAGTAGCCAGACCTATGAAAGTTAATGGCCACCATGACCTTCACAGCTGCTGGCAATAGCCCTGCTCTGACGTTGCAGTTATGGTTGCAGCACATGGCAAATTTCAATGGGAGCGTCCTTAGTGAATTGCAGACGTCTGACACGCTGTTCCTCGCTGAGGTTCAGGTAGGAGTATTGCTCCCTGAACACCCTGGGCAGATATGGCCTCCTGTTGAGAGCTTCTCCCCCTCCTCCTCCTCCCTCTTCCAGCAGCTTGTCCTGCTCTGTGTCACCTCTGCTCATTCTCCCTGTCATGCTGTAGGCCAAGTGGAATGCCTACTACTGCACCAATGGCTGGGAGCAAGTGGTCTGTGCAGAATCCTTGAAGTCAGGACAAAGTCCTTCAGCAGCTGCCACACCACTCCCTGTAGACTTCAGTAACTTTAAATAACTCGAGAAACCACCAAACTCTTCTACAAATGCAGCACGAGCTAGTAGAAATCAATCAGCAAATAACCTGTAAGTAGTTGATAATCCCTTTAAATAGTGCTGGTGGGGGGTCCTTCCTGCTGCTGAACGCATGCTCAGCTGTGCGAGCTTAAGGGAGGGTGTTAGCTGGAGCATTAAGCTCCAAAATGGCAGCGCTGGCACCAAATCATTGTTACACGCTGATTGACATTGCGATCTGCCTACTCTGCATACTTCCAGCACACGCTCACTGCGCCCGCACTAACGCCTTACACAAGATGGCACTGGCACGGCCAACAGAACTATGAGCACGCGCCGCGGATGCCATTTTGGAACCAAAACATCACTCGTATGGCCCAAACAACGAGCGCTACGGAGCCACATTTTGCGGCCTTTGTTTCTCTGTGCATGTGCCCCATTTCCTTGATAGAAACAAGTAAAGTGATCTGCAAAAATAGTCCAATACTAACCGCTATAGCTTTTGAATTTGCAGTAGCTAAGGTGTCAGCTGTGGTTCAGTGGTAGCACTCTCGCCTCTGTAGGTTGTAGGTTCAAGTCCCACTCCACAGACTTGAGCACAAAACCTAGGCTGACACTCCAGAGCAATACTTTCAGAGATGTTGGCCGAGATTTTGCCGGCACTCAGAGAGGCGGGTCAGAGGTTAAAGTGCTATTGATTGACAGCGGGTCCTGAACCCGCCATCAACCCGCCTCCAAACAGCTTTCCCAAGTGTCGGGTCCCCGATTTGTGAATGGACCCGACACCTAGCGGCGGGAAACGGATTAAAGGCAATTACCTGCTTAGGTACTTGTCAGTAGTTTTCAGCCTGTTTCTGGATTTTCCAACATCCGGACACCACGCCAGGTAAGTGTGGCGCATTGTGAGTCTGGTGTAATGTTTGTGAAAAGATGACAGCTGCAGAAGTGGTGTGAAGGATCCAATGCTGCACATGGTGAGTTTCAGAGCAAAGGAAATGTTAGTTACTGCATTTTTAAAACATTTACAGATTTCTTTAGCTTACAAGTTTTTAAATCCATGTCCAGTGCCACTTCTTGGGAGAACCTCTCTCACCAGTGACAGATCGCTTCTGCCATCTCACCTGCAGCTGCCATCCATTCCAGCATATGGAGGGAGTCATTGGAGAGTCTGGGTGCAAGAGGTCACCTTTGTGCAGTGATTGTCAGTGTTTTCAGCACCTCAATTCTGTCAAACACTGAGAAATTAACTGTCAAAATAAAATTGTGCATGGTCCCTTTAAGGAAACCAGCAGATGATGCATCATCAAATGATGTCATCAGACACGCTTCCTGTTAATTGGCCGGTAAGCCCGCAGGGCAGGCTTAACAAGGTCAATCAAGGGAAAATCATGTCTGTGGAGCGGAAGCAGCTAGGGGCGGGACTGGAACCTGGAAACCAGCTGTTCCGCACCCATCCCAACACCGATCACAAAATCGCGGCCGTTGTCTTTCAGATGGCACGTTAAACCGAGGCCATGTCTTCCCTCTCAGGTGGATGTAAAAGATCCCATGGCACTATTTCAAAGAAGAGCAGGGGAGTTCTCCCTGGTGTCCTGGCCAATATTTTTCCCTCAACCAACATCACTGAACAGATTATCTGGTCATTATCACATTGCTGTTTCCGGGACCTTGTCTGAGCAAATTGGCTGCTGCATTTTCTATATTGCAACAGTGACTTCACTTCAAAAAAAGTTCTTCATTGGCTGTCAAGCACTTTGGATGTCTTGATGTCATGAAAGGTGCTATATAAAAGCTTGCTTTCTTTCTTTAATTAATAGTCACAAGCAACAGTGAGAAAGAGGCCATAGGAACTTAGAGGCTTTGTCTCAGAGGGATTTCTTTATATTATAGAGCATACAAAAGTGGCTATCTTGTAAACATTATAGAGCCTCTCTCCCCTCAGCTATAAAGAGATGCAAATAGCACTGCAAACTACAGCAGGAGCGTCTCTGGAGGAGAAGCTGTCAGTTTGCCTTAGCTAGTAGTATGGTCACCTCTGAAGCAGATGTGTACAGATTCAAGGCCAGGACTTGAGCATGTAATCTAGGTTGACACTCCAGTGCTAAGGGAGTACTGCACTCTTGGAGGTGCCATTCTCAGATGAGACATTAAAGTTAAATCCTCTCTGTCCGGTCGATGATTCATGTGAACATTAAAGATCCAATGGCACTATATAAAGAAGAGCAGGGACTTCTCCCGGTCTCCTGTCTAGCATTCCGAACTCAAACAATTACAATGAGAATAAAAGATTAAATATTCATTCACCCCATTGATATTTGTGGAATCTCACTATGCACAAAATGGTTGCTATGTATCTCTACATAACAACAGTCTGTGCATTTCAAAGTAATTCATAATTCATTTTATGTGAAGCACTTTGATAAGATTCTCAGAGCCATGATAAGGGACAATGGGCCGAAAATTGATCCCGGGACGCGAGAGTACGCACTGCGTACTCTCGCGTATTCCCACTCCAATTGCCGGTTTTCTGCATGCCCTGCGCATGCGCTGAAAACCGGCAATTGCTCTTCTGAAAAGGGGGCGGGTCCTGGGTGCATCGCGTGCGCGCTACAGGCTGCGCGCACGCTGTGCACTTCATGCTTTGGACGCGCAGGTAAGTAGGGAAGATTTTGGAAATGTAAAAAGGAGGAGTAAGACCCGCTTTTAAGAAGGTAAGTAGTGAATTAAGTATTTTTTTGAATTTTTTTTTACAGGTATATCTTTTTTAGAGACTTTAAAGACAGGTAAGTTTATTTTTATAACTTTTTAAAAGATTTTAAATTTTTTCAAAAATTTAATTTTTTATTTAAAATGGTTAATTTAATTAACTATACTTATTTTATTAATGTGATGGTTTTTTTTTAAATTTAATTGAGGTTTAGCTGTTATTTTGGGGGGGTGTAAGATTCATAGATTTCACAGCCATGCTGTGAGACTTATGAATGGAAGATGGTGTGCTGCCATTGGCTCTAACTGAGTCACGTGATCCCACAGCTCGCACGAATTCACTACGCCGCTGGGATACGCAAGCACTGCACAGCTGATGTCTGGAACATCAAGTTCGTGCGAGCTGGATCTGAAAAAGCACAAGCGAGGTGAGACATCGCGGGGAAGCCTTACCCCCGCGGGAACAGAGCGAGATCAATTTCTGGGCCTATATAAATGCAAGTCATTCTCTCTTATGTCCTGTTATTCCCAGGACTATGGCACAAACTGACATTCATTAAGCAACGTAATGTGACTTGAAACCAGCTGGGTTGCAGTGTACAGAGTCAGTGGCATTCTGATTTCTTCCCAAACTCAGGCCACCACTGAAATACACAGGCCTATATGGACAACAGATTGCATGTATATTGGTGTACATATACTTTAGATGCTCCAAGTTTTAGAGGAAATATAAGCACCTAATGTATGTGGCCCATCTCACCTGCTCAATTTACGCACCAGTACAAGTTTCCAGTAAAAATTGTGATTCAGACTTGTACTGATGAGTAGATCGAGCCATTTTGTTGAATCTCATGATCCTGAACGGCTTCTGGGGAACTGTGCCGACTCCAGGTCCCAGCTGTAGTTGAACTTTTCCAACTGGGAATCAGTACTAAATTTATGCTGCTAATGGGTGACAATAAGGCACAAAAATCCTAACATATCAAGAGCAGTAGATTATATTATTATTTTGAAAGTTCCTTTTAAACTGCCTTCTATGCCAACTCTCAAATCAAACTGTCAAAGTATTTTCATTGTCAAAAGGGATGGGGGTGAACCAGGAATTGAGAGGCATCATGATCATTCATAGATTTCCAGACAGATCCATCACTCTGCAAAAATCACAGGGCAGTTGTGACAGAACATACTAACCTTGACAGCCAATCTCAGAATGGATTTTATAACTACAGTGTAATCACACCATAACAGAATTTATGTGATAATACAGACCTTTAAGTTTGTTACCCCTGTGGAATAATTATGACTTTGCAGCATTATCTATATTTCAAAGCAAGAATGATATTGCCAAGCAGATGAACTGCAATAGTTCAAATTTCATTTTAAAGGAGTATTTTCTGATAATGAGAAAGAATTGTTCTAGTTGCTACATATAGCGAAACCGTAAGCACATTCTTTTTCAATGCATTAGTGTTGCCATTTATTTAAAAAAAACCTGAAGTGATCTTTGTTTTACAATTTCCACAACGGCAACCTTTTTGAATTTTGTGATTCGGTAGCAAATACATGATGGGATTGCCTACATATTGGCAGTCCTGATTTCAATATGGTAGTACTAGCTGTAATGTTGACTCCAACTCACAACTTACTGGATAGCTTTTTTTTGTTCTAGCTAGTGGCGTCTTTATTTCTGCTTTAAAAAAATACATACTGTCAAAACCAGGGTAGATTGTACAAATTTGCACTCCTGATGCAGAGTTTCGCACATCGGGAGCACACATCGGGAATTTGGGCACGGAAATCAGCGGGTCCTACAGGGTTTTCCACCTGATAACTGGGCGAAAAATGCCACAGAGTCCACTGACCTCCGCGCTGAAACTCCTGATGCGTGCACCAATGAGTAAACCTTTCGTGCCAAGAGTGTGAACTTGTAAAATCTGCACTTCTGTATCTGAGAATTGTTCAAAGCGACTGTGTACTTAACTGACATATGTCATGTCATGAACTCTAGCAGCTACACAGAACATAACGGTCCCAGGTGCTTGTCTCTTCTTAAGTGTTTTGCAAATATTATGCTGGCAACGTTGGAGTGATTATCAGGCAAATCTAATTTGTTTTAAAGTAATAATGCAAGCAAAAATATATAATTAATAATTTTTGACAGTATATAGTTCTTTTCAAATTCAGCCAGCTGGATAAGAATGAGCACATCACACTTATGTAACTACACTGGGATAGAAAGGTCACTGAATAGTTCAATGAAGTCTCTTTAATATTCAGCTGCAGCGTGTGTCCTCCAAATAGGCTGCTGCACTCTGAAAGTCTTTGGGTGAGAAATTCATATATTTCCCACATTACAACAGTGACTCCACTTCAAAAGTACTTCTTTGGCTGTAAAGCGCTTTGAGACGTCCGGTGGTCGTGAAAGGCGCTATATAAATGCAAGTCTTTTTTCTTTCTTTTTACCACCACGTGTTAGTGCCAACGATTCTTGGAAAAATGGCGGCTGCCACTCTTGCGCCAGCTGGAGGCGGTCCCCGCGGCGGCCACCATATTCGTGGGCCCCTTTGCGCTGTCGGTAACCGGCAGCGCCCTGTAAAAAGAAATGGCGGCATGGTGACATCAGTCGGCGTGCAACGCTGACTTAACGTCACCTATGCGAACTTCGACCCTAGCGCTCAATTCAGCGCTGGGTCCTAAGCACGCCAGGTTAACCTGCCGTGCAGGCAGACTGACAGACGCTGACAGGGGCGATATCTGCAGCTGTTAAAGGGACACACGCATCAACCAGGTAAGTTTGAATGGAGGAGCTGGGCCTTGGTTTTTTGGATTTTATTGAAGTGGTGGCTTGCTGCAATAGATGTGAAAAGTTTTTTAAGTGTTTTGGGAATGCTGCTGGATACTTGCAAGTGCTCGGATTGTAAGTGAACGCCTTTGAGAAGACAGAACATACTGCGAATACTCAGCAGGTCACGCTACATCCATGGAGTTCACATCTCAGGTCGACATGCTGCCTGACCAACTGAGTATTTGCAGCATCTTATGCTGTCATTTCACATTTATAGCATCCGCTTGCAGAGGGAAGAGAAAGACGCAGAAGAGGAGGAAGTCGAAGAGAAGGAATCAGATGGAAGGATGCATCCCAGACAGCCCCTTTGTGGCCGGGATATCTGGGATGGAATCATCCGCCTGTGGTCCCACTGGCTGGGCGGGCTACCTCTTCTTGTTGACCCACTGGCTGGGCAGGCTGCATTTCTTGGGTGTGTGAAATGAGGAAGACACAAGGGCGGAGTTGTGCCAATGGGAGTGCGGGATGCCTAGAGGTGCATGCCAGAAGGGGGATAACATACGAGGATACCCGCATCTTGTATCCTTTCAGCCGTGCGACTGGCCAAGGACTCAGCCATGCCCCGGCCAAGAATGGCCAGCACCATCTCCTCCAAGGGGGTGAGGTCAGGCTAGGAATGGGAGATGTGCCTCATCATTGGTGCAGATTGTTGGTAGTTGAGTGATTGGGGGTCCTGCATTGAGCAGTGTGTGAGGCTCGTGATGCAGTTGGTAGGTGACGGCTTTTGAAGATGCATTCACTGACCTTGAACAGTGGTCTGAAGTCACGAAGCTTCTTTGGGCACTGGAGCAGGTGTTGGGGTCAACACTGCTGGCAGTGACGGCCTTAGTGATGTACTCCCACATCGTTCTTTCTGGAGGGCCTCCTGGCCTCTGTGGGTAGAGGGCCAGTCTTGCAGTGTTGACCCCCTGCACAAAGCTGGAGTGCTGCATGCGAGACCCTGGGTGCCCCTTCCCTGGCTTGCTGAGCCATTTGTGTTAGTGTTGAGGCAGTTTTCCCATTTGTTTAGTTTAGGAAGATAATTCAGCTTTAAGAGCTGAATAATCACATTTGGAACTTTTAAATATTGAATATTTGTAAAAAGACAGAAAGGGCTGAAAAATGTATTGAATCAGTGCATTTTATTTTGTCTTGCTTCAATGTGCATGGCCCCTTTAAATTTCAGAGCTCCTCACTGCCCACAATGCATTGTGAGCTTTACAGCCTCACACACAGACTCTCGGGGAAGCAGCAATGCCGCACCAGGACTACAAATCGGTCCCAGATCTCTCATGCAATGCCACCAGGACGGCGTTGCACCTAAGGTTAGCGCTGCGCCACCTACTTCCATGCGCCCCACACCAATTTAGGTCAGTTAGCGCTTCGGCCATTTCGGGCAGCCATTAATGGCAGTTGGCAGTGACACCGACTGCTTTGCTGGTGATCACCAATTTTTCCCCCTTTCACTTTCTTCATTCTGCCCTCTGCTGACTTTTTAGACCAAACTACAGCAAACCGCATGTGACAATCTACCCAGAAAAACGGAGCACCAAAATCAGAGTATAAAATGTTTTATCGACTATAATTTTTATTTTGTTAAAATCTTGTTTTTAAAAGAAAATCCCTAATTATAACAAAATGATGTGCTGATTCGGCCACATACTGCACTGTAACTAAACTGCAATAAGCAAAAATCAGATTACCAAGCAGACAGACCAGGCAAGGGACTTGCTCCCAGTTTTAGGTCAATACCAATCTGCAGCCACTGTACACCTGTTCATCCCTGTGGGGAAGTACCTCACTTCCATTCTGTCCCCCTCACCATTTTGGAAATTATAAGTATAAACTCGCTTCTTACCAATTCCTGGTGCAATGCAATGTCCTGTTCTTCTGGATTGCCAGCAATGCCATGCTACCCTGAAGCGACGCTGTCATTTACATGTCAAACCTAGAAAACGGTGGCTAACAGCTTCAAAGACAAGCTGGCATCGCCCTAGAAAAGCTGGCCCCGCCCTAGAAAAGCTGGCCCCGCCCTGGACGTCAGCCTACGATGTGTCACTCAAAGTGCATTACTACACAGGCTTGTTACTTGAGTTGTAGGTACACCCAGCATTCCTTCACTCGTATTGGAGGGGCAAAAACAGAAATACATCAAAGTCTGAAGAAAGCTACAAGCGTTGAAAGCACAAGATTTATTCTCTAGGGGGGCCATACATGTCTCCCAAAAAGCAATTGATTTTCGACACTTTATTTGGTGCAGTTTCGAGCACTTTCATTCTATAATGAATATGGGCATTGTTTTTTATTAATCTAGAAAGGAAGGAGCATTTGCTCAATTTTATTGAAAACCACACTTTATTTGCCGTTTAGGAACTCATTATTTTTCTTTATATAGCTTTAAACTTCTTTTTCCTAATAGCAGCAGATAATCTATTACGCCCTCTGGGAGAAAAAAAAAATCCTAAAATAAATGCCTAATAAAAAATAAAGATCTAAACCCAGTCTTATTGAACATAGGATCATTCCAGTCAGAATCCTAAGGAGCAAAGTTAGAATTATATAGACTCCATCAAATCCTGGCCAACTGCTGCTTCATTTCTAGGGGAGTCCAGGGCATGCTTCCCCAAGAAAATGTAACATTTTTACATTGAAAATGCTGTATTCTGGTTAGTTTTCAACACTTTTATACTTTGTGATTGATATATTTTCAATCAATAAAATAAGTTTTCAAGAATAAAACCAGACCGTAATTTGTCCAAAAGCTACCTCAGTTTTTCCCCTCCAATTCACTGACCCCGCTCATAGTCATACTTGCCGTTTACCCCCTTAATTCATGCTGCCCGCACGCTGTTCATTTTAGCACCTGCATCTGCCACTATTCAGCGCAGCTCTTGGGCTCTGCATCACCCATCCCAGCACTTCTCTCAGCCTTTCTCTTCCCATCCATCCAAATGCAATTCTTCTGCTTTCCTCTCTTGTCCTCCCCCAAGTTTTGCTCTCTTTTTCCCTTTCACCCACGCCACATGGGCTTTCCTCTCTCTCTCACTACCCACCCCCACCCCCCACCCACCCAAGTCTCACAACCCAAGTCTCTTTCTCAAGCTTTCACCACTGTCTTTCCCCTACCCCCACCTCATCCTCCACCCAATGCCGCTCTTGGTCTTCCTCCTCAGTGCCACTCTGGAACTCCTACTTCTTGCTGCTGTTTTATCTTTTAATGCTGCTATTACAGGGTGGTGGAAGCTTTTGAGTGAGTTCCTCCCACAGTATAGATGGCTGCTGCTATGCTGACAGTTTCATAAGGACGATGCAGAAATTGCAATCAGGGAGGAGGAGTCTGAAATATTAGATGAAATAAGCATAGTGAAAGAGGAAGTATTAAGGGGTTTAGTATCTTTGAAAGTGGATAAATCCCCCAGGCCTGGATGAAATGTATCCCAGACTGTTAAGAGGAGTAAGAGAGGAAATAGCAGAGGCTCTGACCATCATTTTCCAACCCTCTCTGGCTACAGGTGTGGTGCCGGAGGACTAGAGGACTGCTAATGTGGTACCGTTGTTTAAAAAGGGAGAAAGGGATAGACCGAGTAATTACAGGCCAGTCAGCCTAACCTCGGTGGTGGGAAAATTATTGGAAAAAATTCTGAGTGACAGGATAAATCTTCACTTAGAAAGACACGGATTAATCAGGAACAGTCAGCATGGATTTGTTAAGGGAAGGTCGCGTCTGACTAACTTGATTGAATTTTTTGAGGAGGTAACAAGGAGGGTCGATGAGGGTGGTGCGTTTGATGTAATCTATATGGATTTTAGCAAGGCTTTCGATAAAGTCCCGCATGGCAGACTGGTCACGACAGTAAAAGTCCATGAGATCCAAGGCAAAGTGGCAAGTTGGATCCGAAATTGGCTCAGAGGCAGGTAACAAAGGGTAATGGTCGAAGAGTGTTTTTGTGACTGGTGTAAAGTTTCCAAAATTTGCAGATCCCCAAAAATCTAAGGAAAAAGGACTTTGGAACTACCCCAGAGTGATAAAAATGCATTTGGGCCTAACAGAAGGAATTTAAGACCAAAGCCAAGCTTTGGCATTTTAAAAGGACATATCTGGAATTCAAGCCCCAGCAAACATTAACATTTGGACAATAGGCCCTGGGAGAAGGCAGCCCCACCCAAAACACAGGAACCAGTAAAACCTATCACAGAACCCATTAAAGAGATGCATAAAGATAGGAGTGCTAAGCCCAGCAAGAAACCCAAAACATGAGGACAATGCAAACTCCGATTAAACAACAGATCGACAGGACGCAAGCCATTTGACACTCCGTAAAGTTGTTACTGTTGACGAGGTCTTACAATGACCAGGATTTGATTTGGTTCTGACAAGGCCACTTCAATTTAGCATAACTGAAGGCCCATCAAGCAGTTACAACAGTTCAGTAAGAAGAGAGTTCAGGACAATTTAACACCAAGTTAAACTCATCAAAACTTAACAAGCCCGCAAAACCAGTACAATGGAATAAACAGGCCTCAACTGAAACCTAAATCACTTCAACACGAAACCATTTTAGTAAGGGGTTTTGGGCGCGAAAAGGACAAAGGTTTGCTGAACAAGTATAATTGGGGGCCTAACCCCCCAAGACTCTCTCTCTCTCTGGACTCTCTGACAACGCTCGCACAGCTCTCTCTCTGCTCTGTTCCAGAAGCAGCACATTCCAGCAAGACAATCGATGACCAGACCACCATCGCAATCAACTTACCTGGCTGGATTTCGCACTGTTAAAACCCCTGTTTGGTGAGCATTATCCCTGATCTCCTGAAACCAAAACCTAGCTAGATAGTGGGATTTTTGGGAGGGATAAGGGTTTTTGTATATTGTCATTCTCCCTTGCCTGTACCGTGTGTTCCCCAACCTGTTTAAGTGTTAAGTGTGTTTTAAGTTTGTTACCTTTTTTTTCTTTTAATAAAAGTCGAAATTCTTTCATCGGAACCTGTTGTCTACTGCATCTTAATTCACAACCCCTAAATAAGTCCAAGGTCTGAACCTGGGGCGTGGGAGCGATTCGAACCGCTCACTGAGTCAGGGGTAAGGCTGACCCCTACCACCACCACCCCCCTACACTGGAAGGCTCTTTCCAGTGGAGTTACGCTGGGCTCAGTACTGGATCCTTTGCTTTTTGTGGTATATATCAATGATTTGGACATGAATGTAGGAAGTATGATTAAGAAGTTTGAAGATGATACAAAAATTGGCCGTGTGGTTGATAATGAAGAAGAAAGGGGTAGACTGCAGGAAGATATCAATGATCAGGTGGGCAGAACAGTGGAAAATGGAATTCAAACCAGAGAAGTGGTAGGTAATGCATTTGGGGAGGGCTAACAAGGCAAGGGAATACACAATAAATGGTAGGACACTGAGAAGTGCAGAGGATCAGAGGGACCTTGGAGTGCATGTCCACAGATCCCTAAAGGTAGCAGGACAGGTAGATAAGGTGGTTAAGAAGGCATACGTGATACTTGCCTTCTTTAGCCAAGGCATAGACTATAAGAGCAGGGAGGTTATGCTTGAACTGTATAATACACTAGTTAGGCCGCAGCAAGAATACTGCGTGCAGTTCTGGTCACCACATTACGGGAAGGATGTGATTGCACTAGAGAGGGTGCAGAGGAGATTTAGGAGGATGTTGCCTAGGCTGGGGAATTTTGGCTATGAGGAAAGATTGGATAGACTGGGGTTGTTTTCTTTGGAACAGAGGAGGCTGAGGGGAGACTTGATTGAGGTGTATAAAATTATGAGGGGCCTAGATAGAGTAGATAGGAAGGACCTATTTCCCTTAGCAGAGGGGTCGATAACCAGACGGCATAGAGTTAAAGTAATTGGTTGGAAGTTTAGAGGGGATTTGAGGAGAAAGCTTTTCACCCAGAGGGTGGTGGGGGTCTGGAACTCACTGCCTGAAAGGGTGGTAGAGGCAGAAACCCTCATCACATTTAAAAAGTACTTGGATATGCACTTGAAGTGCCGTAACCTACAAGGATACGGACCAAGTGCTGGAAAGTGGGACTAGGCTGGATAGCTCTTTGTCGGCCGGCTCGGACAAGATGGGCCGAATGACCTCCTTCTGTAAATTTCTATGATTCTATGATAAGGAGCTCTTCATTGCTTCACCTCTATCCATGGGAATCTGCCGCCATCCTTTGCCCTTTCTCTCCCAAATCTCCTCGCTTCTACTGTTCAAGTTCCCCTGGCTCCATTAGTTGGTGCATTTTAGCCCTAACTACAAGTTAACTGCTATTTTAAACCACCATTACCCATCCCCCACCCCTCAGCTCTCTGCTTCTCTCACTGAGCTGCTGAATTCTCTTCTCAAATTTGGTTTCCAAATTCCTGGACTTCTCTGGTCATCAAGACTATGCTTCTGCACTGGACTACACTTGGATTACACCACTACGCTTCTGCACTGGATATAAGATCCTGAGGGGTCTTGACAGGGTGGATGTGGAGAGGACATTTCCTCTTGTAGGAGAATCTAGAACTAGGGGTCACTGTTTAAAAATAAGGGGTCGCCCATTTAAGACAGAGATGAGGAGAAATTTTTTCTCACAGAGGGTCGTGAGTCTTTGGAACTCTCTTCCTCAGAGGACAGTGGAAGAAGAATCTTTGAATATTTTTAAGGCAGAGGTAGATAGATTCTTGATAAGCAAGGGGGTGAAAGGTTATCAGGGGTAGGCGGGAATGTGGAGTAATCAGATCAGCCATGATCTTATTGAATGGTGGAGCAGGCTCGAGGGGGCGAGTGGCCTACTCCTGCTTCTAATTCGTATGTTCGTATGTTCATATGTACACTGGATTACACCGTAAGATACCTGCTGTGTCTCTGATACTGATGCTAAAAAAATTTAAAGTAATCATTTGGTCATCTTCCCCCACTGTTGCTGTTCTCTGCTGAGCTGGCTAACTCGTTCTACTGGTTTTTCAGCTTTGTTGGCTGCTGGCTAGTGGTTTTACATTTCTCCGCCGCTTCTGATCTACAGTGAACTTCACATCAACGTCGCCATCATCTTTCAGTACTGTAGATGATTCTCATTATCACGGCAATAACCTCCATCCTCCAATTCTCTACCCTTCAAATAGCCTCTGGATTTGACTCGCCCGCTACACCTGTCTCCGAACTTGGACAACAGTTTGTCGATGCTCAACACCGACTCCATCCTACCTACTTCCGCTTTTTCCCTCCATGGGACCTCTGACATTAACTGTGAACTCCCTACTATTGTCTCCAACCTATCCCCTGTTACTACCAGGAAATATGTATCCCAATAATTGGTACAGAACCAGGCCTATCTTACTTGAGTTTTTGCCCGTGTCCATTCGCGTGCGCATTTTGGCTGCCACTCTGGACCCAAGCCTAGCACTTCTACTTCCACTTTTTTTCCATCTCCAACCTCCCTTTCTTCTCCAAAGTCCTTGAACATGTTGTCGCCTCAATCAGCAGCAAAGTGATGGAAGGTGTCATCGACAGTGCTATCAAGCGGCACTTACTCACCAATAACCTGCTCACTGATGTCCAGTTTGGGTTCCACCAAGACCACTCGGCTCCCGACCTCATTACAGCCTTGGTTCAAACATGGACAAAGGAGCTGAATTCCACAGGTGAGGTGAGAGTGACTGCCCTTGACATCAAGGCAGCATTTGACCAAGTGTGGCATCAAGGAGCCCTAGTAAAACTGAAGTCAATGGGAATCGGGGGTGGGGGGGAAATACTCCACTGGCTGGAGTCATACCTGGCACAAAGGAAGATGGTTGTGGTGGTTGAAGGTCAATCATCACAGCCCCAGGACATCGCTGTAGGAGTTCCTCAGGGCAGTGTCCTAGGCCCAACCATCTTCAGCTGCTTCATCAATGATCTTCCCTCCAACATAAGGTCAGAAATGGGGATATTCACTGATGACTGCACAGTGTTCAGCGCCATTCACAACTCCTCAGAAAATGAAGCAGTCCATGCCCGCATGCAACAAGACCTGGATGACGTTCAGGCTTGGGCTGATAAGTGGCAGGTAATATTCGCACCACAGAAGTGCCAGGCAATGACTATCTCCAACAAGCAAGAGTCTAACCACCTCCCCAAGACATTCAATGGCATTACCATCGCCGAATCCCCCACCATCTACATCCTGGGGGTCACCATTGACCAGTAACTTAACTGGACCAGCCACATAAATACTGTGGCAACAAGAGCAGGTCAGAGGCTAGGTATTCTGCGGCGAGTGTCTCACCTGCTGACTCCCCAAAGCCTTTCCATCATCTACAAGGCACAAGTAAGGATTGTGATGGAATACTCTCCACTTGCCTGGATGAGTGCAGCTCCAACAACACTCAAGAAGCTCAACACGATCCAGGACAAAGCAGCCCGCTTGATTGGCACCCCATCCACCACCTTAAACATTCACTCCCTCCACCACCGGCGTACCGTGGCTGCAGTGTGTACCATCTACAAGATGCACTGCAGCAACTCGCCAAAGCTCCTTCGGCAGCACCTCCCAGACCCGCGACCTCTTCCACCTAGAAAGTCAAGGACAGCAGTCGCATCGGAACACCACCACCTCCAAGTTCCCCTCCAAGTCACACACCATCCTGACTTAGAAGTATATCGCTGATCCTTCATCGTCGCTGGGTCAAAATCCTGGCACGCCTGCCCTAACAGCACTGTGGGAGTACCTTCACCGCACGGACTGCAGCGGTTGAAGAAGGTGGCTCACCTTCTCAAGGGCAATTAGGGATGGGCAATAAATGCTGGCATTGCCAGCGACGCCCACATCCCATAAATGAATTAAAAAAAAATCCGTGCCCATCGTTCCCGCAACTCGATGTTTGAATCCCTCCAATCAGGTTCCCACCCCTGCCACAGTACCAAAATGGCTCTCATCAAAGTCACAAATTACATCCTTTGTGGCTGTGACAAAGGTAAACTATCCCTCCTCGTCCTTCTCGACCTGTCTGCAGCCTTTGACATGGTTGACCACTCCATCCTCCTCCAAAGCCTCTCCACCATCGTCCAGCTGGGTGGGACTGCACTCGCCTGGTTCCATTCTTATCTACCTAATCGTAGCCAGAGAGTCACCTGCAATGGCTCCTCTTCCTGCTCCCGCATCGTTACCTCTGGTGTCCCCCAGGGATCTATCCTTGGCTCCTCCTATTTCTCATCTACATGCTGCCCCTCGGCGACATCATCCGAAAACACAGTGTCAGTTTCCACATGTACGCTTACGACACCCAGTTCTACCTCATTACCACTTCTCTCGACCCCTCCACGGTCTCTAGATTGTCAGACTGCTTGTCCGACATCCGAGCATTGGATGAGCAGAAATTTTCTCCAATTAAGTATTGGGAAGACTGAAGTTTGATCCCCGCCACAAACTCTGTTCCCTAGCCACTGACTCCATCCCTCTCCCTAGCATTTGTATGTGGCTAAACCAGACTGTTCACAACCTTGGTGTCAAATCTGACCCTGAAATGAGCTTCCGACCACATATCCACACCATAACTAAGACCACCTACTTAACATCTCCCGTCTCCGCCCCGCCTCAGCTCATCTGCAGCTGAAACCCTCAAGCTTGTTACCTCTAGACTTGACTATTCCAACGCACTCCTGGCCGGCCTCCCACACTCTACCCTATGTAAACTTGATGTCATCCAAAACTCTGCTGCCCGTGTCCACTGTTGTAATGTAGGAAATGCAGCTGCCAATTTGCACACAGCAATGAAATAAATGACCAAATCATTTATTCTTTTGGTCTTGGTTGAGGGATAATGTAAGTCAGGACACCAGACGAAGTTCCCTGGTCTTCTTCAAAGTATCATGAAATTTTTACCAGCCACCTGGAAGAGCAGACGGGGCCTCGGTACTGAAAGACAGCACCCTGACAGTACAGCACTGCACTAAGGTGTCAGCCTAGATTATGTGCTCAAGTCTCTGGAGTGGGACTTGCACCCACAACCTTCTGACCCAGAGGCAAGAGTGCTACCACTGAACCAAGGCTGACACCTCAGCAGAGTGCGAAAATAAAGTACCTCTGACATCAAGCAGAAAAGTGGGTTCCTGTGTTACACCAAAAATGCAATTCCCAGGTTTTATTAGGTTTAACTCTAATTTTAGAATTCATAATTCAGGAGTAATTACTAGGTTTAACCTGAAATTCAGGAGGCTCAAGAATAGATGTTACTGGAACTTTAATTTGTGTAAGCAGGCAACATTTCCCTGTTTGCAAAATACTGAATTTCAACAGAGTAGAAGCTTTCTATACTGAATGATGCCTGCAACACCTAACGGAATAGCACCATCAGAAAGCAGCTCATTCAACTGTGTGTGAAGTACATGACAGACCTTAGGAGCAGAAGGAGAATGCAGAGGCACATCAACATTTACAGAGGAAAGAAAACCTATTATTCAAGACATTTGAAAAGAAAGTAAATTAAAGGAATAATTGTACATTACCGAATGTCAAGTTGACGAATCCTCTCAGAAACTTGAAGTACCGTCAAGCTACAGGAGGAATTAATAAGGAAAACAAGTGCAGGAAGTAAAACTCAGAGAGATTCTGAAGCAGAGTTGCAAACATGAGGGGAGATTTTCCAGGTACTAAGATCAGTGGCACAGAGGCAGAACGGTTTAAGGGGACTGGAAAATGTAGCCCAGACCCCTGTTGCTGGATCTGTGCAACTTTATTGCTGACTGATTTTCCAGCATGCCTTTTAGTCTGGCCTAAATTACTCCCACCAAAAAGAACCCATAGCTTCATTTCAATGTTATATTACATTGAAATGAAGCCTAGCTTGACCTTCCATCCACTAAGGACAGAATTGGGTTAAGCAAAGCTTTTGTCCATCTGGAGTGGACCTAAAAGAAGCTTCGTCAGCGATTTCATTCTTAGAGCCTATGACCTTTTAACCTTTTTTTCATTGTCCAGGTTTATCGTGTGTTTTTAGTATAAGCTTCGCATTTATTTTTTGGCATTTTTATGGTTTTTTTAAAAGATATAGATTATTTCCTTTCTCCTAAGACTGCAATTAAGTGTAATCTAAAATAATCAAATATTGTCTGCTAATTCCCCAGTATGCTAACTGTAATTGAGGCATTTCTAAGACTTCAGCCTAACACGAAGAGCTCCTACAATATAAATTTTCATAGGAATTCAGGGAGGGACTAGGTATCTAAGTGAAGAGTCCCATCACAAGTGACAAGTCAAGTTAAAATTAATAATGGGGGTTGGTTCTGTAATAATGCCACTGCACTATACATCTTGGGGTAAAAATTCAGTTGGTTGCGCCTCCCGTTAGCGCCTTAAGAGTGCGCTAATGGGGCGCAAAGCCGCTAACGCCCGGGTGCAGCGATGTTTGCGCCGCTCGGGAACTTAACTAGAGATTGTGCGGCGGCGCTAAACCTTACCGCTGCGACCACCTGCGCGCGCAGATTGTGACATCATTCCATGGTGCAACGCCCTTGTGGCGCCCCGGAGCGGAAATTGAGTGGCGCCCCCTGCCTTACCGCCTGCCGCATCCAACGACCAGAAGACTGGAATGCTATCAATCGCTGTGGGGCTGGGGGGGGCGCTATTTAAAGGGGGCCTCTTCCTGTCTTTTATTGTTGGTGGCATTTTTGAACTATGCATTCTGAGAGAGAGAGGGAGAGACTTCTGGAGAGATTCAACGTTGTGTGAAGGAGTTTTGGTTACTGAGCAGCACTTTGCAGGTTCATTTTGATTTGCCATTCCTTGTATCGATTTAGCAGAGACTGTGGGAGCTGCACTCTGAGCTCTTTGCCTGGTACTCTCCATTGTTCTTTCCAGCACATTTGATGTGCAAGTCTTTCCAGGCCGAGATTCAAGGCTGCAATGAACAGGATGTGGATGGAAAGCAATATTAACCATCCCCTTTAAGAACTGGCCCGTGCCATTGTGTGTGTGTTCCATTGCTGACTGACATTACATGAGCTTCGCCAGCGCTCTGAGTTAACGCCTCACTCCTTGGCCTTTGCGCCTTAAGACAGGTGTGCAGCGCCTGCTTTAGCGCTCCACTCACCTCCCAGGGCGGTAAAAGTGAAGTTTCCAGTCAGTGCCGATAATTAGCGCCAGGCGCTAATATTTGCGTCCAGACGATATTTGCTCCTCAAATGGGGCGCGACCTAATTTCTACCCCATAATATTTTAGTAGTGCACTTGTACTAGATGAAAGAAGGAATGCTGGGGGATCAGTAGACATAAGAGTTGGATTGCCTTGACCCACCATCATGACTCCAATCAAGACTGCAGGCCTAGGTGCCTCTGTCTGGAAATGGTCATGGAGAACTGGCTCTGCAGGCCCTGAGTCAGCACACAATCAACTGCAAATCTGTGCCAACTGCTGTAAAAACACCTGGGGCCAGCCATCACCATAGGCGTGGCACTGCCAGAGGCATTCAGGAGCACCTCCATCATCAAACTTCTTTGCTTCTGCTTGCATAGCAGCAACTTAATGTGGTACCTGCACCTGTACCAAACACATAGGTGAGCAAAGCCAGCTTGTTTCATCTCATTTTCCAGCGGATGGCAACAACAGTATGACATGGTTACCTAATTTCATTGCACTGCTCAATTTCCAAAACAGGAAAGGTCTTTGATGGTAGCCATGTGCCCAAGCGGTAGCCCATTCTCTGTGTCACTAAGTGACCATGCAACATGCAGGTAGGTGTAACAATGGTGGGTACAGCGCAGATAGAATTAATACTGATCTCTGTTAACTGTTTCTGTGTGGTACAGGAGGACACATTTTGATCTAAGAGGCCAAAGTCATTTGATACCCATTTGAATTTTTTTTTGTCAAACAAAGAGATTATATACTAATTTTAAGAGTTTTTGTGCCCGGTGCAGTTATTTATTTATTTTGCCCACCCTCCCTTTGTTAGCACCAGAGTGTTCGCCAACAGGAATCTGTCAAGGTGATGTGCCCAGAGAACAAGGGGCCCAGCAGCACTCCTGTCCGCACCCGCACACCCGCAGATTAATGGACATAGGTAGCATACCTCACTTTAGCAGAAGTTGTTAGTGGAGGCTCCACTTCCCAATGACGGCTGTGCCAGTCGATCCCCGGTGGCATCACAATGAGATGTAACTGCCTGCGTGAAAGAAGGTGTGCCAGAGTGATCAGGAGCCTTCTTGGCCGCACCTGCTAAAATGCCGGCAACCATTTCTGCAGCAAAAAACCTACTCGGGAATGACTGTGTTAAACTGCTTGCTCAGAAGTCTAGATCAAGAGAAGGGAAGATGCCGTGCTCTACCTTCTGCTGCAAGGACACCAGGCGGCATGGAATTTAGGAACATAGGAACAGGAGTAGGCCATTCAGCCCCTCGGGCTTGGTCCCTCATTCAAATAGATCATGACTAATCTGCACCTCTACTCCATTTTCCCACTTTGCTCCAGGTGCAGGGATAGTAAGGGTCAGCTGTGGCCTGAAACTTGGCTGTTTCTTCTGCAGTGCTGTCCTATGGGATTGTGCTGTAGGGTGGCACACAGAAATACCCTCCTCGCAAGCATCTGATGCAGCGACACCTCGAGAACAGCAGGCATCAAAAATGAGTCCAAATGCTGGGCTGTACCATCACATAGCTGCAAACTCATGCCTGCACTGCCGGGGCCCTTTCCATTCAGCCTGGCTTGCTATTTCTTAATGCCCTGACCCTTCAGCCTTGGAAAGGTTGCTGAAGGGTTGAGATGCCTTTTAATGCTCTCCAGAAGTATTTAAAATGTTTGACCTTCTCCTTGTGGCACTCCCCTTCAATTGTCCCCATCTCTTTAAATTTGACTTGCATGTAATTTTCATCTCCCACTGGTGGTATCAACCCCAGAACCAGTGCAGTTTGCACCTGAAATTGTGAATCATTATGCAAATAAAGTTAGACGTGAAAATTACATGTTATTAGCACTTGGATATTCTGGTAGGTCTTAAAACAGTGCAAAGTAGATTAGGACTGTTTTACACCTGAAGAAGAAAATCATCTCCATAATAAAAGTCCTGTTAAAAACAAATCCCATACACTTGCACACTACCCTCTTAATTCTCCTGGTGCCTGGCTGGTTTTGTATATTTACTAAATTAGGATATTCAAAGTTTGATTTCTTTTACTATTAATGAACTTCTTCCACTAATGGGCATAGCAAATCACCTCTAATGTGAATGGGAAGCAAATTACTTATTTGCATAATTTAACTGAAGTGTGGAGCCTCCATTCCCTGCACTGATATTATCTCGATGCGGAGATGCCAGCGTTGGACTGGGGTGGACAAAAATGAGAAGTCGCACAACACCAGGTTATAGTCCAACAGATTTATTTAAAATTACAAGCTTTCGGAGCTATCAATCGCCCCTTCTTCAGGTAAAGTTACATAGAAGGGGCGATCGATAGCTCCGAAAGCTTGTAATTTTAAATAAATCTGTTGGACTATAACCTGGTGTTGTGCGACTTCTCTGATATTATCTGGCATGCTGACTATCTGTCAGAATTTTCAACGGATGAAGTTTTTGATGAGACATCAGCCCTTTCCACAGCTTCATTTGTTATTTATATTCCAGCTCACCATCGTTTCTTGCTTATATTCTATTTGTTTTCATTCCTGCGCCACGAGTATTGCTGTACTATTTAAGACCAAAATTTGGGGACTATCAATTATCTATCAATATCCATTATCCAACAGGTGTTTCCTCCATTATGGCAGAGAATTGAAGTTTCACTGTGTTGCTAAGCCATGTTATAAACACAGAGGCCGAGATTTTCCTTCCCTCGGCGGGTCCGGGGTGGGTGACGTCGGTGGCGGGTCGCGGCCCCGCTGCTGGCGCCATCCCGCTCTGGAAATTGATTTTGCGTTGATAGGGCTTGTTAAACCCACCCTGCGACGTTCCCAGCCAATTAATAGGAAGCAGGTCTGATGACGTAATTCATGACGCGTCATCAGCCGGTTTCCTTAAAGGGACCATGGCCAACTTTATTTTGACATTTGTGCTGTCAGTGTTCTACAGCATTGAAGTGCTGCAAACACTGACAACCACTGCACAGAGGTACAGGGCTGCACCCAGGTTCACCCATGACTCCCTCCATATGCTTATGGAGGGATACAGAGCATGCAGGGAGGTCCTCTTCCCTTCACAAGGGCGGAAGACACCTCCCCAGGAGACCAACACATTGCAGAGGAGGACACAAGCAGGGATGTGGTCAGGAGGACCTGGGCGCAGTGGCGCAAACCTTTCAATTATCTCATTAGATCACGAAACATTAGTACAAAGCCACACTCACCTTCATCCTACTATGCCTCTCATCACATCCCCATCACTCTGCCTTCCCTACCCTACTCCTGCACATCCTTACGCACACCAACTTACCTTGCACCTCCACCCATCCTTCTCTCTCTATCTACATTATCACATCCCCATCTCACTTGCCACCCCTCATGCTCACTCTGATCCTAATGCAATCATACCAACTAACAACACACAAGGATAGCCACTTGGGTGTTTTATCCAATGTTCATGTAAAGTTTCTGTTAATGTCCTGTCAAACATTGAAATCTTTAGTTTCAACACTTTACGTTCTTGGACAGATTTGTGTGCACCTTTGGAAGTGGCTTAGTGTGTTGCAGTGAATGGTGAGACATATCCGTACCCCCCGCAATGGTGGTGAGTGTGAAATGAATGGCTTGAACATTGTAGGGATGCTTTATGGTGTTGGTGTGGGGTGGTGCCAATCTGACACATCATGTGGCAGCCATATGGGTGTACAGCATAAAGTTAACTAAATCTGGCCATGGTGAGACCATCCCTGGCCTTCTGGGCAGCAATGTGCTCAGGTGCTAATGTCCTCTGTCCTGTGCAGCATCAGGTGATTGCGGAGAAGGTTGGTGTTATTGTTGGTGCTGCTGGTGTGCCTAGTACTGCTGGTGTTGGGGCTGATCGTGGTCGGATTCTGAGGACCAAGGTGAGACAGTATAAAGGGCAGCCATGTTGATGGAATAGATGGCAGGTGAAATACAGATGACAGAACATTCTGTCAATGGTGAGAGAGTTCTTCCAATGAGGTAAGTGTGGATAGAGAGTGGAAAGTGGAAAGCCTGCAGAATCTGTGCTGGCAATGGACTGAGAAACAGCTTGTGGCTGAGGAAAGTGATGATCTGTCAGGAGGGAGCTTTTGCTGTACATTTGAAGCTGTCAAGTAATCCGCTGGAGCAATGGCGACTGAACTCCTGCCTCAGGTTGACAGCCGTGGTCCCCAAATGGCGTGGTTCCCGTGGCCATGAAGTTAAAGTCAAAAGGTAAGTTAAAAAAGCCTGTAAATGATCTGTCAACTAGATGCTACTGAGTTTAATTGGGTTGCCCGTCGCTGCCTGTTGGGTCTGCTCAGCGCTGACAGACCCGACACTGGGAAAGGCACGTTGTGGCGGGTTCCTGACCCGCTGTCAAAAGAATCAAATTTCTCACCTGCTCCGCCACTGATCCCACCCACTGACCCCCCCGGAAAATTCCGGCCAGAGATGGGCAGAGGCACAGGCCTTTAAGAATCAGTATTGTGCTTTGATTTCAAAGTAAATCTAGCACAAATTTAATCAGTAGGAACATTACTGCAAAACACAAACATTTGCATGTGTTTGTAATATGCCTTCCATTTTTTGCTGAAGAAATCTTTTGCTTTGCAATGTGCTGAGGTTGGTACCTCTGATATATGAACAAAGAGTTTGTGTGTGAAAGCACTCGACTACAAAATAGGCTTACACTTTTAATCTTTACAGCCATGATCGCAAAAAAGGAAACTGGGGAATAGGAGCTTTTACAGCTGTTGAATTTGATGTTGGACTTTCAATAAATGTTTAAATGGAAAGACGCCTCTGTGGTGAGGGGAGTGATGGCTCACCCTCTACCCCTCCAGCATCTTTGCGCATTCATTTTTAGTAGCAAATTAGTCACAGTCATTTTTTTAGGCAGTCTTAAGATTTCACACATTCATCCTAATGCTCAGCGTTCCCTTATATTCAGCAGTTTTTTTTCTTCTTAAAATGTTATTATTAATATGTGCTGCACACGTCTATTTGATATATTTATGTGTATATATACATACACTCATTTAAATTTTCTGAATTGGTTCCACTGCCTTAATAAAGCAAAGAAAAAAGGATCAGCAACACAAAGGTTTGTCACTGTCCACTGATTAATGAACTGACATGTCTATCCTGCAATATTTCCAGTACACACATATATAGAAAGAAAGACTTGCATTTATATAGCGCCTTTCACGACCACTGGACGTCCCAAAGCGCTTTACAGCCAATGAAGTACTTTTTGAGTTGTAGTCACTGTTGTAATGTAGGAAATGCGGCAGTCAATTTGTGCACAGCAAGCTCCCACAAGCAGCAATGTGATAATGACCAGATAATCTGTTTTAGTGATGTTGGTGTAGGGATAAATATTGGCCAGGACACAGGGGATAACTCCGCTGCTTTTCTTCGAAATAGTGCCATGGGATCTTTTACATCCACCTGAGAGTGCAGACAGGGGCCTCGGTTTAATTTCCTCAAATCATCTGAAAGACGGCACCTCCAACAGTGCAGCACTCCCTCAGTACGGCACTGGAGTGTCAGCCTAGACTTTTGTGCTCCAGTCTCTGGAGTGAGACTTGAACCCAGAACCTTCTTGACTCAGAGGCAAGGGTGCTACCAACTGAGCCACAGCTGACACTACAATATACAGTACAAATCACTGAAGCAGTCCTTTCTGTTGCACAACCTTGTGTGTAACAAACTATTCTTCTGGCCCTCGATCTTCAATGAAAAGAATTAGGAGGCATACAAATGATGCAGAGTACAATCACCACCATTATCTTGCACCTCCCATGTTCTCATAATTACTCAACATCGTCATCTCCTCAATGTCAAAGTGGATTTAAATAAATAAATATTACCCTGTAGTTCTCTTGCTTTCTTCCTCTTCGGAAAGATGGCAGATGGGGGATTATCCCGGGAGTCCCTGTGACTGTGTGTAGTGATGGATACTTGGTGAAGCTGCTAATCTGTCATAAGTCTCCCAATGCAGGCTGAGTGCTACAAAGGGATACGACTGTGGAATGCAATGGATAGCAGTCTACCTATGTGGTAGCATGCCAACCGCAATCATACACATATCAGTAAATAGATGGCATATGCTAGGTTTCACAAAAGAAGCCAGCCGCTGCTTTCTCACAGAATAGTTTCAAGGCCAGATTAGATAGCTGCAGCCAAACCAAGAGCATATACCAATGAACAAGAAGAAGATACCGCTGGCATGGTTATTATGGGAAACATCGAGGGGACTGGGTAAATAAAACCGGGCAGTTTGACTATGCTGATCAGTATTGATATTCTGCCATCCTTTAGAACTAATTAGTACAATTGCTTGAGATGTGCATAATTTAGATATACTTATGCAACAAACCAAAATGATTATTATAGGGATAGACCATCTTGAATCAAGTCTGTGGGAAATCCTTCCTATTTATTCGTAGAGTAGGTTACCATAGCACTTTGTGTTTTTTGCATAATTATTTATAGAATCATAGGGGTAAAAATTAGGTCGCGCCCCATTTGGGGCGCAAATATCGTCTGGACGCAAATATTAGCGCCTGGCGCTAATTATCGGCACTGACTGGAAACTTCACTTTTACCGCCCCGGGAGGTGAGTGGAGCGCTAAATCAGGCGCTGCACACCTGTCTTAAGGCGCAAAGGCCAAGGAGTGAGGCGCTAACTCAGAGCGCTGGCGAAGCTCATGTAATGTCAGTCAGCAATGGAACACACACACAATGGCACGGGCCAGTTCTTAAAGGGGATGGTTAATCTTGCTTTCCATCCACATCCTGTTCATTGCAGCCTTGAATCTCGGCCTGGAGAGACTTGCACATCAAATGTGCTGGAAAGAACAATGGAGAGTACCAGGCAAAGAGCTCAGAGTGCAGCTCCCACAGTCTCTGCTAAATCGATACAAGGAATGGCAAATCAAAATGAACCTGCAAAGTGCTGCTCAGTACCCAAAACTCCTTCACACAACGTTGAATCTCTCCAGAAGTCTCTCCCTCTCTCTCTCAGAATGCGTAGTTCAAAAATGCCACCAACAATAAAAGACAGGAAGAGGCCCCCTTTAAATAGCGCCCCTCCCAGCCCCACAGCGATTGATAGCGTTCCAGTCTTCTGGTCGTTGGATGCGCCAGGCGGTAAGGCAGGGGGCGCCACTCAATTTCCGCTCCGGGGCGCCACAAGGGCGTTGCACCATGGAATGACGTCACAATCTGCGCGCGCAGGTGGTCGCAGCGGTAAAGTTTAGCGCCGCCGCACAATGTCAAGTTAAGTTCCCGAGCGGCGCAAACATCGCTGCGCCCGGGCGTTAGCAGCTTTGCGCCCCATTAGCGCCCTCTTAAGGCGCTAACGGGAGGCGCAACCAACTGAAATTTTACCCCATAGAATCATACAGCACAGAAGGAGGCCATTTGGCCCATTGTGCCTGTGCCGGCTCTTTGAAAGAGCGATCCAATTAGTCCCACTCCCCTTGTCTTTCCCCAGAGCCCTGCATATTTTTCCCTTTCAAGTATTTATTAAATTTCCTTTTGAAAGTTACTATTGAATCCGCTTCCACCACCCTTTCAGACAGTGCAATCCAGATCATAACAACTCGTTACATGTTTTAACTATACTTTTGCAAATGTCTTCCATCTACAGGGTTTCCTGATTTTTACAGGAAATGTGTCTAAGTGGGAAATGGGAAGGAAAATAATAGACATATTGGATTTTGAGTTCCCATTAATTTCCAACCAATTTTAAAACGACTAACACGCATTTTCAGAATTTAAGATGGTGTGGTGAGTGGTCTGCCACTTACAGCCTGCCACTTCATCACTAACTTCACATTCAAGTAGCTGAGCACGGGCTGCATCAGGTGACTTTACAGAAATAAGCTCAGAATATCTGAACTGAATTTCTTCTTCAGTAGCAAAACACTGCAGATGCTGGAAATCTGAAATAAAAACATAAAATGCTGGAAACAAACAGCAGGTCAGACAGCAACTGTGGAGAGAGAGAAACAGAGTTAATGTTTCAGGTTGCTGTGAGGATGATCGTTCGTGGTCAGAGAGGGGAAGGTCAGAGGGATGGTGGAAACACGACAAAGGGTGAGATTGGAAGGAGGGATGGGGTCAGAAGAAAGTGAAGGGGAAGAAGGATTAGGAGGGGTGTTAGTATCTAAGAGTTGTTGAAGCATCGACCTGAAACGTCGGGGGTGAAATTCGATAGCGCTAAAAAATGGGCGTGGGCATCGTGAGGCGAGATATGCCCGCGCCCATTCAAAAAGCATGTCAATTTGGTGCTACCTGCTAATTTCCAGCCTAACATGGAACGCGCTGCTGACAGGCTGTGCGCTCAGCAGGGAGCCGAAGTTCGCGTCGCTGGAGCGAGGCTAGTGTTAGTGCTAGTCTCCAGCTCTGAAAGCTGAGCTGTCTTCTGCAGATAAAAAATTTTAAAAGTGCTTCAGCACTAACGCAAATGGCTCAGTAGGCCAGGAAAGGGCACCCAGGGTCTCGGATGCAGCACTTCAGCATTATGAAGGGGGTCAACATTGGAAGAGAGGTCCTCTACCCACAGGGGGCCAGGAGGCCCTCCAGAGAGAAGGATGTGGGACCAGATCGCCGAGGTCGTCACTGCCAGCAGTATCACCCCCAGGACCTGGCTCCAGTGCCCAGAAGCAGTTTCATGACCTCAGACAAGTGGTCAAGGTCAGTAAATGCATCTTCAAAAGCCATCTCCTACCAACTGCATTACTAGCCTCACACACTGCTCAGAAGCAGGCGGAAGCGAGGCGGCTGCCATTTTTTCTGCCAAACCGGCCTTAATGGCCGGCGCTAATGGTCCCAATTTCGCAGCCGTTAACTCTGTTTCCCTCACCACAGATGCTGCCTGACCTGCTGAGTGTTTCCAGCATTTTCTGTTTCACATTCCTGTTCTGTGCAGCATAAAGAGACTCAGTCACATGAAGGACATGCTTGATATTTGTACCCTGTATGAGTTGGTAGAAAGTAGCATCTTAAAACCTATGTACTTGTGGTATCTGATTACTGGATGAAAACTGGATGAAAACACAATGGGGTATATTTTCCTTTGGGTGTTAATTTTCATGAAATGTAGATGTGAGTAAGTCAGTGAGGCTAGCCAGTACAAAATGGGAACAGATTTTCCATCCATTCTTAACTCTATTTGAGCTTTCCTCATAGCAAAGAAAGGGTTAAAATATGTGCTTGTTAAGGATGGTAAAGCTCTAGCTAAAGTTCAATCGTGATAAAGTAATACAGTCTTAAACAGTGGGGAATAGAAATGATCAGTATATCAGGAACTCCCATTCTAAATGGAAGCTAGTCAAACAAGGGAAGGTTAAGATCAGCGCACATACTTATGGTTTAAAAATAATAAATGACAGATCGAGGGACTGGCCTGACGTGACACATGCTGGTAACATTGGCCTGACCTGAGATGACTCCTGCAGGCAGCCCTGACCTGACGCGACGCCTGCTGGTAATTTCTGGTAACTCATGGAAATTTGTTTATTATAACACTCCTCGGCCTCAGTACTTGGCCTCCTCAAGGGTGTCATCAGCCATATCTTCAGTTGAGAGCCCTTGTCTCCAAGCAGCCAGCCAGTAAGTCTGTTTGGAGGTGCGAAGAGCTGAGGGAGGGTGGACTGGCGCAGGACGAAAGAGTCACGGCAGCTGCCAAGGAATCTGGCGCATGATGATCTTTTCGTGGTTGCAGTCGAGCTGCACACTGAGGGAGTGGAAGCCCTTGTGGGTCACAAACACTCCTGGGTGATGATGAGGTGCCTTCATGGCCACATGTGTGCAGTCGGTGATGCCCTGCACCTGTGGGAAGCCAGCCAGAGCCGCAAAGCCAAGCACCCGCTCAGTAACACTGGCCTGATCAGTGGCAAAGTTGATATAATTGACTGACTTGTCAAACATGGCATCGGTCACCTGGGTGATGCATCTGTGGGCAGCCAACTGTGAGATCCCACAAATGTCTGCTGCAGATCCCTGGAAGGAGCCTGAGGCGAAGAAGTTGAGGGCGGTGGTGACTTTGACAGCCACTGGAAAGGCGTGTCCACCAGGTCCTCTTGGCAGTGGATCTTGTTCCAGCAAGCTACAAATGTCTGTGATGACCTGGCGCGATAGCCTGAGCCTCCTGAAGCACTGCTGTTCAGTCATGTTGAGGAAACTCATCCTCTGCCTGTATACACTGTGTTGGGGATATCGCCTCTGGCTTGCTGCAGCCCTGTGGTGCCCCCCTCTCTCCTGTGGAGCATCAGGTCATTGAGTAGAAGGCTGCTGTTGTGGTTGCTGCTGTTGCTGCTGGTGTGGCTGGTGTTGTTGGTGGTGGGGCTCACCTTGGTCCGATTCTGAGGACCAAGGTGAGTCAGTATAAGCGGCACCCATGCGGATGTAGTAGATGGCAGGTAAAGTGGAGATCAGAGGGCCAATCCCTCAATGTTGTGATAGTGAGTAGCAATGTGGTGAGAGTGGCTTCTGAGGTTTCAAAAATGACCTGCAAACTGCAGACACTGAAATCTGTGGACAAAATGGAGTGAGCAAGAGCCTTTCCTTGAGGCAAGTAATGAGGTGTAATGTTGCAGTATTTATGTGCTTTTCCCAGCTCTCAATGAGCGAACCCGCCAATGGCCACTGAGTTTCCGCCTCCCCATCACAGTGAGATACCTGAGCTGCGTGAATCCCGTGCTCCTGCAGTAAAACTCAAAAGCTGGCGTTAAAATCACTGTTAAGGGTCTCTCAACAAGCACTTAACGATTTCACTGAGGTCTCCCGCCTGTACTGATTGGGTCCGTGTCGCGCCTTCAAAGGCGCCTGAGTTAAATGCGCGAGGTGGCGGGATGATGCCGGGTTCCCAACGCGCTTGCTATTTCTGGGATTGATACTGCCGACCTGCCCCCAAACCCACACGCTCAGCAACGGGAAAATTCCGGCCAAGCTGTTGGAGGGCTCCTGGCATCTGTGGAACTGTGCCCCAGAATGGGTCAGCACCTTTAGAAGAGAAGAGATGAAAATTGGAGGGTGAGGGAACGGAGCTGCATACTAATCCCAGGGCTAATAAGAAAGAATGTAAAGAATGAACTATATTTTACCTTCATCTATATTTTCAGCTTGCCAGTAGGAGATGAGAAATGTTTTACTAAATCATAAATGCTACATTTGTTCTTCAGGTTGAAACCTTCACTGACTCTCATAGGTAGTTATGGGAACTTTCATTGGAATACTGGATTTTAAATAATTTTGTTATATTAAAAATATGACATGGTTAATATGAACATTAATGAATTGGCATCCACGCTGCACTGGTAAAATATTATCAGTTTACTTGCTGACATGTCAGTAGTAACTGTGCATGTGCTTGAAACTTTAGGAATTAAGAGCAAATATGTTAATTGATCCCGCTGAATAAAGCTTCATTAATCGAAAAAACCTCTACCAATAAAGACTTAAATGCATCCACATATATGACCTACACGAACAGAAGAAAACCATTAGATTATCTTTCAGTTATTCATTCATTTGTCACCTTAAGTACAGTCCCTTTAGAATACAATTTATTAGCAACTCTATGGTACACAGTACATTGAGTATTCCGAGTATTTCGTCCCATTCTCAGTTTTGCACAACCTCATTAATGGCATTTTAACCATTTACACTAGTTAAATGGCTTGTTGCTTTCTTGAGACGTGTGAAAGCAACATTATTGGAGGTGCATTGTGATTTGTATTTCTGCTAATAAGATTGAAACTCTCGAAATTATCAGCAAGAAAATTGTTTAAGCTCATGATTTTGATTTCTCACCATAAAAGTCTACAAAAAAAAATTAAAAGCTTCTGCCCAAAAATCTCGCCCAATATGGTTGAAGGGGAAATTAGGCAAGCAGGTGCCTCTGAGTATGAATTTTTCTGTGTTTTATGTAAAAAAAGAAATACAGAACAAAATAGGAATTTCATAATGGATATACAGAGCAAATGTATGATGATTGGTAGCTGGATGCAGTGAACTTCAGTTTGTAATCTGAGAGAGCTGAAATTGTAGAAAGCAATGTTAATGATTTGCATTTACTCACTTAAAATGATAGAATATTCTGCGACCCGGGCACAACTTTGTAAGTCATTTGTGCTTGCACATATTTGCATAGAACTGTCAAGATGAAATGCTAATTTGTAATGTATGCTGTCAATAATGTTAACGTGGAGACATGCAGTATTATAATCTATATTCTGAGTAGAGATATGCATATCAATTAGAATTTAATATTTTAATTGAACAAATTTCAACACATCCACTTTTCAGAAATATTCACTGAATTGAAAGATGAAATGTGCTGCCACACAATACGGAAAGTCAAGTAGGCCATTGTCTTAATTTAGCACTTACTCATCACTACAGAAACTCAGGCAAGGTGATGTACCAAAATGGAAAGAAAAACCTGTCAAAGCTAGTTAGGATCAGAACATCAATCAGCCGTGTGTGGACGCTGTGAAGCTAATTGCAGGGATCTTTAAATGGAGTAATGTCAACAGTAATAAATGGAATCTCTTAATACTTAACATCATGCTTTACCATTCATGAGTTAGAGAGGTAAAAATATATTTATTTCGAGTATTCATGTAATAGTAATATTTTATTCTGAAAATTTCAAATATTAACATTGCTATGAAATGGCAAAGAATAGCTTGAGAGACACCTGCTTAAGGTAAAATCCCAAATACGATGCCAAAGAATTTTGAATAGCTAACTATGATTATCTAATGTCCTTTAGGGAAGGAAATCTGCCGTCCTTACCTGGTCTGGCCTATGTGTGACTCCAGACCCACAGCAATGTGGTTGACTCTGAAATGGCCCAGCGAGCCATTCAGTTGTACCAAACCACTACAAAAGAAAGAACAGCGGTTCTTTTCAAGGGCAATTAGGGATGGGCAATAAATGCTGGCCTTGCCGGCAATGCCCACATCCCATGAACGAATAAATAAGACAATCCAGTAAACTCACTGAAGAACCAAGTGGCATCAAAAGCACAAGAGTAAAGGCCAATGTATAAGTATCATCTGAACCCAAAGAAGGGATCGCAGCCTAAAAAAGTGACTCCCTTGTACACTATAGAGTTCACAGGGTGTGGTTCCATTCAGCTTTTGGTCCTTTGTCTTTGCTGGCAATGGCTATCTTGTCTGCTGCTGGTAATCAGTGCACATATTGCAACCATATTGCAACCAGTCAGCCTGTGGTCTTGTAGCTGGAATGTGGTGATATAGCCAATATGTGATGGGGTCCATAATGAAGGACCCCATCAGTGTAATCAATGCGATTTTATCTGGTGATCAATTTTTCTTTGATCAGCTGAGTGCACGGCACGGACTCGATGGGCTGAATGGCCTCCTTCTGTGCCATTATGACTCTATAACTCTATGAGTTTCTGAAGTGCGGAGACCCATCCCTGTATTTAAGACCAGAATTTTGCCAGTGCTCAGAGGGCGGGATTGGAGGTGGGTCAGAGGTTAAATTCGCAATGATTGACGGCAAGTTCCGAATCCGCCGTGATCCCGCCACCACGCAACTTTCCCGAGTGTCGGGTCTCCGATTTGCAAACAGATCCGACACCAAGTGGCGGAAAAGGGATTAAAGGCACTTAACTGCCTATTAAGTGGTACTTTAGAGCTATTTTCACAGGGTTTGGGGATTTTCCAGCTTCTGGGTCGGGTTTCACGACGTTCCAACAACACGCCAGGTAACTGTGGCGTGAACACCAGCGAGCTGGAGACTTCACAGCTGCAACTGCAGTGTAAAAGCTGCACTCTCAAATCTTGTCATTTAGAAATCTGTGAGGTTGGTGATTGAATAATTTGGGGGGTATTTTCTGTGTTTAGGCTGCAAGTATGTGTTGTGCACCATAGATCCACTGTAACCTGCATTGCTGGATTTTAAAGGCGTCCCTTACCCTAAACTGTGCCGCCTCAAATTGTCAGCACACAGATGGCAACGATGCCAAACCGTCATTCTACATAAATTTATTACAATATTGGCAAAGAACAGAAACTTTACAAATAAATCTATCATAACACCCAAGTGAGAACCCTTGTGATTATTAACGTGACATCTTCCTCTTTTTTTTTGTTTTTATGGGATGTGGGTGTCGCTGGTAAGGCCAGCATTTATTGCCCATCCCTAATTGCCCTTGAGAAGGTGGTGGTGAGCCGCCTTCTTCAACCGCTGCAGTCCGTGTGGTGAAGGTACTCCCACAGTGCTGTTAGGTCGGGAGTTCCAGGGTTTTGACCCAGCGACGATGAAGGATCGGCGATATACTTCTAAGTCAGGATGGTGTGTGACTTGGAGGGGAACTTGGAGGTGGTGGCGTTCCCATGCGCCTGCTGCCCTTGTCCTTCTAGGTGGAAGAGGTCGCGGGTTTGGGAGGTGTTGCCGAAGAAGCCTTGGCGAGTTGCTGCAGTGCATCTTGTAAATGGTACACACTGCAGCCATGGTACGCCGGTGGTGGAGGGGGTGAATGTTTAAGGTGGTGGATGGGGAGCCAATCAAGTGGGCTGCTTCGTCCTGGATCATGTCGAGCTTCTTGAGTGTTGTTGGAGCTGCACTCATCCAGGCAAGTGGAGAGTATTCCATCACAATCCTTACTTGTGCCTTGTAGATGGTAGAAAGACTTTGGGGAGTCAGGAGGTAAGACACTCGCCGCAGAATACCTAGCCTCTGACCTGCTCTTGTTGCCACAGTACTTATCTGGCTGGTCCAGTTAAGTTACTGGTCAATGGTGACCCCCAGGATGTTTATGGTGGGGGATTCGGTGATGGTAATGCCATTGAATGTCAAGGGGCGGTGTTTAGACTCTTGCTTGTTGGAGATAGTCATTGCCTGGCACTTCTGTAGCGCGAATGTTACCTGCCACTTATCAGCCCAAGCCTGAATGTCGTCCAGGTCTTGTTGCATGCGGGTATGTACTGCGTGCTTCTTATGCGTGCTTCTACGTTGTGAGACCCCTGTGGCTTCAGCATATGTGGAGGCAGCCTGCTCACTTCCCTGCTGCTCCTGCTTAGATGCCTTTGGTGGCTGTCCTCTGTTTTTGAGAGCCTTGGAGGGCCCCGCCAAAGTCTGTTGGCTCAGGCAGATGGGGCTCTGACCGAGGCCTCAGCAATGGCAAGGGAGTGTGAACGCTTGGAGAGGAGCCCCCACTTCCTTGTGCTCGAACACCACTGTCCCTCTCATGGGTCACCCGCACTTCACTGCTAGCAAGTTGCTGGAAAGCACCTTGCTGCACATCGGTGGGGCCATGTAGACCAGTCTCTGTACTGACAGTCCTCATAACTGGGATGTCCATGTACCTCTGGTTCCTCTCCACGATAGATGGCCTTCTATCCTCCATAGCTGCCCATCTATCTAGAAGAGCCACCATGTTGGCTTGTGTCTGGCGAGTAATTGACTTCCATCCCCTGCAGCAGCGCTGGGTGAAAACACCGACAGCTGCAGGAGGTGTGCATCCGCCGGCCGGCAGCTTCAGAGGCGATGATTAAAGGCGAGGTGGCCAACGTAAGTAAAAAAAAGCCTTACCTTTCTTGTTCTGCTTTTTTTTGCGGGTTCCTGCCCGCGATCGATCAACCCTGCACTCTGCTTGAGTGCCGGGCTGATCGCGCCGGATCACGGCAGCCTTGGTGGTCCAGGTTGGTACTTTTTATATTGCAGAGCCTGCAGCGATGGCCCTTCCCTTTAAGGGAGGGAAGGAGCCTTTGAACGCGGCAGCGCTGCACGGCCCAGTGTACAGCACTGCGGAAGTCTCTGCCCCACCTGCTGCCGATTGCGTTCCATGAAGGAAGTGGAACGCTTGATTTAGCGCTCCACTTCCTTCTTGGAGCACAAAACCGGATTTTTAAAAAGTTTAGAGACATTAGCGCCTGGCGCTAATTTTCCAAACTTTTAGGGGGAAAAATTCAGTATCGCCCCATTTGGGGCGCAATTATCAGCCGGGCGCAAAGATTAGCGCCTGGCGCTAATTATCGCCTCCGACTGCAAACTTGACTTTTATCGCCCCTGGAGGTGATTGGAGCGCTAAATCAAGCGCTTCACACCTGTCTTAAGGTGCAAAGGCCGAGGAGCGAGGCGCTACCTCAGAGCGCTGGCGAAGCTCATGTGATGTCAGTCAGTAATGGAACACAGACACAATGGCGCTGGCCAGTTCTTAAAGGGGAGGGTTGATCTTGCTCTCCATCCACATCCTGCTCATTGCAGCCTTGAATCTCGGCCTGGAGAGACCTGTACATCAAATCTGCTGGAAAGAACAATGGAGAGAACCCAGGGAAAGATCTCGGGAGTGCAGCCCCCACAGTCTCTTCTAAATCGATACAAGGAAAGGCAAATCAAAATGAACCTGCAAAGTGCTGCTCAGTACCCAAAACTCCTTCACACAGCATTGAATCTCTCCAGAAGTCTCTCTCTCTCTCTCTCTCTCAGAATGCGTGGTGCAAAAATGTCAGCAACAAAAAAAGGCAGGAAGCGGTCACCTTTAAATAGCGCTCCCCCAGTCCCTTCCTGACTGCAAAACGCTCCCCTCAACCTGTCGTTGCTAGCGGCAGGCGGTAAGGCAGGGGGCGCCACTCAATATCCGGTCCGGGGCACTACTGGGGCGTTGCGCACTCGACTGACGTCACGATCTGCCGGCGCAGGAGATCGTGGCGGTAGTGTTTAGCGCCGCTGCAAAAGTCTCGTTAATTTTGTGAGCGGCGCAAACATCACCGCGCACGGGCACTAGTTGCTTTGCGCCCCATTAGCGCCCTCTTAAGGTGCTAACGGGAGGCGCAAACCAACTGAATTTCTCCCCCTTAAAATTTAGCACCCCAAACGGGGCTATAATGAATTTCTCTCCAGGATTTTTTTACAAGTGGCATGATGAGCAACAGAGCTCACCATAAAATCATGGTGGGGACCAAACCCTAATATGGACATGTATTCAACAGAATTGTATATCAGTTTGTTTCTGTAGCAGGGAGGCCGATCTACAACACAAAAAATGGATGCTGACAAAAAAGGGTAAGTAAGCGAGCAAAACTGTGGCAGATGGAGTTCAATGTGGGGAAGTGTAAGCTTTAATGATCTGAGAAAGACAAATCAGAATTTTTTCTTAATGGCAAGAGACTAGAGGCTGTGAAGGAGCAAAGGGATATAGGTGTCCATGTACATAAATCACTAAAAGCTAGTGGACAGGTACAAAAAGCAGTCAAAAAAGCTAACAAAATGTTGGCCTTTATCTCAAGGGGGCCTGAATACAAAAGGGAGGAAGTTATGCTTCAGTTATGCAGATGTTGTTGTTGTTTTGTATGACGGAAAAAGCTTATCATGGGATGTCTAGATTGGCTATCCATTCGATGGCCTCCTGAGATGCCGAGTGGAGAAATGAGGTGCCTCCCACAACAGATCTTAGTGGGCAGGTTGATGTGATGTGTTCCATGGTCTGGGACTCATGGCCAGAGTCGCACTTCGGGCCGTCCCTCATCTTCCACTTGTGGAGCAGGTGGCTGCATCTTCCACTGGGGAGCTGATGACAACCGACACGCGGTCTCCCTGTGTGTGCTAGTTCACCGAGAACTTGCCAGCTAATGTCATCAAGAAGATGACCGAACACCCGAAAGCAGCCTCCGGTCTGAAAAGCATGAAAGCATCGAACATGTCAACCAAAGTTGTACAGATACTTGGTCAGAACCCATCTGGAGTATTGTGTTCAGTTCTGAGCACTGCAGCTCAGGAAAGATATATTGACTTTAAAAGGGGTACAGCGCAGATTCACCAGATTGATACCACAGCTTAAAGGGGGCAGTCTGCCCCAAAAGGCTGTGGATGCTGGGTTAATTGAAACTTTTAAGACTGAGATCAACAGATTTTTATTAGGTGAGGGTATTAAAGGATCTGGAACAAAGGCATGTAAATGGAGTTGAGGTACAGATTAGCCATGATATAAATGAATGGCGTACCAAGCTCGAGGGGCTGAATGATCTAGTCCAGTTCTTAGGTTTCTACGTTAGACATTAGGAAAAGTGACCAATAGCTTGTTCATGAGGTAAGTTCTAAAGAGAACCTTAAAGAAGGAGAGGAAGGTGGAGAGGTGAAGGAGTTTAGAGAGGGAATTCCAGAGCATGGGACATAGACAGCTGAAAGCATGGCAACCAATAGTGGGACGCGGCGATTCACAGGAACAGAGAGTTCACAGGGTGTGGTAGGGCTAGAGAGGTTACAGAGATAGGAAGGTACAAGGCCATGAAGGGATTTAAATACAACAATAAAACTTTTAAATTTGAGGCATTGGGGGACTGGTAGCCAATGTAATTCAGCAAGACAGGACTGATGGGTGAGCAGGAATTGGTGCGGGATCGGATAGAGGCAGCAGAGTTTTGGATGAGCTGAAGTTTGTGGAGGATGGAGAATGAGAGGCCGACGAGGAGTGCAATGGCCTAGTCAGGGTTTCAGCAGCAGATGGGCTGAGGCAGAGGCTGAGACGGGCGATGTTACTGTTGTGGAAGTAGGCAGTCATTGTGACGGAAAGTATATGGGGTCAGAAGGTCAGCTCGGGATGAATAGGCACCAAGGTTGTGAACATTCTGGTTCAACCTGAGAGAATGGCCAGGGAGGGGAATGGAGTTGGTGGTGAGGGTATGGAGTTTGTGGCGGGGGCTGAAGACGATCGCTTCAATCTTCCAAATGTTTGAATGGAGGAAACTGTGGCTCATCCAAGACTAGATATTGAACAAGCATTCTGACAGCACACTGGCATAAGAGGGATCGAGAGAGATGGCGGAGTGGTAGCGCTAGGTGTTGTCACTGTAAATGTAAAAGCTAACTGCGGATGATGTCGCCAAGAGGCAGCATGTAGGTAAGGAAGAGGAGGGGGCCAATGATAGATCCTTGGCGTCCGGAGGTAATGATCCAGGGGCAGAGAGAGATGCCATTGCTGGAGATGCTCTAGGAACGATCATAGGAACAGGAGTAGGCCATTCAGCCCCTCAAGCCTGTTCTCCCTTTCAATTAGATCATTGCTGACCTGTATCTTAATTCCATCTCTATGCCTTAGTTCCGTAACCCTTAATACCCTTACCAAACAAAAATCTATCAATTTCAGTTTTGAAATTTTCTATTGACCTAGCCTCGACTGAGATTTCCAGATTTCCACTCCCCTTTGTGTGAAGAAGTGCTTTCTGAAAATGAATTGCTGCATTTCAAGCAAAAGGATGTCAGGCAGGGTAGCTGACAAACATGGGGATTGAACCCGCGAGTTTTAGCCTTATTAGCACCACGCCCTAACCAACAGAGCTAACTAGCCCTGCCAATATCAGTTATTGTAATCGGATAGGTAAGAAAGGACAACGGAGGAAAGACGTCGGAAGAGGATGGTGTGGTCGACCACGTCAATATCCATACAATGTTCAATTCCACTCTCAGCCCGATATTAATATTAAAGGTATGGATAAGTGAGTACAAAGAGTGATGGATGAACCAATGGTAGTTTTACACTCCGTTCTTTTGCTGACAACAGCTGTCAGATGCTAAGTACTCAGCAGACTTTGGGTCGATGTACAATGGCGCTAATAGTAAAAGATTGGCAATTGTGACAGAAGCAAGTTTAGTAAAAAAAAAATACAGCCAATAAATACAGTAAATTATACAAAGGCACAGGATCACATCAAGTCCACAAGCAACCAAATATCTGTTGATTTTTTGAATTCATATGACACAACATGCATGATTTGAGCCTCGATGAAATTATAAATGATTTTATTGTAGAATAATGATGGCAAATCGCCATCTCTGTTAGCGTTGATTCTGCAACTGTATTGTGGAGAAATACATGCGGATCGTAATTATCTGATACACTATCTAGATAGGCAGGTTGCCATTTCACTACTGCTTGAACACAAACTCACACAGTGAGCACAGGCATGACTGTTTATACATGTGCACACGGTATGAGGTTAAACATCTAGAGATTAAGCTTATGAAAATGTTCCTTATTGTTAACTTTGCAGTATCATTTAGAAAAACAGTCACTGGGAAATGGATGGATTCTGCAGTGATTATTGATCACGGTGTTCCCGTCATGAATTTTCGAAATTTCAGGAGAAGAGTAATTTACTGAAGGTGACCTCCAGACTCGACAGCCATACACAAACATTCCAGCTATTAACCTCCATGCAGCTCATCAACATGAAAGAAAGGACTTGTCCTATCCCAAAGGATCCCCACCATGCCCAGCACAGTTTGATGTATTAATGCATTCATTGATTAAATATTTATAGAACCATTTGCAGACTTCAGTAACATTCATGAGCCAAAATGAAAAGCTGTAGCAAAATTGTTTGAGAGAACACCATGAAAGCTGAATCTTCCAGGCTTTCATTTTTTCTGATTTAACTTATTAATGTTCATTAAAAATTTACTGAGAATAATAATTGCCAAATTAAGTGATGCTATTTGTTCTATGAAAAAAATATTACTTCTAACATATATTGGTTCTACTCCTTTTTGTATTGCTTTTAATTGGAGTTGTTTATGATTTGTAATCCCTTAATTTTTTTTCATTCATACCCTCTTTTCTCTGGGGTCCCTTTTTGTTTGTCAGTCTCCCTGCTTGTTGGTTCATCTCCCTGTTCGTCAGTCAGTCTTTCTCTTCCATTCTGTCTTTCCTGTCCAAAGTTCATTATGTAAAATCAAGATGCTTTTCAGTTTAAAAATAAATCATGGTAATCATACACCAGTGCAATGGCAGAATTGGGGACCTTCATCTCAAGAAATTGTCCATTGGAAGAAGTTCCTGACTATGAAAGGATTAAAAAGAGTAGTACTGTGGGATCATAAACCTATCTAATAGCCACTTTTGGTGCTGGCTTTCTAAATACATACAGCAATTTACTGACCCAAAGCAAAACATGCCATTCATACTAGCACTGACCTGCAGGAAAATTTAGACAGCCAAATAGATTAAAATAAGTACTCTTGATCCCCTGCCCCCTCCCAAACAGCTCATGCAGTTTATCCAATGAGTTGTTGACTGACAGTGGAAAATAAATTCCCAATTTGGTGTCAAATTCCCAATTTGGTGTCAATTTTTCTGTCTTTTAATACTCCTGTGCAGCGCCTTGGGACATTTTACTACGTTAAAGGCGCTATATAAATACAAGTTGTTGTTGTTGTTTCAGTTCTGGGCTGAACTGAGTTAACTGATCTCAGCAGGAGAGCATCAGCAATGCCAATTTAGGAAGGAAGAAATCGGCCTGGGGTTCATTGTCCCCAGTCATCAGCTCGCAATTCGGGCTAGAAATATGAACATTGGGTGAGGCTCAAACATGATGCCCGTCAAGGTTAATAAATGCCTAATGACCACTTGGCCAAGGTACTAGAATCATACCTAAGTTCGGAGTCATCCCCTGCATGAAAGGGAGTGTAGAAAATTGGCAGAGAAAATGTTTAAAAAAGTACTGGAGGATGATAATAACTATCTGTTTTAAACATGTACACAAAAGAAAAATTCCAGAATTTAAATAGAAATATGAAAGTTTGTAACTAAAGTCATATTCATGGTTGTGCTCACATTATGCTGTTGTTGTTTATTCACCAGTGTAAAGGCAATTCGACTCACTGTTTTATTTGTTTTCTTACATAGCATTTCTGTAATGGATAAGGGCCTATCACAGCATTGATATAAGAGCTCCTGATTATTCATTAGGGCAAGTGTTCAAGCTCATAAGCAACAGCATTTGTTTGGCTTGCCGTAGAAAATCCTTGTGCATTTGGCAGACATTCATTTTACAAATATATAAATAATTCTTGTGCTACACTGAACAAAAAAAGTTATGCTAGGATGATAATTATTTAGAATATTCAGTTAACCAAATCAGCCAGCACCTGTTCTTGCTATACCGCATGTGTACCATGGAAATCTTGTGCTTATACTGCTTCTTCATAACTTACGAATTACAGTTCAGGTTCACGATTGAACAAGAATTTTATTTGTGAGAAAATTCTTGTACCCTATGTTAAATAGGACAGAACTTCAATACAAAAATAAAGGTATTTCAAAAAGATAGCAATTTCTAAGTTCTGAGAGCAAATAAAGAGCATGACAACTTTGCACCTGATCTGATTAATGTCAATTGAAGGTCAGTAGGACAAAATCAATGTACTGCATATTAGAGGTAAAATTAGGAAGGAGGTTTGCTCCATGGATGGGATAGAACTTGCCAAGAGAGAAGTTGAAAGAGACCTAAACAGGTTAGTTGACTTGTCACTCACTATGTCTAAACAGTGTGAAGTGGCAAATAAGATGTGGGTTTATATTGCCATTTCAGTTTGAGTTCCAATGGCCAGAGATCATCTGATGCTGTACCCTGGGTCAGGCCATACCTAGAGTATTGCGTACACTTCTGGTCGCCGTGAGGTGAAGGGGCCATCCTGCCCCTCTAAGCAGTTCAAACAGAAATAATACCAATGCCTAATTTCAGAGGGAAGAGCTCTAAAGAGCAACTTTATAGGCTAGAGCTCTTCAACCACAAAAATAGATATTTCAAAAGGAGATGGATATTGAGTCCAGTGACAGGGGCACAAAACAAACAAACAAATTGGTTTGTCCTGGATACTGCCAAGTGTCTTGAGTGTTTTCCTACATTACAACAGTGACTACACTTCCAAAGCACTTCATTGGCTGTAAAGCGCTTTGGGACATCCTGAGCTCGTGAAAGACTCTATATTAATGTATGTTTGTTCTTTCTTTGTTATTACAACTAACTGCGCGTATCCAGGCAAGTGGTGAGTGTTCCATTGCATTCCTGACTTGAGCCTTGTAGGTGGGAATAAGATCTGGAGCTGAGTGGTTTCAGAGGAGCCTGAACTGAGCACCCATGAGCAGGTAATCAGTGAGTAGGTGTTGTTTGATGGCAGTATTGATGACTCCTTTTCTTGTTGGAAAGCATGTGGAAAATTCCTCTGTTTACTTTTTGTAGCAAAATTGAAAATATTTTTATACAAGTTTATGATTTAGCTACAAATAGTCAACAGAGAAAATCTTTACTGTTCCTCAAAGTCTATTTACCCATGCTCAGTTATGATTACAAAGTCAATATGTTCATTTAGGATTGGTGGATTGAACATGGGCTACTACTAACTGTATCATTCATCATGAATGCCAGACCAAGCAATACAACTCGCTCAGAAATGGCATCAGCATATTGCAAGCTCAATCAGAAAGTGACCCAGTGAATCAATTTAGTTCCAGCTTTGATAATCCGTTTTGGCAATTGAGGTATTGATCTTGACACTATTGTCCCAGAGCAACTGAAAAGGTCAGGCAGTGGATAAGGAGAAAGTGTATATATATATTGTCGGAGCCTCATTCTGACAGTTTAATGGTACAGTGAAAGATGTAGGAAAACAATAAGAAAAGACCAGTTCTGACAAACTGGTAAAATATGTTATAAGAATGGGAGCAAAATTAAAGTCAAAAGCATCATGAGGTTGGGGAAAAAAATCAGTACTCCCTAATTTTAACAAGGTAGGAATTCAGTCTTTTTTTAAAAATTGTATAAATGTGAAACTCAACATTTTACTATGTGAATCATTTGTCTTAGAAATTTGCCAATGGCTCTAAGTTACTCAAAGGAGGATTATATATCCTACTAAATCACCCATAATCTTTCAAAATTATAAATCAAGATATCTGCACACTTATTGATGCCTTTTAATAACCCTTGTTACCATGTTAAACTCCAGTGACATCATGAATGAGCTGTGCACCCCACAGTCTATACATGCTAGGGTAGATTTACCAAATTCTCAAATGCAAGCTCCTTGTGACCATGGATCAGAAAATTGTGGGTGCACTGCCAGCACGTTTCCAATCCCAGCTCACAGCCGGCCAAGTACCCACTATAGGGACACAGATCATAGAATCATAGAAAGTTACAGCACGGAAGGAGGCCATTTCGGCCCATCATGTCTGCGCCGGCCAACAAAGTGCTATCCAGCCTAATCCCACTTCCCAGCTCTTGGTCCGTAGCCCTGCAGGTTAGAGCATCCCAAGTGCACATCCAAGTACTTTTTAAATGTGGTGAGGGTTCCTGCCTCTACCACCCTTTCAGGCAGTGAGTTCCAGACCCCCACAACCCTCTGGGTGAAGAAATTTCCCCTCAAATCCCCTCTAAACCTTCCACCAATTACTTTAAATCTGTGCCCCCTGGTTTTTGACCCCACTGCTAAGGGAAATAGGTCCTTTCTATCTACTTTATCTATGCCCCTCATAATTTTATACACCTCAATAAGGTTTCTCCTCAGCCCCCTCTGTTCCAAGGAAAAGAGACCCAGCCTATCCAGTCTTTCCTCATAGCTAAGATTCTCTACTTCCGGCAACATCCTTGTAAATCTCCTCTGTACCCTCTCTAGTGCAATTACATCTTTTTTGTAATGTGGTGACCAGAACTGCACGCAGTACTCTAGCTGTGACCTAACTAGTGTTTTATACAGTTGAAGCATAACCCCCCTGCTCTTGTATTCTATGCCATGGCTAATAAAGGCAAGCATTCTGTATGCCTTCTTAACCACCTTATCTACCTGGCCTGCTACCTTCAGGGATCTGTGAACATGCACTCCAAGGTCCCTTTGTTCCTCTACACTACTCAGTGTCCTACCATTTAATGTGTATTCCCTTTCCTTGTTAGCACTCCCCAAATGCATTACCACACACTTCTCCGGATTGAATTCCATTTGCCACTGTTCTGCCCACCTGACCAATTCCAGTGATTCGTGAACCTGGACAGTAGTCAGCCACAGAAAGTCACACTACGCTGTATAATAATGAATCAAAGTTATCTTTAATAAATTACCATTGCACACAGCATTAAAACAGTTTACACAAGCATAAAGACAGCATCAAGCAATACATACGACCTTTAAACCAAGGAATCAATTTCTAGGCAGCAGAGTGATCAGCTCTCACGTGGCATTGACTTTTCTTCTTGTTCTTGGACATCCTCCCTCCAGGCAAAGCTTCTTAAGGCTCCTCTGATTGCAGTGCCGGACCTGCCACAATAGCCAGAATTTTAATTGGAGGTGGGTAGGGAGCGGGGGGAGGGGCTGGAATACGGACGGGAAACCCGGGAGAACAGGTTTCCATCAGGTGCTGCCGAATTTAACGGCAGGGCCTGATTTAAATATTTTTTATCTGTTTCCCGCCCACAGCCAGCCAGATTGAGAGGCTGGCTGGCTATTGGGCGGGTAGGCCTGGGGAGCAGAGAGGAGCTCAGGGCCAAGGATCATGAGAGGAGCTCAGGGCCAAAGATCATGAGAAGAGGTCGGGGCCAAAGATCATGAGAAGAGGTCGGGGCCAAGGATCATGAGAAGAGGTCGGGGCCAAGGATCATAAGAAGAGGTCGGGGCCAAGGATCATGAGAAGAGGTCGGGGCCAAGGATCATGAGAAGAGGTCGGGGCCAAAGATCATAAGAAGAGGTCGGGGCCAAAGATCATAAGAAGAGGTCGGGGCCAGGGATCATAAGAAGAGGTCGGGGCCAAGGATCATGAGAAGAGGTCGGGGCCAAGGATCATGAGAAGAGGTCGGGGCCAAGGATCATGAGAAGAGGTCGGGGCCAAGGATCATGAGAAGAGGTCGGGGCCAAAGATCATGAGAAGAGGTCGGGGCCAAGGATCATGAGAAGAGGTCGGGGCCAAGGATCATGAGAAGAGGTCGGGGCCAAGGATCATGAGAAGAGGTCGGGGCCAAGGATCATGAGAAGAGGTCGGGGCCAAAGATCATGAGAAGAGGTCGGGGCCAAAGATCATGAGAAGAGGTCGGGGCCAAGGATCATGAGAAGAGGTCGGGGCCAAGGATCATGAGAAGAGGTCGGGGCCAAGGATCATAAGAAGAGGTCGGGGCCAAGGATCATAAGAAGAGGTCGGGGCCAAAGATCATGAGAAGAGGTCGGGGCCAAGGATTGTGAGAAGAGGTCGGGGCCAAAGATCATAAGAAGAGGTCGGGGCCAAGGATCATGAGAAGAGGTCGGGGCCAAGGATCATGAGAAGAGGTCGGGGCCAAGGATCATGAGAAGAGGTCGGGGCCAAGGATCATAAGAAGAGGTCGGGGCCAAGGATCATGAGAAGAGGTCGGGGCCAAGGATCATAAGAAGAGGTCGGGGCCAAGGATCATAAGAAGAGGTCGGGGCCAAGGATCATGAGAAGAGGTCGGGGCCAAGGATCATAAGAAGAGGTCGGGGCCAAGGATCATCGGAGATTGGGGAGAGAGGTCGGAGATCAGGGCGGGGGGTGGGGGGGGTCGGAGATTGGGCCGAGGGGAGGGATCTGAGGCCTCAGGGATAGGGGAGATTGGAGGGAGGTCAGAAGGGTTGGGAGGGTGTCCGATCGCGGGGGTTGCCTCGGCAGGAACACTGGATCCAGCAGGTAAGTGGAAAGGCACTCGCCTCCTGGTTCCAGCAGTCCTCGCCTTCCTTTAGCTGGCAGGTTCCCCGAGGCCAGGGAAACCCAGATGCCTACAAAGGCATGGATGAGGGTTTAAACAGCAGATGAGCTGAGATAGAGGCGGAGTTGGGTGATGTTATGGAGGTGGAAGTAGGCGGTCTTGGTGATGGAGTGGATATGTGGTTGGAAGCTTATCTCGGGGTCTAATATGACACAAAGGTTGTGAACGGCCTGGTTCAGCCTCAGACAGTTGCCAGGGAGAGGAATTCAGTCGGTGGCTAGGAGTTTGTGGCAGGGACCAACGACAATGGCTTTGGTCTTCCCAATATTTAGTTGCAGGAAATTTCTGCTCATCCAGAACTGGATGTCGGACAGTGTGACAAATCAGAGACAGTGGGGGGGTCGAGCGAGGTGGTGGTGAGGTAGAGCTCGGTGTCATCAGCGTACATGTGGAACCGGACGTCGTGTTTTCGGATGATGTCGCCAAGGGGCAGCTTGTCGATGATCATACTAATCCATAATATACTAACAGCTCTTGATAGTTGAAACTTCAATAACTGTTTTTTGAAAATCCAGAAACATTTTGTCCAGAATATCTACCCATAACATGCTACCATAGGAATAGGAGTAGGCCATTCAACCCCTCAAGCCTGTTCCGCCATTCAATTAGATCATGGTTGATCTCTATCTTAACTCTATCTACCCGCCTTGGTTCTGTCACCCTTAATACCCTAGCCTAACAAAAATCTATGGGGGAAAAATTCAGTTGGTTGCGCCTCCCATTAGCGCCTTAAGAGGGCGCTAATGGGGCGCAAAGCCGCTAGCGCCCGGGCGCAGCGATGTTTGCGCCGCTCGGGAACTTAACTAAACATTGTGCGGCGGCGCTAAACTTTACCGCCGCGACCACCTGCGCGCGCAGATTGTGACGTCATTCCATGGTGCAATGCCCTTGTGGCGCCCCGGAGCGGAAATTGAGTGGCGCCCCCTGCCTTACCGCCTGGCGCATCCAACGACCAGAAGACTGGAACGCTATCAATCGCTGTGCGGCTGGGGGGGGGCGCTATTTCTGTGGTTGACATTTTTGCACCACTCGTTCTGAGAGAGAGAGAGAGATTCGGAGAGAGAGAAAGAGAGACTTCTGCATTGAGTCAACGCTTTGTGAGGTAGTTTTGCCTACTGATCCTAACTTCGCTGGTACTTTGATTGCTGTCCTTCATAACTTTGCTTGCAAAGAGAATATGGGGGCTGCACTGAATGGGGGCGTCGTCCTGCTCCAGCTGAATCGAAGGACACAGAGACGCAGAGAGAGAGTGGCAATGATGGCCAGACGGAGGAGGGCCAACAGGCGTATGTACAGGAGAGCTTACCCTCCCAGGGTATATCGTGAACAGCTCTCCTACATTCATATGTCTGAGGAGCTGTGTTTGCGAAGGCTGCGATTCAGCAAGGAGGTGGTCACTGAGCTCTGCCACCTGCTGCAGCCAGATCTGCAGCCTCAACTGAGGTCCAGGACGTCTCTGTCGGTGGCAGTGAAGGTCACAGTGGCTCTCAACTTCTATGCTACTGGCTCATTTCAAGCTGCTGCTGGGGACCTCGCCAATATCTCCCAGTTCGCGGTGCATTGCTGCATCCGGCAGGTCACAAATGCCCTCTTTAAAAGGAGACGAGAGTTCATCTCTTTCCCCATGACCCTAGACAAGCAGCGTGACCGCGCTCTGGGCTTTGCGAGGATAGCGGGCTTCCCCATGGTGCAGGGCGCCATTGACTGCACGCATGTGGCTTTGCGTGCTCCACATGAGAATGCCGAGGATTTCCGGAACAGAAAGGGGTTCCATTCCTTGAATGTTCAGTTGGTCTGTGACCACAGACAGCTGATACTCGCTGTCAATGCCCACTATCCTGGCAGCTGCCACGATGCTTTCATCCTGCGCCAGACTACTGTGGCAGAACTTTTCGAGGCACCGCATCAGCCAGTTGGTTGGCTTCTCGGGGACAAGGGGTATCCATTGAGCACCTGGCTGATGACACCGCTCCGTACACCCAACACCCCTGCTGAGCTGCGGTACAACGAGAGCCATCAAGCTACCAGGAACATCATTGAGCGCACAATCGGCGTGCTGAAGCAACGGTTCCGCTGTCTCGACCATTCTGGAGGAGCCCTGCAGTACTCGCCTGAGCGAGTATCCAACTTCGTAGTTGTGTGCTGCATGTTGCATAACATGGCAATCGTCAGGACCCAGCCAATGCCACCAGGCCTTGGAGCACCACCAGAGGAGGAGGAGGAAGAGGAGGAAGAGGACGAGGAGGATGATCAGCAGCAGCACCAAGGCGGGAGGGCGGCCCACAATGGTGAAACTGCAAGGGCCGTCCATCAACGGCTGATAGCAAGCCGCTTCTAGGGCCCCTGCTGTGGAAATGGCTTCTGCCATTGCTAACAACATCAATGAACCCAGCACGCAACCCCTAAGCTGGCCAAGGCACCAATGATTCCAAACACCAAACATGTATATTTTGAATACAAAAACTTATTTATGTTACAAACTCTGTGTGTGTCATTTCCTCATGACAAACTCATAGAAATAAACACAAAAAAGCAGTCATTCACATAACTGGTTCTCACAACCTGGAGATAATGTCCAAAACACTAGACAAAAGTTGGACCACGAACCTCGGCCTTTAATAAAAAAATGACCAGCATTTTGTCACACCTCCTACTTTTTGCCCTTCGAGGGTGATCTCCTTCCCTTGCGCACTTCCCCCCTTCTAACCCTACTGCTCCTCCGTAATGGGACCTCAGTGGCTGCAGCAAGGTTGGTGGAAGGCTGCTGATTGTCAGACCCTGACACTGCAGATGCCCCTGAAGGACGGTCTCGACCAGTTCTGGGCCTGGAGGGCCCGGCTGCAGACTGCACCAACTCTGCATGGCGGCAGCAGTCTGTCCTACAGGCGGTGGCAAGTGCAGTGGAGAAGTGACAGTGTTGGCAGCAGGAATGCTGTCATCGTGAGAGAGGACAGCAACTCCCTGCTCGACCGACACACTGGCACTCCCACGGGGCAGCACTTCAGCGTCCGGAGCAATCTGCTGGAGCACAGATTGCTGGCCTGCTGCGGCGCGGTGAGAGCCCCGGGGACATGTGAATGAACCATCGAGGTTGGCAGCAGTCAGTGCTCACGTGGCCTCAATCTGAGTCTGCATGAGAGCAGTCAGAGATGGGATCACGGCAGTCAGTGACTGAATTGCAGCACTAAGCATTAGTGTGGCATCCGCCTGTGCTACAGCGAAGTGCTCCACACTCCTTGCCAGTGACTCAATGCATTCGGGCACCCTTCCCACTGCACCCATGAGCTCAGTGTGCATGCCCACCGCCTGGGTGTTCATTTCTGCGATCAGCCGCTCCTCCTCTGCGTCCATTGCAGTAGGAGTCGCTGGCATACTCTCCCTCTGGGGAGAAGGCCCCCGTTCTTCCCTACCCCCATGGCGTTGCTGCAGCCCGCTGGGTCCTGAAGCTTCACCCTCATCAGACCCTTCCCCCCTGCTCCCCTCCAGGGAAGGCGTGTTCCCAGTGTGGGCATGGGCTTCCTCGAGAGAGGGTGGCACTGATGCTCCGGCTTCCTCTTCCTCCTCGGCTGCAGCTTCACTCCCACTGGCAGCTTCAGGGCCCGTCTCCTCAGCTGGTGAATCACCATCTGAAAGCAGGGAGGTACAAGAGTGGCTTTAGCGTGAGGACAGGGTGGCAGTAAGGGAGGAATAAGTGCAGCGAGTTAGCAAGTTGGATTGAAAGTGTCAAAGGCTGGTGTTGTGAGGGACAAGTGGAAGGACAGAGGACAAAAAGGTGATGACCTTACCATTGCTGTCCAGAACGGGGTCGGCGTCTCCAGTGGCGACGGGACCGATCACCCGGCTTGCCACAATCCTGTGGACGCGCTCCTCAAAATCGCTGAGGGGTTGCAGCTGAGGCCGCCCTCCACCTGTCCGTTGCTGCTGTCTCCTATTATGCGCCAGCTTGGCCTGCAAGAAAAAGGACAGCATCTGAGTAAATATACAGCCATGGTCTTGCCTGATGTGCCTCCCATAGGTGAATAGCCCTTACTGTATGCAGCCATGGTCTTGCCTGATGTACCTCCCATAGGTGAATAGCCCTTACTGTATGCAGCCATGGTCTTGCCTGATGTGCCTCCCATAGGTGAATAGCCCTTACTGTATGCAGCCATGGTCTTGCCTGATGTGCCTCCCATAGGTGAATAGCCCTTACTGTATGCAGCCATGGTCTTGCCTGATGTGCCTCCCATAGGTGAATAGCCCTTACTGTATGCAAAGTGTGGAATGTGTGTGTGTGTTTCATGAAAGGGCCATAGGTGTTGGATGAGTGTTGTGCATTGGGGTTTTAAGACCCTCTGGCCATAGAGTGAGGTTGAGATGGAGGGATGGAGAGGTATTGAGAAAAAGCCACTCACCCTGACGACCCGAGTGAGGTCGTTGAACTTTTTGCGGCATTGAACATGGGTCCTGGGCACCATGCTCCTGGAGGAGACGCTCTAAGCCACCTCCCTCCACACTCTTCTGTACTCGCGTGGCAAAGGCCTCCTGCCACTCTCAGGGAAGAGTATAGATCTTCTGCGCTCCACCGCGCCAACCAGAGCATCCAAGGCCCGCTCGGTGAAGCGCTGAGCTCGTTCTCTCACCCTCTCCATCCTTGGCAGCAAAATGGATTCACAGGTCTCTCCAGGCCGAGATTCAAGGCTGCAATGAGCAGGGTGTGGCTGGGGAGCAAGTTGGCCCCCCCCCCCTTTAAGAACTGGCCGGCGCCAGTGTGTCTGTGTTCCCTCGCTAACTGGCAGCACCTGCGCTGCGCTCGCGCGCTGAGTTAGCGCCTCACTGCTCGGCCTTTGCGCCTTAAGACAGGTGTGCAGCGCCTGATTTAGCGCTCCACTCACCTCCCGGGGCGGTAAAAGTGAAGTTTCCAGTCAGTGGCGATAATTAGCGCCAGGCACTAATTTTTGCGTCCAGACGATATTTGCGCCCCAAATGGGGCGCAACCTAATTTTTCCCCCTATCAATCTCAGTTTTGAAATTTGCAATTGACCTAGCCTCAACAGCGTTTTGGGGGAAAAGAGTTTCAGATTGACCTTCTTGTGCTCTACAACGTCACTGTCCAAGTTCCAGCCTTAAACCTCAACGGAATAAACTAGTCAGACTAATGGATCATTTCAAACCCATGTATAATGGTGGTAGATTACCACTCATTATTTCTTAGACTGTAATGTCTCCAAGATCTAAATTTCAAATTGTCTAGGTTCACAGATGAAGAAGGGTCACTTGGAGGTAGATAAAGTCTTGCCATATCGGTCAGGAGCACGATACTTGGCAGATATTTTTCCCATCTGTAGCTAAGGGATACTGAGGCCCTCTGTCAGGATAGTATGAAATTTATTGTGACACTATTTACCATGTGTTACTACAGTCTTAGTCAGTACTCCTGTCCCCGAACTTTAAATTAAATCTTAGGGAATAGTGATGAGGGCCTACTGTTATAAGTCACACCGCAATAAAGTTCAGGAAGTGTCAGTCCCCAGCAGATTTACAGAAGAACCTTCTTCATATTAGCTCCTAATTTGACAGGTTCAGCTCAGAGAGAACAAGGACTGAGGGACCGGAATGAAAATATTATCTCTCAGAAGATGATCCCTCATATTAAGTGTAGAAGTAAGTTACCAGGAATCCACACCCCGGGCTCGAGCTATTATTAGCCTAAACAGTCAAATGTTACGGAATAGCCTTTTTGGGGTTTAGTTTATTTCCTTGTATATGCAGGTACGTTTTTTTCAAAATCAATGCGAGATTGGGATTCATGCATTCTTTTTATGCTGTAGTTCCCAAGCACAATCATTCTTCACAGGAATGAATACCAACACCAGAATATACAATAATTCTAATAAGTACAGTGGAATCCACAGGAATACCTACTGTGAAATTTTCTACCACCGATTGGCAACTTCATTTAAAATCTACCCAGCAAGTTGAAAAGGCTGTCAGATGGAAGGTAACTGTTGCATTGAGTAGCTGCAATGCACTATTCTGATTATTATTTGCTTCACATCACGTTCTGACATGGTTCTATTGAATCACTCCTCAGATGGGTTTTTCAATCAAACTTACAGTCACTTCAAATAAAAATCAAAATACTGCAGATGCTGGAAATCTGAAGCAAAAACAGAAAACGCTGGTGGGTGCTTTCAGCATGTTCTGCTTTTGTTACAGTCACTTCAAGTGGGTCTGCAAAGGACATATGAATTGTTGCAATAATAAAATTCAGTGGATAACGAAATAGAGATAAAGAGCGTATATATCCTATAATAATCACCATCAGGAACTGTCTTTAGACATGCATGTTATAGTGATTGCTAATAGCGTTATATCAATTGATCGCTGATTGTCCTATTGGAGAAATAAACTTGTTGTTCCTAAGCTATTGGTATTTCAGCTATTCACAACCCACGTGGGACAAATTAGTGTCTTTCCTTTCTCCGGGTGGCTGGTGAGGGGTACTAAGTGCAAGATGCCAGTAAGGTAGGTCTAGTCATTCACCTCCTGTACTCCATGTATATCCCCCAAAATGACACCTCATTTAAAAAATAGTAATGAAATTTAGCTACTAAATCTTCCTTTTCAACAGCAACTGTTCCATCATTCTGGATAACAGCACTTATGGAACACTGTAGAACATAGCAGTCTGGATTTGCTGATAATGTGCTTCACAGATTGCAGTTACCACATTGGTAAAGGTCAAGAAGTCAAGCTGCTTCACAGTTCTTGCTCAATATTTACATATTGCTAGTGCTATGAAATGCAAGTACAAATTGTACTCCCTGTAGAGAAGCTCAGAATCACATCTAATAGAATGTCAAGCAGATTGGATACACCGTCATCTCATTGCATTTTTGGTTAACACAAAGTAGATCCACTTCATAAGACTGTCATTGGAACCATAAAAACATATTACAAGAGGCAGAAAGAAGTTTATATGGATTTATCTGTCAGTGAGGGAAGTTTAAACAATTGTTCATTATATCAAAGTTATGTCACATCAGAAAGTCTTTATGTTGGAAATCTATTACCAAACTAGTCCTATCTGAATGCTATTTAGACATGCTAAATATTGTGTCCATAAAGAGGTATAATTGATCATTCTGTCTCAATTAACAGGCTTTTCTCTGAGAAGAAGCCTGGCTAAAGACTACAGTCGCCATTCAGCTCCTCAGTCACCTGCTGAGAGTCAGTGACTAGAAATGTACAACACCATTTTCATTTCTGACACTTCACTGAAGATCCCACAGCTGTGTCAAATCACGAGGCTGATATGCGTACAGTAGTGACCACTGTTGGTCTAAGGGTTTACACCAGAGGTACTTGAGCATTAATGACCACCAATTTGCTGAATCCATTGCATAGTGCAGTTCTTGCCCCATTTCTACCTGTCGTGACACAGCTGTATGAGTGTTAAGGTTGCTGCGCACTATTGCACCCAAGACATGTGTTATGTTTGCTGTGCTTGTTATTTGGAAGATTATTGCTGTTTAAAGGAGAGCCCACAAAATACGAGTCTTCAAGCTTCTCCAATTCTGGCCTCTTGCTCATCCCGATTTTTATCGCCTTAAGCCACCTAGGTCCTAAGCTCTGGAAATCCCTCCCTAAACCTCTCTACCTCTTTATCCTCCTTTAAGACACTCCTTAAAACTTAGCTTTTTGATGTAGCCTAATATCTCTTTATTTGGCTCAGTGTCAAACTTTTGTCTGATAACACTCCTGTGAAGCGCCTTGGGACATTTTACTACATCAAATGTTCTAATATAAATACAAGTTGTTATTGCTGTTATATGTGTGATATGCTCATTCTGTCATCAGGAGGCAGGTTCTTGCACATCTGAATTAAGAAGGGAACAGCTACAGTTTCAGAATTTGTACAGACAGAAAGTTGCTAAAATGGGGATTACTTTAGGTGATCCTGGCACTTGATTTAGCAGAAAATGACAAGTAGTGGCGGCGAAGGGCTATCAGATATACAGGGATATCAGATGACACCAAAACTAAACTGTCCAGACCGAGCAGTACGTCAGCAATCACATCTCCAGGCCCAGGACCTGGCAATGGCTGAAAAGCACAGCTTCTAATGCTGAGGGAGGCAGTTACAGAGGTGTGCCATCTGCTTCAAGCAGACCTGTAGACAAGTTTAACATATGGGCATGGCCTTCAATTTTTTGCTTCCAGTTCCTTCCTGGCTAATGCAGCCAAATCAGCAGTATGAGTCAACTCCTGTGCACATGCATGAAACAGATAGCCAACACATTCATCTCCTTTCCCACTGGCCAGTTACCCAGAATAACAAGAGCTGCCCAATTCCATCAGAGTGTTGGTTTTCCTAAAGTACAGTGGTGATTGATGCCATCCACGTGGTTACCTTGCCTGTTAGCCACAATGCAATGGCCAACATGAATAGAAAGGGATTCTGTAGAAAGCACAAGTCCACTGGCTGGCTACAGGGTTTCATTGCAAGCTTGGTGGGATTCAGGCATTCCTGTGTCTCCTTGAACTAGTGTATGAAATGGCCCTGCAACTGATTCAGCCAGCTGTAGCTGGTTGGTCCTGCCTGCTTTCTGGCACTTCTTCCTTCACTTGGACAGGGATACTGGATGGGTGAATGTAACATCACCCTGAGAAACAGCAGCCTCAACCGTACCTATTTCGGCCATTGCTACTTCTGCTGGGCGCCCTCTCTGCATGTCCACAGATCTGTGAGGGAGCAACATCTGGGCAGCAGTGAATTCCTGTCTCAAAAAACTGCCCAGTATGTTGAAGCCAGGAAGAGAGCTTTTGGTAGACTGCAACCTGAGGACTCTAAAGCAGTAATCAAAGCATTAATGAGAGCAACTGTACTTGGGGCTCTGCTTCAGATGGCCATGGAGTTGCCACATGCTCCAGGTTAGACTACAGTGCAGATGAAATGCTCATCCATCACTGCACAGATCTAGCTGATGTCGCCTCCATACTCTTAGCCTCAGCTTTTTCGCAGACTGCGGTAATGCGCCAACTCCTGCAAATAATTCTGCTCAGACAACAATTTCCTTTTATAAGCAGTCTTTCTGAAATCAGAATCCCCAAGCGTTGCAGCAGAGGACAGCAGGTATCTGCTCCTTACTGGGTGATTCATTCAGTGTGCCCACTTCAACCTCAAGATCTAAATCGTCCAGGGTGGGTACAGCTGTGTTGATGCTTGAAAAGTATGGCGAGAGTGACGCAGGTTGCTGTGAAATGCTGGTTTGCTCAGAGATACTGGCTGTGCTACCAGTCTGTTCTTCCAAGCCTATGAAAACAAAATAGAAGCATGTGTCAAAATGCTGCCTCAAAGAAGTTACTTTCAAACAGAGCTTGCACTATTTCTGGTATGTTTTTTGTGTCTTCTACTGTGAAGATAGATACAAAATATTTGTTTAATGTCTCTGTCATTTCCTTATTCCCCATTACAACTTCTCCTGTGTCTGCCTCTAAGGTATCCACGTTTACTTTCGCTAATCTCTTCCTTTTTACATACTTGTAGAAGCTCTTACAATATGTTTTTATATTTCTTGCTAGTTTACTCTCATATTCTACTTTCTCCCTCTTTATCAATATTAGTATTTTTGGGAAAAAAATTCCTCTAATTTACAGTCTCAGATAAACTCAATTATTTTAAACTCGTGTGTTCTAGTTTTACTATGGAAATTTGAAAAAAATGAAACCTTATCAAAATATTAGGAAATGGTATTGTGGTTGAAGGGTTTTGACATAAAGTGCACAGCATTTTCTTAAATTAACTCTGTTAATACAGTTTTTTTTTACAACAAAGATGATTTACAGAAGATTTTAAATGTACCGTCTATGTATAAAAAAATCTTTGGTGTAAACATCTTGCTTTTGAATCTGAAAAGATCAGAAATATTGTGATGAACTCACATTTTATGTCACTGTCTTGTTGTATTACTGCAAATTCCAAGTTCTGAGTTTCTTGCACGAACAAAAGCACCTGAACTGCATGCAATTACCCACGGGAAGTAGGCAGTGAGAAAGTCAAGGCACAAACAACTCAGATTACGCCTTGTGTCTCTGCCCTGTTCAGCAGCCACCCAAGATCAAACTTGTAAGTGCGAGTTTCAAGTGACATTTAAGACATGCACAGTAGGAAAAAAAAGCTGGATATTTATCAACTTTGGACAGCTTGCCCTTGTCTGAGGAATTTGGTGTGCCAGCTACTTGCCCAAATGGCACTTGATGCCTTGCAGGAATATAGCAGGTAATTACTACACTCTGATCAGACGGAATAATTTAATATAAAGCAGTCTCCTGGGGCACATAGGCTGGACAGTTTCTTATTTATCATTGTTGACTAGAGTGAGCTGTCTGTTATTGTTTGTGGAAGAAAAAGTGGCTGACAGAAAGAATTATGGTAGACTGAATGAAAGAAGAGGACATCATATGCTCAAGATTGAGTTGAATGTTAAACATACATTTATCTTATAAATTGTGTACTATGAAAACCTCGGCCTAGAAATTCCCCGCCTTAGCGCCGGCCATTAACGCCAGTTTTCTCAAAAAAATGGCGGCCGCCTCGCTTCCAGCGCTGGACACGGCAGCCACCATTTTTCAGAGGTGCCTGCGCTCACCTTTCCAATGTAAATGGGCAGATCGTGACATCAATCAGCGTGCAACGCCTGATGTGATGCACAACTGCGATTTTGGAAGTCGCCGCATGCCATAACGCCTTCTCCTAACCATGCACGGGAGAACGTGCATGCAGCAGTTGTACAGAGATGCTGTCAGCACTTCTTAAAAGGACACACACATCATTCAGATAAGTTTTGATTTCAGCTTTTGGAATTTAAAAATATATTTTATTGAAGTAGTGGCTTGGTGCAATACATTTAAAAAGTTGTTAAAGTGTGCGGGGAGTGCTGCTGGACACTTGCAAGGCTTTGGATGTTAAAGGAAGGCCTCTGAGAAGACCACTTGCTCACAGTCCTGGGGGCTCTTGTTGCAGTCCCCCTTAGGCTGCAACATCACATGGAGATGAAGCAAAGGCAGCAAAGGGGACAAGCTGCTTGTAGAAGGAAGAGGAGGAAGCAGAAGAGGAGGATGCAGAAGGAAGGAGGCAACCCAGACAGCCCCTTTATGGCCGGGATATCCAGGATTGAATCATCCGCCTGCGGTACCAGTGGCCACAACCCCAATTCCCTTTTCAACATTTGTCCCAAACCCTACCTTCCCTCTGTTACTGACCATCACAGCGTCCTCTTGGCCACAAAGCTGAAATAAAAGCCACCACAAAGCAAACTTTCCAATCCAACTTTATCCAAATATGCATCCAATATTACATCAAAAATCAACTAATCATCCTTGTGCATTCCCTTAGTGACTGTCTTGTGTCTGTGTTTGCCTATCCCAGTAATGCCACGCAGTGCTACCCCAGTGGCTGCAGCATGGCTGGTGGTAGGCTGCTGACTTTCAGTGGGGGACACTGCAGATCGCCTTGCAGGACGATCTCGAGGAGCTGGTGGCTTGTAGTGTCAAATCGAGTGACGGTGTTTCTTCACTCTCCTCTTCCACTTCTTGGTCAACCACTGGCTGGGCAGGCAGGCTCGATTTCTTGGGTGTCTGAAATGAAGAAGGCACAAGGGTAAGGTTGTGGTGAGGGGTGGGCGGGAAAGCAAGAGCTGCATGCTTACACCATGCGCAGCTTATATATCAGAAGAGATTGTGGGGTGAGGGTGTAAGAACACACTATTTGCTATAAATTTTGCTGTAACTTGAAAAGTAGACCAAATTTTATAGACCATCATGCTTCGCGAGGCCAAGAGACTGGTTGCTGTGAGAATTTTGCAAAATAAGATGCTGTGGTTTTAAGCTGTGAAAGCTGCCAATTGTCTTTCAACAGATATGGAAAACAGACTTTTAAAGTTCTGTAGGAACAGACTATTGAGCTGTGGAATCAGTGCAAAAACAGAAACATCTTCAAACGATGGAATGTAACTGGCCTTGAACCCCACGGATGCTCAACGAACTATTGATAAGAAGAACTGAAAAACTACTAATGCCGTATAGTTAGGGACACGTACACCGTGGGAGGGTTGCCAAGTTTTGGGGGATAAAAGATGCTGTAAATTGACCACTCGCTGCTGCAGCTGGGCGACCTGGTCAGTTGCCAGAAATCATACGTCTAGTCACTGCTGGATTGACCACTCGCTGGTGTTAGTACGTATGTGGTGTTTTGCTTGAGCTTAAAGTAAAGGGATAGCTCTGTGTATGCTGAGGTATAATTAGGAATTATTATACGCTACATAACTGTTGGATGCTTGCTTGTAATCTCTTGCTGATTTTTAAGTAAAAGAAGTTTTCACAGATTCACTGGGTTTTGTGTTGTCTGTTCGACGGGTCTGAACTTTGGAATCTGTTTGACGGGGCGAGGGCCGATATACGCACGTCTTACAAGGGGGAAGTGGGATGTGAGAAGGAAGGTAACGTATGAGGATATCAGTATCTTTTATTCTTTAAGCCCCGCCGCTGGCCAAGGGCTCAACCATGCCCCTGCCAAGAATGGCCAGCACTATCTCCTCCAAGGGGGGGTGAGGTGAAGCTAGGAATGAGAGGTGTGCCTCAAGTTTGGTAGAGATTGTTGGTAGGTGAGTGATGGGGTGGGGCGGGGGGGGCATCGTGTATTTGGCTAGTGGTGCATTTGGTAGGAGATAGCTTTTGAAGGTGCATTCACTGACATTGACCACTCATCTGAGGTAATGAAACTTCTTTGGGCACTGGAGCCAGGTCCTGGGGGGTGACACTGCTGGCAGTGACTGCCTCGCCGATCTGGTCCCACATCCTTCTTTCTGAAGAGCCTCCTGGCCCCCTGTGGGTAGAGGACCTCTATTCCAGCATTGACCCTTGCACAAAGCTGAAACGCTGTGTGCGAGACCCTAGGTGCCCCTTCCCTGGCCTGTGTTAGTGCTGAAGCACTTTTACCACTTTTTATGTGCAGAACGCAGTTCAGCTTTAAGAGCTGAAGACTGCCAAGTTTGGAATGCTTGTTTTTCAGAAGGCAGTTGAGCTTTAAGGACTAGAGATTGCCTATTTTTGAATGAGTTTAAATTTCTTTTTCAGAAGGCAGTTCACCTCTAAGGACTCGAGACTGCATCCTAAAATGATAGCCTTGTTTTAAGAAAAGGCAGCCTCGCTCCAGGGACGCTACAGGGATGCGACATTGGACCTCTTGCTGAGTGCACAGCTTAAAGCAGTGCGTTCGTCGCTGGCCTGTGCACTGGAATCATTCAAATCAGCTGGCAGCACCAAAATAACATTCTGCCTGCAATTTTTTAATGGGCGCGTGCAAATCTCGCACCTTCGTCCACTGCCCGTTTTTGGTCTTTATCGAATTTCTAGACCATCATGTTTTCAGAGCACTTTTGGAGAAAAGTTTCAAGTAACTAAGAGATCTCCAGTGCATTTGCTTACAGAGATGGACTTTCTGACTGAAGACTATTGGCCATAGTACTGGGGAATGGGAGCTGGAGGGCCTAGGGCAGATCTGTGTGGTAGGGAGGGAGCAGACCTGACGCACTGGGGGTGTACATGGAAGTATGGGGGTTGGAGCTCCCCCAGAAGGCTTTGGTGGGAAGAATAGTGTGGATCTGAAGCTTGAGGACTTGTGGGGTCTGGGAGGGAGGGTCCAGAATAGAGCTGGAGCATTCAGAGTGAGTGGGAAAGTTCAGGCAAAATGGATAAAATGCCCTAGGTTGAGGATGACAGAGGGTGAACAGGAAATCCTATTATGGTGGCCAAATACAGGTTGCTCTTTTTTTCCCCATTAGGATCTGTTTGGTCCATGGCATCATATGAGTAGCAGGAACCAATCAACAAAGCATTATTGTAGAAACAAAGACACGAGAATTTGAATAAAATAGATTATTATAATCTAAATTGTCTCCGGCAACAAGAGCAATGAAGGAACTGATACTAAGGCCGGAATTTTGCTCAGCAGATGGGATCGGTGGCAGGTCGGCAGTGAAATTTGATTTCGCATTAGGGACCAAAGTGGCAATCTGTGTGTAGAGCCAGAAGATGTAGGTGGGGTTTTAAATGAATATTTTGCATCTGTGTTCACTATGGAGAAGGATGATGTAGGCATAGAAATCAGGCAGGGAGATTGTGATATACTTGAACAAATTAGTATTGAGAGGGAGGAGGTACTAGCGCTTTTAGCGGGCTTAAAAGTGGATAAATCCCTAGGCCCAGACGAGATGTATCCCAGGCTGCTGTGTGAGGCAAGGGAGGAGATTGCAGGGGCTCCGACACAAATTTTCAGAACCTCTCTGGCCACAGGGGAGGTGCCAGAGGACTGGAGAACAGCTAACGTAGTACCATTATTCAAGAAGGGTAGTAGGGATAAACCAGGGAATTACAGGCCAGTGAGTCTAACATCAGTGGTAGGGAAATTATTGGAAAAAATTCTGAGGGACAGAATTAGTCTCCACTTGGATAGGCAAGAATTAATCAAGGATAGTCAGCATGGCTTTGTCAGGGGGAGATCATGTCTAACCAATTTGATTGAATTTTTCGAGGGGGTGACTAGGTGCGTGGATGAGGGTAGTGCAGTTGATGTAGTCTACATGGACTTCAGTAAGGTTTTTGACAAAGTCCCGCATGGGAGACTGGTCAAGAAGGTAAGAGCCCATGGGATCCAGGGCAATTTGGCACATTGGATCCAAAATTGGCTTAGTGGCAGGAGGCAGAGGGTGATGGTCGAAGGTTGTTTTTGTGACTGGAAGCCTGTGTCCAGTGGTAGACCGCAGGGATCGGTGCTGGGTCCTTTGCTGTTTGTAGTGTACATTAAAGATTCAGATATGAATATAGGTGGTATGATCAGTAAGTTCGCAGATGACACGAAAATTGGTGGAGTGGTAAATAGCGAGGAGGGAAGCCTCAGGCTACAGGACAATATAGATGGGTTGGTCAGATGGGCAGAACAGTGGCAAATGGAATTTAACCCTGAAAAGTGTGAGGTGATGCATTTTGGGAGGACTAACAAGGCAAGGGAATACACAATGAATGGTAGGACCCTAGGAAGGACAGAGGATCAGAGGGACCTTGGTGTGCATGTACATAGATCCCTGAAGGCAGCAGGACAGGTAGATAAGGTGGTTAAAAAGGCATATGGGATACTTGCCTTCATTAGCTGAGGCATAGAATATAAGAGCAGGGAGGTTATGATGGAGCTGTACAAAACGCTAGTTAGGCCACAGCTGGAATACTGTGTGCAGTTCTGGTCACCACACTATAGGAAGGATGTGATTGCATTGGAGAAGGTGCAGAGGAGATTCACCAGGATATTACCTGGGCTGCAGCGCTTCAGCTATGAAGAGAGACTGGACAGGCCGGGGTTGTTTTCCTTCGAGCAGAGAAGGCTGAGGGGGGACCTGATTGAGGTGTACAAAATTATGAGGGGCATAGATAGGGTAGATAGAAAGGAACTTTTCCCCTTAGTAGAGGGGTCAATAACCAGGGGGCATAGTTTCAAGGTAAGGGGCAGGAGGTTTAGAGGGGATTTGAGGAAAACTTTTTCACCCAGAGGGTGGTTGGAATCTGGAACTCACTGCCTGAAAGGGTGGTAGAGGCAGGAACCCTCACAACATTCAAGAAGCATTTAGATGAGCACTTGAAACGTCATAGCATGCAAGGCTACGGACCAAGTGCTAGAAAATGGGATTAGAATAGACAGGGCTTGATGGCCGGCGCGGACATGATGGGCCGAAGGGCCTCTTTCTGTGCTGTATAACTCTATGGGCTGGATTTTGATACTGGGGCGGGTTGGGGGTCGTGTCATCCGCATTTCGTGTTATCAACCCGCCTGCAATTGGATGTGGGAGATTGATGCAATTTTCACTTAATTGGGCAATTGAGTTCCAGCATGTGGGAACCCATGAACCAATTAGTGGTTTCAGTCTGAAAGTCGCCTCTGATGATGTCATCATTGCAGGTCAGAGACTGCCTGGCCTTTCCTGTGAGAGGACCTGGATGCAAAATGAGCAGCATCTGTGAGAGACAGAGAGAGAGAGAGAGAAAGAAAGAGAGAAAGAAAGAGAGAGAGAGAATTTTTTTGCAACCAAGTCCTCCCAGGCAGTCTCTGAAGACATCCAATGCAGCAGCATCAGAGGCGACTTTCAGACCTAATACTACTACCTTCATCACAATACTACTACTACCTTCATCTCACATCTCCGTTGTAATAGTGGACCTGCAGCTGATAGTCAGCTATCCACTTGTGCTCCCACCAGGTTTCACTGGCGTGTTTCACATCAGGCATACTTCACGTCGGAAAAGGGTTAAACTAGCTAAACCGTTTCAAAATGGCATTACAGAGCCAATTTAGGGCTTGTTAAGGGCTTTAATGGCCTCTCCCACCTCTTGGAGGCGGGACGGAGTCGGGAACCCCGCGACCGATTTTGTCAAAATTGCGTGGAGGCGGAATGGAGTCGGGATGGGGTCGGGACCCCCGAAACTGCAACTTTAACCCCCCACACGCCTCCAAACCCGACTCCACGGGTCATTGAAAATCCAGCCCTATGACTCTATATGATTGACAATGGGTTGGGAACCCACTGTCAAAGTGTGCACACTTGCCTTTCCCAATGTCGGGTCTGCCAGCGCTGAACAGACCTAACCGGCAGTGGCGGGGGACCTAATTTAAACAATTATTGGCTTGTTGACAAGCCCTTAAGAGTGAATTTAACCTTACCTTTTGACTTTAACAGCTCGCCCACGGCTTCCACGCTGTTCCTGGACCCTGTCTATTAATCTGAGGCAGAAGTTGAGTAGCCATTGAATCAGCTGATGCATGACAGCTTGAAATGTAGTATAAAAGCTCCCACTTCACACCTGTTCACTTTCCAAGCGCAGAGGCTGATGCTTTCTCCATTTGGAATATAGATTGAGCTTTATGCAGGCTTCAAGTGTTTGGAGCAAACACTCCAGCCAGTGTCACCTCATTGCAGCAACCTCTCTCACCACTGACAGATTGGGCTGGATTTTGTGAATGGAGGTGAATTGGAGGCGGGACTGCTGCTTGTCGTGTCAATGTCCCACCTCCATCCTCACCTGACCAATCAGAGGGATTTTCTCCTGATTGAGCTTGTTAAGCCCGCCCTGCGGGCTCAGCAGGCCAATTAGAGAGGAAGTCACTGACAGATCACGTCAACGTCAGACGTACTATCTGTCAAGACTTCTTGCAAGAAGAAATTATAGCGTTTGACAGCTCTATGAAGCTGTCAAACACTGACATTCTCTTTAGTTTGATAATTCTTTGTGGTGCCGACTCATCAAACCTTTCAACTTTGTAAATTTCACATGTCTGTAGGATCGAGGATCCAATAGCCATTATGTGAAATTGACAAGGAGGATGTCAATTCTCCCCATCCAGCGTGGCTAAAGGCCATAGAAAGAAAACAAGGTAAGTGCACACTTTTTTAAACTTATCACTCATCTTACATACTTACCACTCCACACTTGCACCCATCACTCACCTCTACACCTTACTTCCAGGTGCCTCCGACCACCGCAGACCTCCTCCACGTCTCCTCCAACCTGGCGGGGTTCTCCGAGGTTGGGAAGCCTTCACCTGTGAAGGCAAAATGGCACTAATCCTTTTTTCTGCCTGTTAACTACCTGTTAACAGGCAGTTAAAAGGATTAAATGCCTTTCCTGCCTCCAGGAGACAGGACCCGAAGTTGCACATCCTCCCCCCTCCTGGCAAAAGGGCACGGAGGCAGGATGGGGGCGGGTTTGCCATCCGCCCCCACTTTCTACGAATTTACCGGCTGTCCCACCTTCATGCCCGCCTCCTCGGGGCTTGGAAAATCCAGCCCATTGTGTCTGTCATCTGAATTTCAACTGCTATCTATTCCATCAGCATGGGTACCATTTACACTCTCTCACCTTGGTCCTCAGAATCTGACCACGTTGAGCCCCAACATTAGCATCAACAGGCACACCAGCAGCACCAACAACAACACCAACCTTCTCCACAATCAACTGATGCTGCACACAGGGCATCAGCACCCAACCACATTGCTGCCCGGGAGGCCAGGGATGGCCTCACCATGGCCAGATTTACTTCACTTGACACTATACACCCTGGCTGCCACATGATGCGCCAGGTTGGCACCACCTCACACCAACACCATAAAGCATCCCTACAATGCCAAGCCATTCCTTTCACACTCATCATCATTGCGGGGGTGGGGGGAGGGGGGTACCGTTATGTCTCACCATTCACTGCAACTCACTGAGCCACTTCCAAAGGTGCACAAAAATCTGTCCAAGAATGGAAAGTGTTGAAAACAAAGGTTTCAGTGTTTGACAGCACATCACAGAATCCCCCACAGTGCAGATAGAGGCCATTTCGGCCCATCGAGCCTGCACCGACACATATCCCACCCTATCCCCATAACCCCACGTATTTAATCCCCCTAACACTAAGGGTCAATTTATCATAGCCAAATCAACCTAACCCGCACATCTTTGGACTGTGGGAGGAAACCGGAGCACCCGGAGGAAACCCACGCAGACACGGGGAGAATGTGCAAACTCCACACAGACAGTCACCCGAGGCTGGATTCGAACCCGGGTCCCTGGCGCTGTGAGGCAACAGTGCTAACCACTATGCCACCGTGGTGCCATCAACAGAAACTTTACATGAACATTGGCTAAAACACCCAAGTGCCTACCCTTGTGTGTTGTTAGTTGATATGATTGCACTAGGATGAGGGTGAGTGTGAGGGGTGGCTAGTGGAATGGGGAAGTGATAATATAGATAGAGAGGGATGTGTGGAGGTGCAAGGTAAGTTGGTGTGAGTAAGGATGTGCAGGAGTAGGGTAGGGAAGGCAGAGTGATGGGGATGTGATGACAGGCACAGCAGGATGACATTGAGTGTGGCTTTGTACTAACGTTTCGTGATCTACTGAGATAATTGAAATGTTTGCGGCACTGCATCCATATCCTCCTGACCACATCCCTGCTTGTGCCCTCCTCTGCAATGTGCAACCAGGCGGTTTTCATCTCCTGGGGAGGTGTCTTCCGCCCATGGGAAGAGAAGAGGATCTCCCTGCGTGCTATGATTCCCTCCATAAGCATATGGAGGGAGTGATGGGAGAGCCTGGGTGCCGCGCTGCACCTCTGTGCGGTGCTTGTCAGTGTTTGCAGCAGCTCAATGCTGTCGAACACTGACAGCACAAATGTCAAATTAAATTTGGACATGGTTCCTTTAAGGAAACCGGCTGATGACGCGTCATCAAATGACGTCACCAGACCCGCTTCTTCTAATTGGCCGGGAAACGCGCTAAGTGAGCTTAACAAGCCCCATCAAGGGAAATTCATTTTACACAGCGGCTTGGAGCTAGCAGCGGGGCCGCGACCCGCCATCGATGTCGCCCGCCACGGACCCGCCGAGGTCAGCAAAATCACGGCCTAATAGTCCAACACCAACACCCTGCCAAATAATTTTTTTTTAAATGAATTAAGGGCATGCCTTAAACTAATGAGTTGGAAAAGTACAATAGCACACCTACTGTTCCACAGCATATGCCATTTGGCAGCCAGCTGTGTATTCCAGCCCACCTGCAGCCTGACCTCCCTCCCCAGCCTTAAGGAGACAGTGGCACAGTCGCAAATAGGAGACACTCACAACTGAACCAGTTGACCTGGAGACAAGGTGCAGGAAAGTTGTACCCCTGTACTAGGGAATTAATTGCTATTAATACAGAATAAGAAAAAAAATTGGAGTACCTTACATTCAAGAGGAATTTAGTTTTAAAACAGATACAACTCCTTTAAATGTAAGATTCCTAAGCTCAAGTTGGGCCTTTATCTAAAATAGCTGAGGAAAATTATAGAATCATACAGCACAGAAGGAAGCCATTTGGCCCATCATGCCTGTGCCGGCTCTTTGAAAGCACTCTCCAATTAGTTCTACTCCTACTTCCATTGCCATTAGTTCATTTATGTCACAAAGTATGGACACAAAGAGCACTGTTTGTATTAATATAATTTCTTTAGTTGACAGTGTTCAAGTGAATTGAACTTCATGCACCTTTAAATCATAGAATCATAGCAAGATACAGCACAGAAGGAGGCCATTCGGCCCATCGTGCCTGTGTCAGCTCTTTGGAAGAGCTATACAATTAGTCCCACTCCCCTGCTTTCCCCATAGCCCTGCAGATTTTTCCCCTTCAAGTATTTATCCAATTCCCTTTTGAAAATTATTATTGAATCTGCTACCACCACTCTTTCAGGCAGTGCATTCCAGATCATAACAACTCGCTGCATAAAAATAATTCTCCTCATCTCCCCTCTGGTTCTTTTGCCAATTACCTTAAATCTGTGTCCTCTGGTACCAAAAGTTGCTAAGAGTTACTGATTAAAAACACTGTTGCATACCAATATTTTGCACTTAATAGCAACTGTATTCAAACAATGATTTTTTAATTCCAGTGTCCTTAACAAATATCAGAAAAATAAATCAGAAATAATTATACTTGAAAAGATCGGGGTAGTTATATATTTACTAAGACTAATAAGAATATATAGTAAGTTCTTTTTTATTCCAAGTGTGAAATTAATTTTTCCACTTTAAAAAAAACCTTATTTGGTTTCCCTTTTGGTCCCAATTGCTTAACAAAATCAACTGGATAAAGGAAACATTTTGCTCTGTACGGGGGTGTTTGAGATGTTTCTCCTGTACTACATGTTTAAGTGGATCTTTGACAACCAAACAGATTTTGAAATGCAAGCCTGTCACTTTGAACTCACTGCAAAAATATCTTATCGCATTAATAACGAGGTTAAACATGGATTTGCCAATTCAACTTCCCAGTCTTGCATTATTTATTATATTCAAACACAGTAAGATGTTGGGGAGAAAAGTATCCGACAATCTTAGCACTAAAGAATACTGAAGACATACTGCAGCCTAGAAATCATTGTTTGCAATATTAGAGTATGAATGCTTAATGTGTTGATTAAAAAAAATCCCCTCTCTTCTATTGTAAATGGGTTAATGTCTCTCTTAAATACCAGACAAAAAAATGTCATACAAACACATTAAGGGAAAATCCTAACAATTTAGCTCACCTGAATACCAAGTATTAAAGAGCAAGAACCTTCTTCCTTGGACAAACATAATTTATGACCGCAAGAGTCTCTTTTAAAAAGCAGAAATGCTGAAATGAAATACTGCGTTCATTTCTAGATTTAACAAGTTGCTCATAATTGTAATGATGAACAAAGATGACCAGGCATTTCCAGTGATTTATATTATATCTTGGCTGCAATTTACAAGGTTCTATTTCCAAGTGACTGACAGGAAATGAAGTTGACTGAATTTGAATATAGCAACTATATATCCAATTGGAGTTTTGCTGCAAAAAAAACCCAGATGGCGTTATTATCTTGAAACAGTTCTTTCAGTCCATTAAAATCAATTGGAAACTGGTGCTTGGCACTTCAGATGATATCAACAGCATGTTGTAATCATGTACAAGGGAACACGAATTACTGCAATCAGGATGATTTTCTAGACTTTTGGCCTTCTGCCTTGAAGACCTTGGAACTGCAATGTTCTTGCAGTTTAAATCAGTGCTGTACTCACATCTGTAAAGCCTCATCAACAGCATGATGAAAAGCAAGATACTGGTGGCAGCCCACATCGGGTCACATAGATCTCCATCAAATTTGGATTCTGGAAGTCTGTCTATTGGCCATATGACCATCCAACATGTTAGTTTTGATGCAGACACCTTTACATTTTGAAGTTATTATCTACTTGCTTTTTTCCTCAAATTTCATCAGGTGTTCAATCCACTCCATTCTCTCATAAGGTGCAATAAGGTGAGACAATGGCTCCAGCCCAAAGACAAGACTAGCAAGTAAAATCATTCCAAAATAATTTCATGAGAAGAATATGCAGTTGCCCAGTTTCATATCACAAATGATTCCTTGGCCTCAAAATTTGGGGTTTAGCGCTGACCGTTAAGGCCCATTTTGAAGAAAAAATGGCAGCTGCCTCGCTTCAGCCCGTTTCCAGCGGGTTCCGTGGTGGACGCCATTTTTGGCAGGTCGGCAACACTGCCGTTGCCTGCGCTCGCTGCACAAATGCAAATGAGGCAGATCGTGACGTCAATGAGTGTGCAACATTCACTTGATGCCCGATCTGCCATTTTCGCTGTCACCGCTCCACTTACCACCCTCTCTTAATCACGACCAACTGACCAAGCATTCAGCAGCAGGAAGGAAAGCTTGGAGCCCATGATTTCCAGGATGGAAATGATGAGCAACTCCATTAGAGAACTTATGGATCCAACAATGATGCAGGGTCCGATGGGCGATGTCACAGCTCCATTGCAGCACAAGCGGAAGTGACCGAACATCTGAATGCTGCAGTGGAAGCTCAGACTTCTGCCACGCAAGCTCAGACTGCTGCCAACATGGCTGCGTTTACCAGTGTGGAAAGGGGTTGCAGGGTCTCACAGCAGTTCCAGCAATCTGTACTCCAACAGATTACTAGGATTGCTGAGGCGCCGCCCTGAGGGAGTGGCAGTGGCTCCGTGGAGCACGAACCTGCTGTCCTCTCTCAGGATGACAGCATTCGTCTTCCCATCACTGCCACTCCGCCAGTGCCCTTGCTGTTGCCTGTCAGCCAGCCAGCCCACCCAGACTGCTGCCACCCATGCCAAGGTGGTGCAGTCCGCAACCGGGCCTTCTAGGCCCAGAGCTGCTCGATGTCATTCTGCAAGGCCATCTACAGACTCACCCGCTGAAAGTCTGCAGCCACTGGGGTAGTGTAAGGAACAGTAGCATGGTGGTTATGTTACTGGATTAGTAATCCAGAGGCCTGGACTAATGATCTGGGAGACATGAGTTCAGATTCTTTCCACGGCAGCTGTGGAAAATAAATTCAGTTATTTAAATGAATCTGGAATAAAAAGCTAGTATCAGTAATGGTGACCATGAAACTAAATCATTGTCATAAAAACCCATCTGATTCACTAATGTGACCATATGTACGGAAACCTGCCATCCTAAGAACATAAGAAATAGGAGCAGGAGTAGGCCATTTGGCCTTTCGAGCCTGCTCCGCCATTCAATAAGATCATGGCTGATCTTCTACCTCACCTCCACGTTCCTGCACTATCCCCACATCCCTTGATTCCCTTAATATTCAAAAATCTATCGATCTCTGTCTTGAATATACTCCACAACTGAGCCTCCACAGCCCTCTGGGGTAGAGAATTCCAAAGATTCACCACCCACTGAGTGAAGAAATTTCTCCTCATCTCAGTCCTAAATGGCCGACCGCTTATTCTGAGACTGTGACCCCTGGTTCTAGTCTCCCCAGCCAGGGGAAACTGTAAAGTTTCGCAATTATCGCGATTCAAAATAACAAGAGAGAAGCAGATTCGCTTGATCAGTTTATTTAAACGAAATGCTGTCATGATTAAAAAGGACACAGAAACCTGTAAAATGGCCACCGCGCATTGTGACAGAAGCTTCCAGAAATACAGTGGGCAGACAAGATGGCGTTCGAATAAACATTTCAATATAAGACAGGATCATACTCGATAAGCACTGATAAAGACAGGATGCAACCTGTTTGCATTCGTGACAATAGCAAAAGATATGAGTGCTGGAATTGTTTTCCATGCACAAGTAAGGACCATTGTACTGGGCAATCGAAGGCCCATCCAGACACATCAATACACAAATACCCCCACGGCTCTACAATGAGAGAGCCATTCTCGGGTGATTAAACAAGTATTCGGGGGCCCCCAAAACCCAGCCAGGGAGGCTCCTAGCCGGTTCAACAATGGGGAAAACATTAACGGGTAGTTGGCCAGTTTCAGGTGCTACCGAAACCCGTTAAAGACAAGAATCGCCCCATGCTGGGAGTTTTGAGCGCCAATATTTCACAAAGGACAAACATTAAGATTTGGGCGGGAGATAAGGGAACACAGCACTATAACTATAGGGAACAAATGTCCATCGGTCTCTTATTCTCCCGGCTGGGCTCTTATTCCCTTGATTCGACTCTTATTCTCCTGACTCGCTCGATCGCGGGCTGAAGCTCTTCTCTAGGGCTGGACTCTGCTGACTTTTGACTTTTAGCCATACTAGTCGGTTATTCGAATGTTGGGTGGAGCTCAATCGGAACGAGCCGCCCTGATGAGGGCAAGTGACCGGGTGCACCATCCCGAGGGTCGGTAAACGGTGTCTGGACCCGAAGGCCCAACAAGACAAGACGAGATGAGAAGAAAAGAAGAAGAATCCACATGCCGCCGCGGTCAGTAAACCCCGACCGCGCCCGAAAATATAAGACCCACTTCTTGAACTCTACAGGTTATTGCACGAACCGGTCAAAGACTCTTCTTTGAATTCTACCGACAACTGGTGTCGGTACAGGAAGACTTTTCTTTGAGTTCTACAGCCGGGCCCGAGTTCTGTCGAGTTCTTCATGACAACGGGGAGCCCGGCCTGCTTGCCACAGCAGCGAAGATAAACAAGTGGGGTACAGAGACCCCTCCAAAACACGTGACAGTCAGGCGCTGCAGCGAAACGAGCCGAGTGCCTCACTTTAAAATTCTCCGAAGTATCACGAGTGGTGAGCATGTTTCCCGATCCTACAAATCTAGATGTAGTGTAGGTATTGATAGGGGAGGGTGGTTTTATTAAGGATAAAGTATAATGTGTTCCCCTTTTTACGATGTGCCGTGCGTTCTTCATTACCATAGACCAAGCTTTATGAATGTATGTATACTTGTACTCTCGTTAATTTGCGCCTATGACATGTACTTCATGATTTTGGACACTATGCAATAAAGATTTCCATTTCGTACTATTCAACCGCGTCTATTTGAGTTTTTCTCTGCATTACTGCTCTCGCACCTAAGTCCAGTGTTAGAACCGTAAGGGCGAGTGGGTCGAACCACTCACAGGTGCTTATTGCAACAAGGCTGGCCGGAGACCAGAGCAAGCAATAGTATTAGGCAACAAAGGCCTAACCTCGCACCAGCACCGTCTGTGATACAAGCACACCGAAACCCCTTACAGAAAATGGCGACCACGAAGGGACACTGGCAGCGAGAGAGTAATGTTTTAGACCCTGGTGTGAATAGGCGAAATGTGATGGATGAGAGGGTAGCCGACTATGTGTTTGGGAAGATTAACTTAACCAAAAGGTGGATAAGTGACCTACTGATGGATAAGCGTCCGCTAGATGCAGCCATCAAATGGACAGGCAGTAAAGAGCATAAGAAGTCGGTGGAGAAAGCGGTCTGGCTGATGTGCTACAAGAAGCAAGTCCAACTTTCGGACCAGGTCATTGTGGCACAGGCAGCTCAGATCAGGGATTTGGAAGTTGAGATGGAGGAAAAGATCATGGGAGGACAGAAACTCATTGCATCCTTGAATGCGTTACATCAGGAACGCCAGATAGTAGCCAACCACCATGAGGCTAAAATTGATTACCAAAGTGTCAGGTCACGGAAGCGAAATTAAACGAGGGTAGGATTAGAGAACAGTGTGCCCGCCTAGCTAACCAGATAAAAGCCCAGGAAGAAAGCTTGAAGGGAGTTAGGGCGGCATATAAGATGGCCCTCGAGGATAGGCATGAGGGAGCCGACCACAGTGTTTGCCAGAAGGAGATAGGGAACCTAAGAGAGGCCCTGAATAAGGCAAACGGCTTGGTGTGCCTCATCAGCCCGTCAGAAAACCAGCCACATGTGGGTAGGGAATTCCCAAAATCCCTACCAGACAAAACAGAGGAGGTATTTGCCACTGCGCCATCCGCACCACCCAGCTATTCGGCAACCTGGGTAAGGGAGGAAGTGGTGGAAATAGAAAAGGAGGTCCCCGAGGTAGGACAATCCCCGGAGGTAGAGTCGAGCCCGGGACCGATGTGTCCGCTCCGAGGTCACAAGAGAGGCCCGAACGCAGCCAATGGGGATGACGGGGATGTCCTGAACCAGCTGGTATTGCCCCACAGCTCACACCAGCTGAGAGCAATGATTAGCCATGTACGGAAGCTCTCCGAGTCAGACGACCCTTCCGTACACTTTAGGGAGGTAGAACAGACCGCAGCAATTAATGGCTGCGACGATGTGGAAAAGACCAAAATGTTGCTGTTCTCGTTAGATAGCTCGATCCTTCAGCGTCTCTCAGACGAGAGCAAGAAGGGAAATAAAACCTATGAGGAGTTACGGGACGAGGTCCTAGAAGTGTTAGGGGCGGATGACGAAGGTCCGTTCGTCAGATTGAGTCAAACCATACAGATGGAGGGAGAACCCCCGAAGGTTTTCGCCGACAGGCTGTGGCCAGTATACCAGCGTAGCTGCCCAGGTGCGCCAGGGCGCGATTACCTGAACAGTGCCGGTTTAACTCATTGGCTCAGGTGTTTAGTAGCCAACAGTTTGCCAGCCGTCAGGGAGCAGGCAAAAGCGTGGTTTGATCCCACTAACCCCGCCACAACAGAGGAGTCTGTCCTAAATCGACTCACCATAGGGTATCGTAACACTAGGAGCATGGGAGCGCGTCCCCTTAAGGGAAAGGTGCATGAGGCACGGCCCGCAGCCCCGGCTCAAAAGGAGTGGCATCAGGAGGGAAACCGCGCCCCACAAGCCAGTGGTGCTTGTTACGGGTGCGGGAAGACAGGTCACTGGCGTAAGAACTGTAGGAACCCCTGGAAGGACCCCAGGGATAAAAATCCCGCAGCCCGAACCCAGGCGCCTGTCTCTGAGAAAGGAGCTGGTGTGCCTATCCATCCCGATGCGATAGAATCAATGTTGGGAGCTATGCGGTCCCTTATGATTTCGCAAGGAAGGGTGGCAGTCGCTACCGGCCTCACAGATGCCACAAACCCGTCCACCGGTACCCAATGACTAGAGCCCGCGCAGCCCGTTTACCTGTGTCCGCTCAGCTATGATGCATGGAAAAGACCCCTGGTTGAGATGGAGGTAGAGAAGCAGAAGGGTAGTTATTTGTTGGACACGGGAGCTTCATGCACCGTGATTCATACGGATAGCCCCTTTGACTCACCGCTGTCTACCAAGGTCCCATACACATTAGCGGGGTTCACGGGAAAAGAGCAGGCTGGCGCGTTCTCCATTCCGCTCTCCATTCATTTAGGAGCACTCCACACCACATGGAAGTGCATACTGATGAAATGGCAAGAGGGGGGTGGCAGAGGTATCCTCGGATCGGATCTCCTATCGGAACACAGGATCCTCGTGGACCTTAGGAATCACTGTCTCTGGGGAGCCAAGGGTGGGAAAGGCAAGGTAGTTGTAATCCCGGGGAAGGAAGGTAAAGGGGCTCTGTGCACCATGAAGCCATCCGGAGGTTACGACCTCGGGCTTATGGTCGCGGATGTCCCAACGGACATGCAAGCGTACGTGTCAGATAATATGCACGCGTTTGCAACCCACAAGCACGATTGTGGGAGGGTTACCGGGTTTGAGGTCAGCATAGACGGGGACCCCATGACCCGGCCCCAAAAGCAGTATAACTTCCCCAAAGAAGCAGAACCCGATATGGAGACCGCAATGTCCTCCTTGGTGCAGCAGGGCGTGTTGAGGCCGATAGCCACACACGTGAACTCCCCATTATGGCCGGTGAGGAAGCCGGATAATTCGTGGAGGGCCACGGTGGACTACAGAGTCCTTAACAGTAACATCCCCGCCTGCGCGCCCACAGTAGCAGCAGTTGCTGACCTAATAGGGAGTATTCCAGCGTCCGCGACCACGTTCACGGTGCTGGATATCTCGAACAGTTTTTGGTCCATCCCGTTGCGACGAGAGGACCAGTACAAGTTTGCCTTTACTTTCAAAGGACAACAGTACACATGGAACTGTTTGCCACAGGGTTTCCACAACAGCCCCAGTATTTTCCATCAGTGTATGGCAGGAAGTTTAAAGGAGTTTAGTCAGCCCAATCAGATAGTGCAGTACGTGGATGATTTGCTCCTATTCACGGACTCAAGGGAGGAGCATGGACCACTGCTAGCCGAGTTATTGGAGCTGTTAGCGAGAAAGGGTTTTAAAGTGAACCCTAAGAAAGCACGTATCGGTCAGCAGGAAGTAAAATTCCTGGGTCTGACCATTCGCGCTGGGGAAAGAGCCATAGATAAGGCTAGGAGGGAGTCGGTACAGGAGTTACCGATTCCCAACACCATAATGGGTGTGAGGTCCTTTCTGGGACTGACCGGTTACTGTAGAGACTTCATCGAGGACTATGCGGCCACAGCAGCTCCGCTGCTCCGACTCCTCCATAAGGGAGTGGAGTGGTCTTGGGACGAGGGTTGTCAGGCAGCATTCGAGAAGTTAAAAAGGGATTTGCAGACCGCGCCAGCTTTCGGGGCCATAGATGGGGAGACGGAGTTTTTCCTGGAAGTAGCTGCCAGCGGAGACAGCTTGAGCGCCGTGCTGCTCCAAGAGCATCACGGCAAGCTGAGGCCGGTTGTCTATTCGTCCAGGGTGTTAACGGATGTGGAGAGGAGTTTCTCCAATTGCGAAAGGCATCTTTCAGCCACGCATTGGGCTGTGAAAAGATCAGCGATCTTCACAGGGCTCTCTCCCATCACTCTCCTCACCCATCACACACCAACTAAGATGCTTCTAGATGGGAGGATTAAGGATGGGACCGTAAGCAGCGCTCGAATTGCGCGCTGGACCCTTCTACTTTCCCAGATGGATCTTAGAGTTAAAGGTCTTTGCGAGCCCAGGCTTGCGGCCAACTTGGTATACCCCGGAACAGCCCACCAGTGTTCGGTGGAAGGGGTGTGGGAGGTCAACATAGGTTTGCGGGCCGGGATACATCCCACAGGTCGCGAGATTTATGTTGATGGTTCCAGCACAGTGTCCGCTGGCGAACGACTCACAGGATGTGGAGTTTATGACCCTGCGGCAAACCTTGCCCTGGCAATTAAACTCCCCAGCACCATGAGTGCACAGCAGGCTGAGCTGTCTGCGGTGGCGTACGTAGTGACCCACCCAGAGATCTTCCCAACCCCATACACGATTTGTTCGGACAGTATGTTTACGTGCAATTCGTGTACGGAATACCTGGCCATTTGGTCCCGCCGTGGATACACCTCCACAGACGGGCGACCTTTAACGGTGAAGCCCTTGCTGGAAAAGATCCTAGCAGCAGTAGGGGAGGAAGGGGACATTTTCATCCATAAGGTGAAGGCTCACTCCTCCACAGAGCCCCGCGGGGAGGGCAACCAGCAGGCGGATGCGCTAGCCAGGGAGGGTGCCCGTAACGGCATTTTCTGGGACCCCTATGGACCCGGACCCGTGGCAGCGATCCAAGGCAGGGAAGGGAATCCCAGGAACACCAGGGTAGCACTGCCCCTAGACCTTAAGACCGTCCCGAACCAGGATCCCGCCCTAATAGCAGTTCTCAGAACGATCACTGAGGGCAAGCAGGTAGAGGGCCCATACAGTACGGCAACCCTCTCCGTTAAAGAAGGCATGCTGTTCCGCGAAGGACAGTGGGTTGTGCCGCAGCAGCACAGGAGGGAATTCCTCCAGTTGGCTCATGAGGGGCCGGGGGCAGGGCACCCCGGGCCCGAGGTTACCTGGCAATGGGTAGAGCAGGCGGGATGGTGGCCGGGACTCAGGGAGCAGGTCCGCGAGTTCTGTGCAAACTGTCTCGTGTGCGCTGCAAACAACCCAGACCCCCAGAAAAGGAAAGTGCACATGGGGCACATCAGGAGGGTGGAGGGACCATGGCAGTCAATACAGATCGATTACATAGGGCCCCTGCCCACCACCCAGGGAGGCTACAAATACTGCCTCGTCTTGGTGGATGTGTTTTCCAAATGGGTAGAAGCCTTCCCCTGTAGAACAGCTACGGCGCTGGGTACTGCCAAGATCTTGGTCCGGGAAGTGTTCTCGCGGTGGGGACTCCCCCGTTTCCTGGAGTCAGACCAAGGGAGTCATTTCACCGGCCAGGTGATGCAGAACACCCTCATGCTTTTGGGCATTGAAGGGAAGTGGCACGTAGCGCACAATCCCCAGTCATCAGGGATTGTTGAACGCATGAACCGGACCCTAAAGGAGAAGCTGAGGAAAGAGACTATGAACTCGCCCCAAAAATGGGCGGAGGTTCTGCCTCTAGTCCTCATGGGGATCCGGGCCAGTCAGTCAAAAAGTACGGGGTACTCCCCGTACGAGGTGATGACTGGGAGGATCATGCGAACCCCCACCCATGTACTAGCCCCGGTGCTCACTGAGGATCAGCTCCAAGAGGTGAAACGGGACAAGTTTGTCCAGACCCTCTTGGAACGCCTGAAGCAGGTTTACGAGCAGGCGGCTGGGAACATGGGAAGACAGCATCAGGGCAATCGCCTGTTGCTGGAACCCCGCAAGAAGCAGGAGTGGGAAGTCGGAGATCAGGTCATGGTTAGGAACTATGCCAGAGTAGGAAGTTTGGAACCACTGTATATGGGACCCTACAGTATTGTAGATAAAGCGAGTCCCATGGTGTACGCCGTAAAGGTACCTCGGCGCACGAAATGGTTCCACATTAACCAGTGCGAGCTGTATAAACCGGGTGCACAGGGGCCAATCACAGGGGCCAAAACTGCGAGTGGGGACTCGCAGCCCCGGGTAGGACCGCAGGGCGCGCAGACCGGTAAAGCAGCCTGCTTGAGGGGAGAGGACATCCTGGAAAAGTGTAGGATCTTTTCTTGGGGTTGGGATTCAGATGAGGAGGAGCTCGAGGAGCTCGACCAAGGTAGTGACCCGATCGGAGAGGTGCTGGGGTCGGAGGATGAAAGTTTCGTCCTCGACTCAAGCTCAGGGGAGATAGGGGCTGCGAGTGGAGATCCACACAGGGTGGAGTCGGAAACTGCAGATCCCGAGCCCAGGGGGGCGGAGCTAGGGGAGACGGAGCCAGCAGCTGTGGTAGGACCACAGGTCGTGACGGTGGAAGTCTCGGTACCCGGTCCGTCGGCCCTGGAAGTCTTGCCCTTGGGGGAGGTAGGGATTGCGAGTGGAGGACCACATACTGGGCCAAGTAGGGTGGAGCCAGAAACTGCAAATCCCGAGTTCAGGGGGGCGGAGCCAGGGGAGACGGAGCCAGCGGCTGTGGTAGGACCACAGGCCGTGACGGTGGAAGTCTCGGTTCCTGGTCCGTCGGCCCTGGAAACCTTGCCCAAAGTAACCCTCCGTAGGTCAAGTCGGACACCCCAGCTCAGGAAGTCGTGGTCAAGTCCCCCGTACGCCCCCAGGCGTAAGTTCAAGGTCAAGGCAGCCCAGGGAGATCCCAGTCCCAGCGCAGCGGCGACAGGCTGCGGCAGATCAAAGGAAGGGGTCAGTGCCCTCCCACCACTGGGAAAAGCTCGTGGCAGCCTTCACAGAATTTAGGTAGGCCGCCCTGGGAACGGGCGGCGCTGTACAGTTTAAGTTTAGGATAAGTTTATAAGTTTAAGTCTAAGTTTTGTAAGTTTGGTAAGATTGTAGTTTTAATTTTAAAAGTAAAAGGTAAATGATGGGAGTTAGAGATAGGAATAGTTAAAGTCTATCCAGCATAAATGCCGTTATACGTGAGACGAGGTCAAGGGACCCGCTCACCCTTCACAAAAGCCAGAGACTCTTGGGAGGCTGGCTACATCATTTTATCTGATCACAGGAACCAGGAAAGATGGAAAGGATTCTGATAGTGCTCGCAACGATCGGATATGGATTGGCCTATCGGGGCCTCACCAAGGATGTCGTTGTGTTTGGTTGCTCCGGGGACACGGGCCCCATCGCGACGGATGGGACCGGGGAGCGAAAGGCTGAGGAGACCGCCACTTATTTCCACAAGGGAAGGTGGCCGGGATGGCTGGGAACGAATTTGACGGAATACTCCAGCGCATCCGGATTTGCCTACAAAGAGACTTCTTTGCTGTGCCCCAGAGTGAGGATCATTGCACCCAGAATCAGCGTCACCGTCGGCAAAAGGATTTGTTTGACATGCAATGGGAAGGTCCCATTGAGCCGATGGTGGTGGTTACGGAAGTTAAGCAAGACTATGAGAAATTCCTCGGTCGAGTGGGAGCAATTGGGTAACAATACCCATCGGACAATTACGGGGACTAACGGACAATTGAAAGTCTGTTGGGACAAATGGTGGGAACCGGATGAGGGAATATATGTTTGTATGTGGGGATCGAAGTACGTTTGCCCCAAGGGTATATCCATATTTTTCGTACACCAGTGGCAGGATAACGGGAAAGGGATGAGGTGGGATGTCAGCACAAAAGGGTGTGGAGCCCCATTCTCCCCGATCCCGGTAAACGCCACTGAACTCATCACGCGCCCACGTAAGTCTCCGCCCACGATTCCGGTGGTTTTGGCTCAGAAGGAAGGGTGCCCTAAAACCACTAAGGGGCCCGGGAATGGTTTGGTACTGGTCCCAACAGACCAGATACTATTTCAGGGGGTACATTACGCGGTGGCTTCGGTGATTCTAAACCTCACCGAGGTGCGTTTACCAGAGTGGTGCCCCAAAGAGACGGAACAATTGTACCAGGTCCTGTTGACAAACATGTTCAGACAATTCTACGAGTTTGATTTTGCAGAGATTGACAAAACAAGCTTGTACACCACACCACACGAAGTTTTGGGTCAGGTGGGGAGACAAAGAAGGGGTATTGTGAACGATATGTTCACCGCCTTTAATACAGGAACGTCTGTGGTCAACGCTCTAGACAACGTGGAGCTGCAGACCCAGATCAATGGTTTAAAAACACAATTAAAAAGCATCCTCACAAGCGAAAACAAGGTAGTAGGGTCTGAGTTACATGAGGACCAGGCCATGACGCTACACTTAAAAGAAATCATAGCAGAGCTGGAGAAGCATGCGAGAACGGTAAATGCCCTGATCAGGGAAGATCGGAATGTATCCGATCAAGCTGGGCAGAACGAGGTGTGCGTACTATACGGGGCGTGGTTACTGGGCGAGGGCCGCAGTAATTTGGAGGATTTAAAACAAGGTTTGGTCCCGTCCTGGATAAGTAACAAACACCTGCAGGCGCTCCACCCTTTCCAGAACGCATTAAGCCCGTGCCAGCTCAGGCTAGCCTCAGAGGCATACCCAGTCCCCGTGGACTGCGGACGGTCAAACCATACCATCATGGGTATAGTGTTAAGGATGCCGGTGTTGGGCGACACAGCAAAGCCCGCCCCGGTGTACCGGGTGGAGAACATTGGTGTCATTCAGGGGGGAGCCCACATTCGCTACGCAGCGGTCCCACCTTACGTCATCCGCTGGGAGCAAACGATGACAGGTACCGGCCTATCGGGTTGTCGTGGCCGGGGAGCACACATCATACTGTGTCCCCAGCACTTGTATGCCTTTTTAACACCACAATGCGGGTTCAGAACGGCTGGCACGAAGCCCATGAATTGCACCATGGAAACAATGACACAAGATCATGTGCCTCCGCAGGTGGCATACATAGGGGGTGGAACATATTGCGTTACTACTGCAGCGCAACACTACCAGCATGGAAACCACAGCCGGTGTCCGGTGAGTGACAGCAGTTTCTGTTTTAAACCCAGGGCTGAAGATCAAGTGGCACAATAGCGAATTGTCCCGATCCCTGAACCATCCACTGTTCACCTTAAAGTAAAAGAGAATTTCACAGACTTGCAGCGATTCGTCGCGCATTTTGGATACATCATTCCCCCTCTCCCTGAACTCCTCACCAAGCTTTTGAAAGCCGTCGCAGTATCACAAAAACATTTTTACACCCTGGAACAGAAAACAGTAGAAATAGGGACAGAAATTTTGGACATAGTAATCCCACCGTGGTGGGATCTGTTCACCAATGTTGAAGTTCCTTCATGGATCAGGATAGCCTCCCACATTTTGGTAGTGTGCCAAGTAGTGATTGTAGTGTACCTATTGGTCGTGCACTGCAAGAGAGGCAAACGCCTCACAAAGCAGGTGAACACAGGGGAGTGGAGAGAACGTTACGTGCGCGTGAACGAAGAAAGTGCCGCGTAATCGGCCAGGATGACGCCGCTCCATTTTACCATGTGTGTTTTATGTAGTTGTTATTAGTTATGAGTATGTGTAACTAAGTTTGGAACTTTGTACTTTTAAAATGGTTGTTTGATTATTTTTCCTTGTATAATAAAAACATGCATATACAGGTGGTGCGAGAGGCATCGGCCTATTGCACCTGGAAGGCGAATACGCGATGTAAGTTTAAAGGCAATACTGCCTACGATTTGTCCAAGTTTAAACAATGTAATTTTCCCTGGGAAATGAGGACGGCATGGAGGCCATAGATAGTTTAAGTTAAGGGAGTGTTTGGATGTGGAGAATCGGGATAATTTTGCGCACCACCACTTTTAATTGATACGATAAGCGGAGTTATTCGCATCAACAGGAGGGACTGTAAAGTTTCGCAATTATCGCGATTCAAAATAACAAGAGAGAAGCAGATTCGCTTGATCAGTTTATTTAAACGAAATGCTGTCATGATTAAAAAGGACACAGAAGCCTGTAAAATGGCCACCGCGCATTGTGACAGAAGCTTCCAGAAATACAGTGGGCAGACAAGATGGCGTTCGAATAAACATTTCAATATAAGACAGGATCATACTCGATAAGCACTGATAAAGACAGGATGCAACCTGTTTGCATTCGTGACAATAGCAAAAGATATGAGTGCTGGAATCGTTTTCCATGCACAAATAAGGACCATTGTACTGGGCAATCGAAGGCCCATCCAGACACATCAATACACAAATACCCCCACGGCTCTACAATGAGAGATCCATTCTCGGGTGATTAAACAAGTATTCGGGGGCCCCCAAAACCCAGCCAGGGAGGCTCCTAGCCGGTTCAACAATGGGGAAAACATTAACGGGTAGTTGGCCAGTTTCAGGTGCTACCGAAACCCGTTAAAGACAAGAATCGCCCCATGCTGGGAGTTTTGAGCGCCAATATTTTACAAAGGACAAACATTAAGATTTGGGCGGGAGATAAGGGAACACAGCACTATAACTATAGGGAACAAATGTCCATCGGTCTCTTATTCTCCCGGCTGGGCTCTTATTCCCTTGATTCGACTCTTATTCTCCTGACTCGCTCGATCGCGGGCTGAAGCTCTTTTCTAGGGCTGGACTCTGCTGACTTTTGACTTTTAGCCGTACTTGTCGGTTATTCGAATGTTGGGTGGAGCTCAATTGGAACGAGCCGCCCTGACGAGGGCAAGTGACCGGGTGCACCATCCCGAGGGTCGGTAAACGGTGTCTGGACCCAAAGGCCCAACAAGACAAGACGAGACGAGAAGAAAAGAAGAAGAATCCACGTGCTGCCGCGGTCAGTAAACCCCGACCGCGCCCGAAAATATAAGACCCACTTCTTGAACTCTACAGGTTATTGCACGAACCGGTCAAAGACTCTTCTTTGAATTCTACCGACAACTGGTGTCGGTACAGGAAGACTTTTCTTTGAGTTCTACAGCCGGGCCCGAGTACTGTCGAGTTCTTCCTGACAACGGGGAGCCCGGCCTGCTAGCCGCAGCAGCGAAGATAAACAAGTGGGGTACAGAGACCCCTCCAAAACACGTGACAGTCAGGCGCTGCAGCGAAACGAGCCGAGTGCCTCACTTTAAAATTCTCCGAAGTATCACGAGTGGTGAGCATGTTTCCTGATCCTACAAATCTAGATGTAGTGTAGGTATTGATAAGGGAGGGTGGTTTTATTAAGGATAAAGTATAATGTGTTCCCCTTTTTACGATGTGCCGTGCGTTCTTCATTACCATAGACCAAGCTTTATGAATGTATGTATACTTGTACTCTCGTTAATTTGCGCCTATGACATGTACTTCATGATTTTGGACGCTATGCAATAAAGATTTCCATTTCGTACTATTCAACCGGGTCTATTTGAGTTTTTCTCTGCATTACTGCTCTCGCACCTAAGTCTAGTGTTAGAACCGTAAGGGCGAGTGGGTCGAACCACTCACAGGTGCTTATTGCAACAAGGCTGGCCGGAGACCAGAGCAAGCAATAGTATTAGGCAACGAAGGCCTAACCTCGCACCAGCACCGTCTGTGATACAAGCACGCCGAAACCCCTTACAAAACATCCTCCCTGCATCTACCCTGTCAAGCCCTGTAAGAATTTTGTATGTTTCAATGAGATCACCTCTCATTGTTCTAAACTCCAGAGAATATAGGCCGAGTCTACTCAATCTCTCCTCATAGGACAATCCCCCCATCCCAGGAACCAGTCTGGTGAACCTTTGTTGCACTCCCTCTATGGCAAGTATATCCTTCCTTAGGTAAGGAGACCAAAACTGTACACAATACTCCAGGTGTGGTCTCACCAGGGCCCTATATAATTGCAGTAAGACATCTTGGGGGAGAAATTCGGTATCGCCCCGTTTGGGGCGCTAATTATCGCCTCCGATTGCAAACTTGGCTTTTATCGCCCCTGGAGCTGATTGGAGCGCTAAATCAGGCGCTACACACCTGTCTTAAGGCGCAAAGGCCGAGGAGTGAGGGTGCAGCGCAGATGATGTCAGTTAGCAATGGAACACAGACACACTGGCGCCGGCCAGTTCTTAAAGGGGAGGGTCGATCTTGCCACACCATGCTCATTGGAGTCTTGAATCTCGGCCTGGAGCAACCTGTGCCTAAATTTTCCAGCCAAGGACTATGGAGAGGGTGAGGGAGCGAGCTCAGCACTTCAGCGAGCGGGCCTTGGAGGCTGTGGTTGGCGCGGTGGAGCGCAGAAGAGCTATACTGTACCCTGAGAGTGGCAGGAGGCCTTTGCCGCGCGACTACAGAAGAGTGTGGAGGGAGGTGGCTCAGCACGTCTCCTCCAGGAGCATGGTGACCAGGACCCACACATAATGTCGCAAAAAGTTCAATGACCTCACTCGGGTCGTCAGGGTGACTGGCTGTTTTTCAATACCTCTCCATCCCTCCATCTCAACCTCACTCTATGGCCAGAGGGTCTTAAAACCCCAATGCCCAACACTCATCCAAGACCTATGGCCCTCTCATAAAACACACATGCACATTCCACACCTTGCATACAGTAAGGGCTATTCAACTATGGGAGGCACATCAGGCAAGACCATGGCTGTATATTTACTCAGACACCGTCCTTTTTCTTGCAGGCCAAGCTATCTCATAACAGGAGACAGCAGCAACGGACGGGTGGAGGGCCGCCTCAGCTGCAACCACTCAGCGATCTTGAGGCGCGCATCCACAGGATTGTGGCAAGCCAGGTGATCGGTCCCCTGGAGAGGTCGACCCCATTCAGGACAGCAATGGTAAGGTCATCAGCTTTCTCTCTTCTCTCATTCCACTTGTCCCTCACAACACCAGCCTTTGACACTTTCAATCCAACTTACTAAATCGCTCCACTCCTTCCTCCCTTACTGCCCCCCTGTCCTCACGCTAAAGCCACTCTTGTACCTCCCTGCTTTCAGATGGTGATTCACCAGCTGAGGAGACGGGCCCTCAAGCTGCCAGTGAGAGCGAAGCCGCAGGCGAGGAGGAAGAGGAAGCCGGAGCCTCAGCGCCACCCTCTCCCGAGGAAACCCATGCCCACACTGGGACCACGTCTTCCCTGGAGGGGAGCAGGGGGAAAGGGTCTGATGATGGTGAAATTCCGGGACCCAGCGGGCTGTTGCAACGCAATGAGGGTAGGGAAGCTTGGGGGCCTTCTCCCCGAGAGGCCAGCGAGTCCTGCTGCACTGGACGCGGAGGAGGAGCGGCTCATCGCTGAAATGAACACCCAGGCGGTGGACATGCACACTCAGCTCATGGGTGCAGTGGGAAGGGTGCCCGAAAGCATTGATGCACTGGCAAGAAGTGTGGAGCACTACGCTGCAGCACAGGCGGATGCCATGCAAATGCTTAGTGCTGCAATTCAGTCACTGGCTGCCATGATCCAATCTCAGACTGGTCTCATGCAGCCTCAGATTGAGGCTACGCAAGCACTGACTGCTGCCATCGTCGCTGGTTTGGACACATTTCCCCGGGGCTCTCACGGCGCCACAGCAGGCCAGCAATCTGTGCTCCAGCAGATTGCTCCGCATGCTGAGGTGTTGCCCCGTGGGAGTGCCAGTGTGTCGGTCGAGCAGGGAGTTGCTGTCCTCTCTCAAGATGACAGCATTCCTGCTCCCACCACTGTCACTTCCCCATTGCACTTACCACCGCCTGTAGCCCAGCCTGCTGCCGCCCATGCAGAGTTGGTGCAGTCTGCAGCCGGGCCCTCCAGACCCAGAGCTGGTCGAGGCCGTCCTTCAAGGGCATCTGCAGTCTCAGGATCTGACATTCAGCAGCCTTCCACCAGCCTTGCTGCAGCCACTGGGACCCCATTACGGAGGAGCAGTAGGATGGGAAGGGGAGAAGTGCGCAAGGGAAGGAGATCACCCTCAAAGGGCAAAAAGTAGGAGGTCTGACGAAATGTTGGGAATGTTTTTATTAAAGGCCGAGGTTTGTGTAATAACTTTTGTTTAGTGTTTTGGCCATTATCTCCAAGTTGTGAGAACCAGTTATGTTAATTAATGATTTTTTTGTGTTTATTTCTATTAGTTTGTCATGAAGAAATGACACACAGAGTTTGTAAAATAAAAAAGTTTTTGTATTGAAAATGTACATGTTTGGCCTTTGGAATCATTGCTGCCTTGGCCGGCTTAGGGGTTGCGGGTTGCTTTCCATCATGTTGTTCTCCATGCCAGAAGCCATTTCCTGAGTAGGGTTCTAGAAGTGGCTTGTTATCAGTCTTTGACAGACGGCCCTTGCAGTTTCAACATTGTGGGCCTCCCTCCCGCCTTGGTGCTGCTGCTGATCATTCTCCTCCTCTTCCTCCTCCTCCTCCTCCTCCTCCTCCGGTGGTGCACCAAGGTCTGGTGGCATTGGCTGGGTCCTGAGGATTGCAAGGTTATGAATGTAGCACACAACTATGAAGAGGGAGACTCGCTCAGGCTGAGTGGTCCAGACAACGGAACCGTTGCTTGAGCACGCCGATCATCTGCTCAATGATGTTCCTCGTGGTGAGATGGCTCTCATTGTACCGCAGCTCAGCAGGGGTGTTGGGGTTCATGCACAAGGTGCGCTGTCATCAGCCAGGTGCAGAATGAATAACCCTTGTCCCCGAGGAGCCAACCACTTGGCTGATGCGCTGCCTGGAAAAGCTCTGGTACACCAGTCTGGCGCAGGATGAAAGCATCGTAGCTGCTGCCAGGATAGCGGGCATTGACAGCGAGTATCAGCTGTCTGTAGTCACAGACCAACTGGACATTTAAGGAGTAGAACCCGTTGCGGTTTCTGAAAAACTCTGCATTCTCCTGCGGTGCCCGCAATGCCACATGCGTGCAGTCAATGGCGCCCTGCACCATGGGGAATCCCGCTATCCTCGCAAAGCCCAATGCGTGTTCATGCTGTTTGGCCCGGGTCATCGGGAAAGAGATGTACTGACGTCTCCTTTTATAGAGGGCATTTGTGACCTGCCGGATACAGCAATGGACCGCGAACTGGGAGATATTGGCGATGTCCCCAGCAGCTGCTTGAAAGGAGCCGGTGGCATAAAAATTCAGAGCCACTGTGACCTGCAGAGATGTCCTGGTCCTCAGTTGAGGCTGCAGATCTGGTTGCAGGAGGTGGCAGAGCTCAGTGACCACCTCCTTGCTGAAGCGCAGCCTGCGCAAACACTGCACCTCAGACAAATTAATGTAGGAGAATTGTTCCCGGAATACCCTGGGAGGGTAAGGTCTCCTGTGCAGAGGCCTGTTGGCCCTCCTCCATGATTGCCACTCTCTCTCTGCGTCTCTGATGCCTCCGATTCTGCAGGCGCAGGACTAGGCCCCGAATCAGTGCAGCCCCCATAGTCTCTTGACAATCGAAGTAATGAAGGTCAAATCCAAAAGAACCTGCAAAGTGATGCTCAGTAGCCAAAACTACTTTACACAGCGTTGACTCTATGCAGAAGTCTCTCTCTCTCTCTCTCTCTCAGAATGAGTGGTGCAAAACTGTCGGCCACAAAAAAAAGGCAGGAAGAGAGCACCTTTAAATAGCGCCCCTCCCCCCCCCCCCGCCACCCCCAGCCCCTCACCGACTGGGAAACTTTCCAGTCTCCCTGTCGTTGCTTGCGGCAGGCAGAAAGGAGGGGGGCGCCACTCAATATCCGGTCCGGGGCGTTGCACGCTCGACTGATGTCACAATCTGCGGGCGCAGGAGATCGGGGCGGTAGAGTTTTGCGCTGCCACAAAAACTCTGGTCAATTTCGCGAGCGGCGCAAACATCGCCGCGCCCAGGCGCTAGTTGCTTTGCGCCCCATTAGCGCCCTCTTATGGCGCTAACGGGAGGTGCAAAACAACTGAATTTTCCCCCCTTCACTCTTATACTCAAATCCTCTTGTAATAAAGGCCAACATCCCTGTACCTTGCTTGCTGTACCTGCAGGTTAACTTTCAGTGATTCGTGCACAAGGTCCAGGTATGTTGAACCTCTGAACACCAACATTTTCCAATCTCTCAACATTTAAAAATACCCTGCTTTTCTATTTTTCCTACCAAAGTGGACATTTCTCCACATTATATTCCATTTGCCATGTTCTTGCTTGTCTATATCCCCTTAAAGCCTCCTTGCATCCTCCTCACATTTACATTCCCACCCAGCTTTGTATCATCAGCAAACGTGGATATATTACATTTGGTCCCATCATCCAAATCATTGATGTAGATTGTAAATAGCTGAGGCCCAAGCACTGATCCTTGCGGTACCCCACTAGTTACAGCCTGCCAACCCGAAAATGACCCGTTTATTCCTACTCTCTGTTTTCTGTCTGTTAACCAATCCTCAATCCATGCTAGTATATTACCCCCAATCCCATGAGCCCTAATTTTGTTTAATAACCTCTTGTGTGGCACCTTATCGAATGCCTTCTGAAAATCCAAATACTCCACATCCACTGGTTCCCCCTTATCTATTCTGCTAGTTACAACCTCAAAAAACTCGAAACAGATTTGTCAAACACGATTTCCCTTTCATAAATCCGTGTTGACTCTGCCCAATCCTATTATTATTTTCTAAGTGCCCTGTTACCACGTCCTTAATAATAGATTCGAGCATTTTCCCTACTACTGATGTCAGGCTAACTGGTCTGTAGTTCCCCGTTTTCTCTCTCCCTCCTTTCTTAAATAGCGGGGTTACATTTGCTACCTTCCAATCCATGGGAACCGTTCCAGAATCTATGGAATTTTGGAAATTACAACCAATGCATCCACTATCTCGATAGTCACCTCTTTCAAAACCCTAGGATGTAGGCCCTCAGGTCCAGGGGATTAATCAGCTTTCAGTCCCATTAATTTCACCAGTACTATTTTTTTACTAATACTCGTTCCTTTCAGTTCCTCATTGTCGCTAGAGCCTTGGTTCTCCACTATCCGGGAACTTTTTTGCATCTTCTTCCATGAAGGCAGACACAAAGGCCGCGATTTTACCATAGGCGGTGGGTTGGAGACGGGTTGGCTGGTTCCGGTCCCGCTGCCGGTTTCAGCCGCTCTGAAATAACTATTTTCCCTTAACAGGGCTTATTAAGTTCGTCATGCGCGTTGCCCGGCCCAATCAGTGGGTTCAAGTTTGCTGCTCGCTACTGCTGACGTCTTCCATTCAGCTGCATTTAAGGGGCCCATGCAGCCTTGTGGTGTTTCATTCATATTCTGATGCTTCTCAGTGTTGCAGATAGCGAGATGACTGCTTCAAGAGCAAAAGCCTCTCCAAGATTCGATGATGACTCCCTCCATGCTCTTGTTGAGGGAGTGAGAGGGCGCAAAGAGGTTCTGTTCCCCTCAAATGGACGTAGGAAGTGTCCTCAGCAAACTAAGGCAGCCTGGCTGCAAATTGCTGAGGCACCTGGGTTCAGTGCCGCAAAAGATTCAATGACCTGTTACGCTCAGCAAAAGTGAGCATAACATCACACTTACCTTCAATCTGCTCCCCATCTCACCAGCACTCTGCATTGTAAACCTACTCCTGTACATCCCAACTTACCCTTACATCCCTTAACCATCCCTCTCTCTCTATGTACAGAATCACTCCACCATTCTACTATGCACCACTCACACTCGCTATCACTGTTATGCAATGGCAACAACTAACAATGCACAGGGTATTGCCACCTCATTCCATTTTTGTCTCCCTCTAAGCATCTATGCTATGTATTCTCTACACTCACTCCAACATTCTTACTCAAACTCCACTTGTGTCCCTCATTGCAGGAAAATAGAGCCCACAATAAGAGGGAGAGGGGGAGGACAGGAGAAGCGCCACCTTCCATGGCGCACTTGACCACTGCTGAGGAGGCTGCTATCGACATCGTCGAGGTGCTGAGGAGCTGGAAGTGGGGAACAGAGAGATGGGCGCAGTAGAGCAAGCTGGTGTCAGAATAGAGTTGCAACCCTCTCATTTAGATTGCATGAGTGACTGATATGGCACCTGATGTTCATACAGATTGAGTTCTGATCATTTGCACAATAGGATGTGTCTGCTACGTTAATATCACATGTCTAACTCATGCCTTTACTCCCCCACAGGACCATCGAGAGCCCCCCTCCCCACTGTCCAGGAGGAAGAGCCAGAAGACTCCTCAGAGGAAGCTGCAGCCTCTGAGGGTGCAGTGCCAGCAGAATTGAGCACACCCAGCACCAGCGCAGAGGCGCACATTCGCGAGATAGATTAGTGTTGTCACCTGGTGTATCACAGCTCACAAGTGAGTATCAGCAGATGGTGAAGACAGGGACAGCAGTGGAGAGTCCTCGTCGGAGGCCGCAGGGCGCTCCCAGCTCTGCTCAGCTGCATGTGGACCCTGTGCCTCCGGGTCCATCCAGAAAGAGAGCTTTGCTGGAACTCCAGGAACAAGTGCAGGAGTCTCTGACAGGGTTTGCAACCATGGTAACTGCGATTGTGCAGAGAATGGAGGAGTCCATCTCAAACATGAGCAATGCCGTGGTGCACGCAATGGCGAATGTAGGTGCCGCCATGGAAAGGATGGCAACCTCCATGGAGGATATAAATCGCCAGACTCAAATGAACATGGTGACTCTTCTAAATAGATGGTCAGCTATGGAGGTTGGATGGGCATCTATTGAGGAGAGACACCAGAGGTACATGGACGTCCCCGTTATGAGGACTGTCAGTACAGAGACCTCATGGCCCCACTGATGTGCAGCAAGATGCTCTTCAGCTACATGCTAGCAGTGAAGTGCGGGTGACCCATGAGAGGGATGTTGGTGGTCGACAACAAGGAAGTGTGGGCTCCTCTCCAAGCGCTCACACTTCCATGCCACCGCGGAGCCCTCGGTCAGAGCCATAGATTCCTCACCCAACTGAGATGGCCATCTCAGCCCCTGCACAGCCGCAGGAGGAGCAGACTGTTGCCGAGCCCTCCCAGGCTCCCAAAACCAGAGGACGCCTGCCAAAGGCATCGAAGCAGGCATAGCATGGAAGTGATCAAGGTGCCTCAACATCTGCTAAAGCCACAGGGGAAGCACCACGTAGAAGCACGCGTAAGAGAAAGTTAACACATAAATAGTCACAAAGGTAGTCACTTGGGTGTTTTGATATAATACAAAGTGAAGTTTCTCATCGTTATTTCAATTGTAATAAAGAAATGCGATGGCAAAGATTCAAAGAGTTGGCTTATGTGTGCTCAGAAATGGAAGTTGCACAGTGAGGGGTCAGGGCGCCTTTTATCTGTAATGATGGTGGTGAGAGTGATAGGAACCCAAAGTTTATTGTACAGATGCTGTATGGTATATTAAGAAGGTTAGCCAGACACTCATTTCCATGAGCCAGCCACATGTGTTTGCTACATAAACTTATACGAATCTGGCATGGATTAGTGCATCCCTTGTCTCACGGCCAGCAATGTGCTCGCGTGCTGGTGGAACTGGCACATCTGCGTCCGCAAAGTCTTCCTCATCTGCTGCCTCCTCCTCTGAGGAGGAGGAGGCTGTGCGCTGAGCCACTTGTTCCTCAGGCAGCGGTAAGCCACGCTGCTGTGTGATGTTGTGCAGGGCACAGCAGACCATGATGATTCTGAACACCCTGGCTGATGAGTATTGTAGGGCTCCACCAGATCTGTCAAGGCATCTGAAGCGCATTTTGAGCAAGCTGATGGTTTGCTCTATGATGCTTCTGGTGGAAATGTGGCTCACATTGTAGCGCTCCTCAGCTTCGTTTGATGGCCTCCTCATCGGTGTCATTAGTCACGTCTTCAGGGGATAGCCCTTGTCTCCAAGTAGCCACCTGGAAAATTGGGTTGGCGGATTGAACAGCTGAGGCACAGTAGACTGCCGCAGGATGAACAAGTCATGGCAACTGCCAGGGAACTTGGCGCAAACATGCATGATGTTCTTCCTGTGGTTACACACCAACGAGATGTTAAGGGAGTGAAAGGCCCTTGCGGTTGACAAATACAGCTGGGTTGTGATAAGGTGCCCTAATGGCCACTTGTGTGCAGTCTATGAAGCCCTGCACCCTTGGGAAGTCTGCCATATTTACAAAGCCAACCGCACGTGCGGTTACACTTGCTTCATCTGTGGAGAAGTGGATGTAATTGTGCGACTTTGCAAAGAGAGCATCGTTAGCCTGCGTGATGCAAGTGTGTGCAGCCGACTGGGAGATGCCGCTGATGTCTGCTGCTGATCCCTAGAAGGACCCTGAAGATAAGAAGTTGAGTGCGGTGGTGACTTTGACAGCCACTGGTAAGGAGTGGCCACCCGCTCCTCTGGGCTCCAGGTGTTGGTGCAGCATTATGCAGATGTCAGCAACTACCTCTAGCGGAAGTCTCAGCCTCCTTTGGCACTGCTGCTCACTCATGTTGAGGAAGCTCATGCTCGGCCTGTAAACCCTGTGTTGGGGGTATCTCCTGCAGCGAGCTGCAGCTCTGCGCTGATGCCCTCTGTCCTGTGCAGCATCAGGTGGCTGAGGAGAAGGTTAGCGCTCCTGTTGTTGCTGCTGCTTGTGTGCCTGGTTCTGCTGCTGCCACGGCTGCTCTTCCTCCAATTCTGAGGACCAGGATGAGAGGGTATAAATGGTTCCCATTCCGCTGGTATATATCTCTGTTGAGGAATAGATGTTATAAGATCTCAGTCAATGTGGGGAGAGGGTTTTCCAAGGAGGTCACAGTGCATATGGATCTCAGCTTAAACACTTACAAGCTCAATAGACCTGCAAAATGTGTTCCAAAACCTCAAACCACAAAGTTCTGGCATCTGAAAATCAGCCATGTTACAGGTCAGCTTTTATGCTGCAGGAGCAGCTGTCAAGTATTCATCTAATTGCTGAACCCGGCACAATCAGCTGGCATGTTTGTCGCACGACGAGCAACACGCTGAAAATGTAGTGGGAAGAGCCTGTTAAAATGGGATTATCCAGGCAATTAACAAGCTGTTAACTGCCTTAAATGCCTCTCCCGCCGCTTGGTTTCAGGTCTGATTGGGACTCGCAGACCCGACAGTTTGTAAAATTGCGTGGAGGCAATCATTTAGATTTTCACTCCTGACCCACCTCCAAACCCGCCCTCTGAGCGCTGGCAACATTGTGGCCAAAGTATTTGTTTAATTTCTCTCCATTTCCTTATTCCCCATTATAATTTCTCCTGTCTCAGCCTGTAAGGGACCCACATTTACTTTCGCTAATCTTTTCCTTTTTACATACTATAGAAGCTTTTACAATCTGTTTTTATGTCTCTCACAGGTTTACTCTCATATTCTATTTTCCCTTTCTTTATCAATTTCTTGGTCCTCCTTTGCTGAATTCTAAAATTCTCCCAATCCTCAGGCTTACTACTTTTTTTTGCAACATTATAAGCCTCTGCCTTTGATCTAATACTATCTTTAACTTCTCTTGTTAGCCACGGTTGGACCACTTTTCCTGTAGGGTTTTTGTGCCTTTAAGGAATGTATATTTGTTGTAAATTATATATTAATTCTTTAAATGCTAGCCATTGCTTGTCTACCATCATACCTTTTAATGTAGTTTCCCAATCTACCGTAGCCAACTCGCCCCTCATACCTACGTAGTTTGCTTTGTTTAGATTTAAGACCTTAGTTTCGGATATAACTAAATCACTTTCAAACTGAATATAAAATTCTATCATATTCTTCCCTAAAGGCCCCTTTACAACAAGGTTATTAATTAACCCTTTTTCATTGCACAATACTAGATCTAAAATAGCCTGTTCCCTAGTTGGTTCCCAACATACTGATCTAGAAAACTATCTTGCATATATTCCATGAATTTGTCCTCCACACTGTTACTGCAAATTTGGTTTGCCCAGTCTATTTGTAGATTAAAGTCCCCCATGATTACTGTATTACCCTTGTTACATGCGCCTCTAATTTCCTGATTTATACCCTGCCCTACATTACAACTACTGTTTGGGGGCCTATAAACAACTCCCACCAATGTTTTCTGCCCCTTGCTGTTTCTTAGCTCCACCCAAACTGATTCTACTTCTTGATTTTCAGAGCTAAGATCCTTTCTCTCTACTGTCTTTATCCAATCCTTTATTATCAAGGCTACACCTCCACCTTTTCCATTTTGTCTATCTCTTCTAAAAGTTAAGTATCCTGAAATATTTAGTTCCCAACCTTGGCCACTTTGCAACCACGTCTCCGTTATGGCTATTAGATCAAACCTGTTCATTTCTATCTGCGCTATTAATTCATCTATTTTGTTGCGAATGCTTTGCGCATTCAGATATAATGCCTTTAGCTTTGACTTATTTCTATTTTTCCCTGATGCCACCTTAGTCATTGATGCCTTATTACCTTTGTTACACTCTCTGTCCCTTCCTGACCCACTCTGCTTATTTTTACCCAAAACTCTGCTCTGCTCTATAGCCTTGACATTTCTCTCGCTGCTTTTAAATTTACTCTTTCCTGAATCCTCCCACCACACCCCCCCCCCCCCCCCCCCCCTCCCCCTTCATTAGTTTATAGCCCTTTCTACTGCCTTAGTTATTCGGTTCGCCAGGACGCTGGTCCCAGCCTGGTTTAAGTGGAGCCTGTCCCAATGGAACAGCTCCCTCTTTCCCCAGTACTGGTGCCAGTGCCCCATGAACTGAAACCCCTTCCTCCCACATCACTCTTTGAACCGCACATTTAAACCTCTAATTTGTTTGTCCCTATGCCAATTTGCGCGTGGCTCAGGTAACAATCCAGAGATTATTACGTTTGACGTTCTGCTTTTTAATTTGGATCCTAGCTCCTCAAACTCCCTCAGCAGAACCTCATTTCTAGTCCTTACCTGGTCTGGTCTATATGTGACTCCAGACCCACAACAATGTGGTTGACTCTTAACTGCAATTCTGAAATGGCCTAGCAGGCCACTCAAGAAGGTGGCTCACCACCACCTTCTGAAGAGCAATTAGGGATGGGCAATAAATGCTGGCCTTGCCAGCAATGCCCACGTTCCATGAATGAATAAAAGAAAAACTTCTTAGGAGCACTAGGACAGGCAAAGGCACATGAAAGATAGGCACTAATGGAATGCACAAGCATCATTAGTTGACTTTGTTATTGGAATGGATCATTTATAAATTATGTTTGGCTTTTATTTCAGCATTGTGGCCAAGAGGACACTGTGATGTTCCATGACAAAGGGATGGTAAGGTGGGGAAATGTTGAGCAACGGGGATCTGGGATTTCATTCAGGGGAAGCGGAGTCTGATGATGCTCTCATGGACAGCCCGTCCGGAATGTGGATTTGCAGGCTGCCTCCCCCCTTCCTCCTCCTCCTCTTCCGGAGCTATGGTGGCAAGGGCTGTGCCCTCATGATGATCAAGTTGTGGAGGATGCAGCAGACCACACGAATTGGGACACCGACTCCAGCGAGTACTGGAGGGCTCCTCCCAAGCAGTCAAGGATGTGGAACCGTTGCTTGAGCACCCCAATGGTCTGATCGGTGATGTTTCTCGTGGCAGCATAGCTTTCGTTGTTTGAATGCTGCCCACGTGTGCATGGGTTGCGCAACGGAGTCATGAGCCATGTTGTTAATGGATAGTCCTTGTCTCCCAGTAGCCACCCTCTGGTTTGTCATTGTTTCTCAAATGCAAATGGGACAGCAGACTGCCGCAGAATGAAGACATCATGACTGCCAGGATACCGGGCATTGACCTGTATGATTCGCTGAGTACGGTCGTACACCAGCTGGACATTGAGGGAGTGGAATCCCTTCCGATCGCGGTACATCTCAGAGTTTACATGCGGCGCCCGCAAAGCGGCGTACATGCAGTCAATGGCACCCTGCACCATGGGGAAGCCTGCAATCCTCACAAAGCCATGTGTTCGCTCCGCCTGCTGCTCTCTGGCCAGAGAGAAGGAAATGTAGTCAGCTCTCTTGGAATACAGAGCCTCAGTTACCTCATTATGCAACAGTGCACGGCAAACTGGGAGATGTTGCAAATATCTCCTGCTCCAGCCTGGAAGGAGCCCAACGCATAAAAGTTCATGGGGCCACCGTGACTTCACAGGCACTGGTAAAGCGGTCCTTGTCCCGCTCTGAGTTTGCAGTTATGGCTGCAGCAGGTGGCAGATTTCAGTGATGACGTCCTTGGTGAAGCACAGACATCAGACACGCTGTTCCTCGCTGAGGTTCAGGTAGGAGTATTACTCCCATAATACCCTGGACAGATATGGCCTCCTGCTTAGAGCCCTTCTCCTCCTCCTCCTCCTCCCTCTTCCAGCAGCTTGTCCTGCTCTGTGTCACCTCTGCTTATTCTCCCTGTCATGCTGTAGGCCAAGTGGAATACCTACTACTGCACCAATGTCTGGGAGCAAGTGGTCTGGGCAGAATCATTCATCACCTGTCACACCACACCCTATAGACTTTAGCATCTTGAAAGTCCTTTTAAATAGTGCTAGTGGGGGCTCCTTCCTGCTGCTGAACACGTGTTCAGCTGTGCGTGTTTAAGAGAGAGTGTTAGCTGGAGTGTTGAGCTCCAAAATTGCAGCGCTGGCGTTAAATCAGCGTTACACGCTGATTGGCATCACGATCTGCCTACTCTGCATACTTCCGGCACACGCTCCCTGTGCCGCACTAACGGCCTGCCCAAGATGGCGTCCAGCGCAACCCGCACCAGAAGTGTGCGCAGGCACTGCAGACGCCTTTTTAGAACCGAATCAGCACCCATAGTGCCCAAACAACGGGTGTTTCGGGGCCACATTTAGCAGCCAAACTATTTGGAAACATTAATAGCATTACAATACTTAAAGATGAGCCACAAAGAGGAATGAAGGGCACCATTCCCTCTATTAAGACTTACCACCGCCCTTACCAATCAAAATCTTAGACATTAAAGGGGAATATTTACCTGTCTGTCTGAAAACTCTTCACTTGGTGTCAAATAAGCCAGCAGTGAATTTTGGGCAGAAATGTGTGTTTTTGCGCAAATTCCACCAGTTTGTGTCATCCTCTCCACGTTGAAGTGGTCAGAAAATGTTTTCCTCACAAAAAAGAAATTCACTAGTTTTTGGGATGGATCCTGCTCAGTTCAGACTTAAATTTATGAACCATGAGGATGCCAATACTTCTGCATGTGTGGAATATAAACCAAATGAATCAGTCTGAAAACCACAGCATTGGCACAGAAATTTAAAAAATATTTTTCTCTCAAATATACTACTCAGAATACAATGTGTTGTACAATAATAATTTTCCATTATAAATTTCTGTAAGAATAAACCAATGATTCTGCTACACATTACAGGTGTCACAATTTTATAAAAGTGCTTCAGTACAATTATCACAATGTACTTGTGAAAATTTATGTAGTCTTCAACAGCTTAGCTGGCTCTGCCCATTATTTTTTTAAAGGGCCAAGAACAAAACAATAAACTTGTGAGCTTTGTCTGTGAGGAAATTGTTTGAAAGTAAGTTGAGGGGTGATCTTGATGGACGGGGGTTGATTATAGTTAGCTGACATGGTTTTAGGAGCAGTAAGTTGTGCTTAACTCATTTATTGGATTCCCTTGAGGAGGTTACAGACCTAGTGGTTAACGATGAGACAGTGGATGTTGTATACCTGAATTTCAGGAGGACATTTGACACTCTCCTATATAATTAGCTGCAGCATAAGGTTCAGGCCCATGTGATACATGGTAATGTATTAAATTGGATTAGCAATTGGCTTGTTCTTAGACAGGAGGCAAATTGTAATGCATGGGGAGGTGTCTGGATGGAAGCCAGCTGTTAGTATAGTGCCACAGGGCTCAGTGCTGGGGCTGCTATTATTTATAATTTGTATAAGTGGTTTTGAGAATAGAACTATGTCCAAGATATCTAAATTGGCAGATTACACTAAATTGTGAGCAATACAAATGATCATCATTGCACACAAATCCAAAAGGATCTGGAGAAGCTGGGTCTGTGAGCAGATAAGTGGCAGATGCAATTTAATACAGAGAAGTGTAGAATTATCAGATTTGTCTGAGCAGATTTTGTGGATTATGTGCTAAATGGAAATGTGCTTGTAATGTGACAAGAGGAAAAAGATCTTGGGATGTTGGTAGACAGTTTGCTAAAATCTGAAATAAAGTACACCAAAGCAATTAGGAAAGTGAACAGAACGTTGGGATGTATAGTTAGGGGTGTAATTTGTATGTCTAAAATTATATCTGACCTTAGTGAGATCACATCTGGAGAACTGCATGCAGTGAGACCACATCTGGAGTTCTCCCTATTTTTAATAAGGACATTAAGTTATTGAAGGAAGTGCAATGGAGGGCTACCAGATTAATTGCAGGACCAAGATGACAGACTATGAGGAGAGGTCGTCTACCCTGGGTCTTTTCTTTCCTGAAAAAAGTATTTAAAATTATGAGAGGTTTGGAAAATTTGGATCTAGGTAAGTATTTCTGGAGCAAGTGGTCATACTTGCAAATTAAGGACAGCAAAATAAAATAGGAAATTCAGACTCTTCTGTAAAAAGGTGATAACCATACAGAACAAAATATCAACAAAGATGGTCGAACAATGGAGTTAAAAAAAGGATTGGACAAGTTCCCATCAGTAAATATGATTCAGGTTATTCAATTTAGAAATGCATCTAGACAATTCTGTGGCCAGTTGAGTGGATAGGGTAGACAGACCAATGTTCTACTGCTGCCTGAAAATATTATGGGCTGGATTTTACCTTTCGGTGTGGCTTGGGGCGGGACAGCTGCCTTCCGGGTTTCGATCCCGCCCCCAACGACGTCCGACGCACAGACGCTATTTTGCGTCAATTGGCCTTGTTAAACCCGCCCTGCAGGCTTGCCGGCCAATTAAGAGAAAGCCGGTGTCAGATGACGTCAGTTGATGACGCGTCATCTGCCAGTTTTCTTAAAGGGGCACGCACAATTTTTTTTGACAGGTGATTTTTCAGTGTTTGACAGCACTTACAATCACTGTACAAAAGTGAGCCCTTGCACCCAGGCTCTCCAGTGACTCACTCCCTAGACTAGAACAGATGGCAGCTGCAGGTGAGGTTACAGAAGCGATGTCACTGGTGAGAGAGGTTCTCCCAATGAGGTGGGACTACACAAACACTTCAAAACTTGTTACCCACAGAAAAGTCTAAATACATTAAAAATGATTTTCCCAACATTTTCTTACCTCTGAAACTCACCAGGGTACCATTGGATCCTTCACACCACTTCTGCAGCTGTCATCAATGAAGAAACATTACAGTAGACCCACAGCATAGCACACTTACCCTGGCATGGTGTCCGGACATCGGGAAGCCCGCAGTAGACCTGTCAAAATTGGAAAAATCCTCTTAACTGCCTGTTAACAAGCAGTTAAATGCCTATAATCCTCTTCCCGTCGCTAGGTGTCGGGTCCCTGTGCAAATCAGGGACCCAACACCCGGGAAGATTGTTTGGAGGCGGGTTGACAGTGGGTTCGGGACCCGCTGTCAATCTTTGCAATTTTGTCAGCGGTCCCGCCTCAAAACCCACCCCCTGAGTGCCAGCAAAATTCCCCCTATGTTACTGTGATTGAACAGCCATTGTGGGCAAGAAAAGGACACAGGGCATAGAAGTGGAAAACGCAAGATTTCTGTTGCCAGAAAAGGAACAAAAAGAAATGGCATCTAAAATAAATATGTCTGATTTGACATAAAGGCAAATCGTGTTTGACTAACTTGATTGAGTTTTTTGATGAAGTAATGGAGAGGTTCATGAGTGTAGTGCGGTTGATGTTGTGCATATGGACTTTCAAAAGGCATTTGATAAAGTACCACGTAATCGACTTGTTAGCAAAATTGAAGCCCATGGGATTAAAGGGACAGAGGTAGCGTGAATACGAAATTGGCTCAGGGACAGACATTAGTGGTGAACGGTTGTTTTTCAGACCTGAGGAAGGTATACAGTGGTGTTTGCCAGGGGTTGGCATCAGGACCACTGCTCTTTTTGATATATATTAATGGCCTGGACTTGGGTATACAGGGCAAATTTCAAAATTTGCAGGTGACACAAAACTCGGAAATGTAGCAAACAATGAGGAGGATAGTGATAGACTTCAGGAGGGCATAGAGAAATTGGTGAAATGGGCAGACACATGGCAGATTAAATTTAACACAGAGAAGTGTGAAGTGATACATTTTGGTAGGAAGAATGAGGAGAGGCAATATAAACTAAAAGGGTACAATTTTAAAGGGGATGCAGGAACAGAGAGACCTGGGGGTATATGTACACAGAACTCTGAAGGTGGCAGGGCAAGTTGAGAATTCTGTTGAAGAAGCATACGGGATCCTTGGATTTATAAATAGTGCCATAGCGTACAAAAGCAAGGAGGTTATGCTAAACCTTTATAAAACACTGGTAAAGCTCCAGCTAGAGTATTGTGTTCAATTCTGGGCACTACTCTTTAGTAAGGATGTCAAGGCCTTAGAGAGGGTGAAGAAGAAATTTACTTGAATGGTACCAGGGATAAGGGAGTTCAGTTACGTGGAGAGACTGGAGAAGCTGGGGTTGTTCTCCTTAGAGCAGAGAAGGTTAAGAGAGATTTGATAGAGGTATTCAAAATCATGAAGGGTTTAGATAGAGTAACTAAGGAGAAACTGTTTCCAGTGGTGGAAGGGTCGGTAACCAGAGGACAAAGATTTAAGGTAATTGGCAAAAGAACCAAAGGTGACATGAGGAAAAAGTTTTACCCAGCAAGTTGTTATGATCTGGAATGCACCGCCTGAAAGAGTGGTGGAAGCAGATTCAATAGCAACCTTCAAAATGGAATTCGATAAATGTTTGAAGGGGAAAAATTTGCAGCGCTGTGGTGAAAGAGCTGTAAATGGGGTTTCCGCCCCCCCCCCCCCCCCCCCCGCCCCACCCCCACCCCGACTGAGTTACTGCATGCAGCAGCAGGCTGTCCGAGGAAATTCAGGGCCACTATATCATAAAATGCAACCAATGATAAGTGTACACTGAGAAAACAATGGAAATGAATTTAAAATAGTCAAAACAAAGCACTTGCACCTGGATGGAATTTAGTCTAGATTTGCAGCAATAATGCCAAGATGAACAGTAATCTTTCAAAATTGTGGTGAGAATTGATGAGAAGCCATAAATAGACTGTAAAAGGCATAGGGGATTAATAACAGGTCTGTATACTGTAAAGTCACAGAAGGAGTTGCTGGACAACAACACAATAAAAGGGGGTCAGAGTGACTTCAAACAATTCATATCTGTAAATTGAATCTTAAATTTGTGCTACAGTCTTTAATCCATCCTTCATATTGTTGTTTAATTAAAATATATTTTGTCCACAAACACAACACACACATTTTATTCTGGAGATGACTTTTGCCTAATCCAATAGAATTTCTTTTCATTGCTGCCCTATCCCAAAATGGACAATTGGAACAGGGAAGGCAAAGATATAAGTAAAAGAATTTAAACATACAAAACTTAGGGTAGAATGGTTAGAATAGACAGATCTGTCTAGGTCCACTCCATTATTACTTTTTTGAGCACTTTCTGCAAGTCATTTCATAACATGAATTAAAGACTTAAATCAACTGTCTATAAATTGATTGCACAGTCCACTGCAACACATGCTAATCATATTAACACTGTATGTTGATCAGTCAAATATTGAGGTTGGATGAAAGATGTTTTAGTATTTGAAAATATGAACTCAAGGACATGATTCTTATCATTGGGAGGGGGGCAGGTGGGAGTGAGGAACTTAAAATCAGAATATTGAAATCCTAGCAGCCTATTAATGGCTGATCATTACCCAGTGAAATAACGTGAGCAAGCTAGGATTTAGCCCCACACACTACACCAAGAAATTGTCCAATGACCCAAAGTTAATCGAAGCCAAATATTTCATTCTGCAAATTATGGAATGTTTAGATGGCAGTGGATCACAGTAAATAAACATTGAGCACAAAATAACTACTTTACAACTAGAGGATTTCTGAAAATAGAATGACTGCTGCCAACAAACCGGAAGCTACCGGAATCTGCGCAGAACCTTTCTACGCATAAATAATGGGCCAAAAATTCGGCCCTTGCCGGGTGAGTACGCACTGTGTACTCACCTATAAGGCGTCCTGAAGTGCCGGTTTCTTGCATGCACTGCGCGTGCGCGGGAAACCGGAACTTCCGGTCTGGTGAAGGGGGCGGTTCAGAGGTGAACCACGTGCGCGGTAGAGGCTGCGCGCACGCAGCAAACTTAGGTTTTTTTTCAGGTTTCTCCGGGAGGGTAAGTATTAAAGAACCTGCGCTTTTAAAAAGGAGGCGCAGGACCCGTTTTCAACAAGGTAAGTGGTTAATTAATTATAATTTAAAAATGTTTTCAACAGGTTTATCTTTTTTAGATACTTTAAAGAAAGGTTAGTTTATTTTTAGCACAGTTAAAAAATATTTAAATTTTTTCAAAAATTTAAATTTTTGTTTAAAGTAGTTAATTTATATAACTTATAGTTATTTTATAAATGTGATGGTTTTTTTTTTATTTATTTGAAGTTTAGCTGTTCTTTTGGGGCCGATTTCAATTCATAGATTTGACAGGTCCCTGTCAAATCTATGAATGAAAGATAGTCTGCTGCCATTGGCTCTCCATGGCCCACGTGATCCCAGGGGACGCATCGCACTAACTACACCCCTGGGACACGCAAGCAGGCCCAGGAGCTGAAGTTCCCGTGGGCCCAGAGGTCAACAGCAGGCGCAGTAGGTAAGTGCGCGCGCGATCCTTACCCCCGCGGCAAGCCGGAGAGGCAAATTTCAGGGCCGTTAACTTTCATAAGCGATAGAAACACCAATTCAACTTTTAATTTTTGTCTTCTTTCCGGCTCAGTTCGGCAGCAGCGATCTCCTTTCTCCACCCCCTCCCCTCCTTTCTCTCTCGGCTCAGTTCGGCAGCGCATAAATGTTCATTCAAATTTTCATTTTCATTTTCTTCTCCGCAGCAGCAGCGATCAATTTTCCCCACTCCCTCCCCTCCTTTCTCACCAATCTGTGAGAACAACCAAAAATCCACTGGAACTGCACATGCGCAACTACTTTGTTTCGTGGGCAGCAGTCTGAATAATGAGGCTGCCTGAACGAGTTTTAGGATTGAAATACATGAACTCAAGAAAAAGATTTTAATGGAAGTGGGGGGAGGAAGCGATGAATTGAAAATCAGAATAATGAAATGCTAGCAGCTTATTGATTACTGACCATTGCCCAGTGAAATTGAATTCTAGAAACTTTATCATTTCAGATGAACCATTTTATCCATTTGTGTTTGAATTTCATCTCTGCCTCTATCTGAACATTATGAAACAAAGTCCCATGGAAAATGTGAGTGGATTCAAAGCCATTTAAAAAAAATCTGCATTATCTGTAACTCATAGGTTCAGATTGTGGGTGGTGTGGAAACTTTCATTACAGAGACTTGTCATAGCAACTGAGGAAGGAATCTTATAAAATTCTAAAAGTCAGTGTAACTAAGTGCAGGTGTATAAGACACGAGTTCGACTGATATTATACCACACTGTCTTATTGTTATAATTTATTCAGATGTGGGGACTATTTTGATTCCACACAATTCATCACTCATACAACATTTGGACTCTTAATTTAAAAATGCCAATTTATTAAGTTGTCATGGTGATTGTTTACATTTCTAGCCTTATGAGTCACTGGGATTATAGATATTCCAAAAATGTAAATAAATGTTAACACTATGGCCACAATTTTACGCACCTCAGCGGGACCGTGGCGGGTGATGTCGGTGATGGGTCCCGGCCCCGCTGCTGGCTCCATCCCGACCTCTGAAATTAATTTCCCAATTGGGCTTGTTAAGCTCGCCCAGCACGTTTCCCAGCCAATTAGAGGAAGCGGGTCTGGTGACGTCATTTGATGACGCGTCATCAGCCGGTTTCCTTAGAGGGACCATGGCCAACTTTCTTTTGACATTTGTGCTGTAAGTGTTCTACAGCATTTAGGTGCTGCAAACACTGACAATCACTGCACAGAGGTGCAGGGCTACACCCAGGCTCTCCCATGACTCCCTCCATATGCTTATGGAGGGAGTCACAGCACGCAGGGAGGTCCTCTTCCCTTCCCATGGGTGGAAGAGACCTCCCTAGGAGATCAACGCAGCCTGGTTGCACATTGCAGAGGAGAGCACAAGCAGGGATGTGGTCAGGAGGACCTGGGTGCAGTGCCGCAAACGTTTCGATGATCTCAGTAGATCACAAAATGTTAGTACAAAGCCACAGGTGGTGAAAGAACCAACACGAGGGAAAAACCTACTTGACCTTGTCCTCACCAATCTACCTGTTGCAGATGCATCTGTCCATGACAGCACTGGTAGCAGTAACTACCGCACAGTTATTGTGGAGACGAAGTCCCGTCTTCACACTGAGGACACCCTCTATCGTGTTGTGTGACACTACCACTGTGCTAAATGCGATAGATTCAGAACAGATCTAGCAGCTCAAAACTGGCATCCATGAGGCGCTGTGGGCCATCAGCAGCAGCAGAATTGTATTCCACCACAATCTGTAACCTCATGGCCCAGCATATCCCTCACTTTACAATTACCATCAAGCCAGGGGACCAACCCTGGTTCAATAAGGAGTGTAGAAGAGCATGCCAAGAGCAGCACCAGGCATACCTAAAGATGAGGTGCCAACCTGGGGAAGCTGCAACACAGGACTACATGCATGATAAATTTGCGGAAGCAGCATGCTATAGACAGGGCTAAGCACAGCCAACGGATTAGATCAAAGCTCTGCAGTCCTGTCACATCCAGTCGTGAATGGTGGTGGACGATTAAACAACTAATGGGAGGAGGAGGCTCCATGAATATCCCCAACCTCAATGAGACAAGGCTGAAGCGTTTGCAACCATCTTCAGTCAGAAGTGCCGAGTGGATGATCCATATCGGCCTCCTCCTGAGGTCCCCACCATCACAGAAGCCAGTCTTCAGCCAATTTGATTCACTCCACATGATATCAAGAAACGGCTAAGCGCACTGGATACAGCAAAGGCTGTGGGCCCAGACAAAATCCCGGCTGTCGTGCTGAAGACTTGTGCTCCAGAACTAGCCGCGCCTCTAGCCAAGCTGTTCCGGTACAGCTACAACACTGGCATCTATCCGACATTGTGGAAAACTGCCCAGATATGTCCTGTCCACAAAAAGCAGGACAAATCCAATCCGGTCAATTACCGCCCCATCAGTCTGCTCTCAATCATCAGCAAAGTGATGGAAGGTGTCGTCTACAATGCTATCAAGCAGCACTTACTCACCAATAACCTGCTCACCGATGCCCAGTTTGGGTTCCGCCAGGACCACCCGGCTCCAGACCTCATTACAGCTTTGGTCCAAACATGGACAAAGGAGCTGAATTCCAGAGGTGAGGTGAGAGTGACTGCCCTTGACATCAAGGCAGCATTTGACCTAGTGTGGCATCAAGGAGCCCTAGTAAAACTGAAGTCAATGGGAATCAGGGAGAAAACTCTCCACTGACTGGAGACATACCTAGCACAAAGGAAGATGGTTGTGGTGGATGGAGGTCAATCATCACAGGCCCAGGACATCGCTGCAAGAGTTCCTCAGGGCAGTGTCCTAGGCCCAACCATCTTCAGCTGCTACATCAATGACCTTCCCTCCATCATAAGGTCAGAAGTGGGGATGTTCGCTGATGATTGCACAGTGTTCAGTGCCATTCGCAACTCCTCAGATAATGAAGCAGTCCATGCAAGCATGCAGCAAGACCTGGACGGCATTTAAGCTTGGGCTGATAAGTGGCAACTTGTGACATTCGCGTCACACAAGTGCCAGGCAATGACTATCTCCAACAACCGAGAGTCTAACCACCGCCCCTTGACATTCAACGGCATTACCATTGCCAAATCCCCCAACATCAACATCCTGGGGATCACCATTGGCCAGAAACTTAACTGGGCCAGCCACATAAATACTGTGGCAACAAAAGCAGGTCTGAGGCTAGGTATTCTGCGGTGAGTGTCTCACCTCCTGATTCGCCAAAGCCTTTCCACCATCTACAAAGCATAAGTCATGAGTGTGATGGAATACTCTCCACTTGCCTGGATGAGTGCAGCTCCAACAACACTCAAGAATCTCGACACCATCTAGGACAAAGCAGCTCGCTTGATTGGCACCCCATCCACCACCTTAAACATTCACTCCCTCCACCACCGGTGCACCATGGCTGCAGTGTACCATCTACAAGATGCACTGTAGCAACTCACCAAGGCTTCTTCGGCAGCACCTCCCAAACCCGCAACCTCTACCACCTAGAAGGACAAGAGCAGCAGGCGAATGGGAACATCACCACCTCCAAGTTTCCCTCTTTGTTGCACACCATCCTGACTTGGAAATATATCGCCGTTCCTTTATAGTCGCTAGGTCAAAATCCTGGAACCCTCTCCCTAATAGCACTGTGGGAGTACCTTCACCACGCGGACTGCAGCGGTTCAAGGCGGCGCCTCACCGCGATCTTCGTAAGGGCAATTAGGGATGGGCAATAAATGCTGGCCTTGCCAGCGACGCCACATCCCATGAATGAATAAAGAAAAAACACTCAATCTCGACCTGCTGTGCCTCTCATCACATTCCCATCACTCTGCCTTCCCTACCCTACTCTTGCACATCCTTACTCATACCAACTTACCTTGCACCTCCTCCCATCCCTCACTATCTAGATTATCACATTCTCATCTCACTAGCCACCCCTCAAACTCAATCTCATCCGAGTGCAATCAAACCAACGAACAACTCACAAGGGTAGGCACTTGGGTCTTTTAGCCAATGTTCATGTAAAATTTCTGTTAATGTGGTGTCGAACATTGAAACCTTTATTTTCAACACTTTGCGTTCTTGGACAGATTTGTGTGCACCTTTGGAAGTGACTTAGTGAGTTGCAATGAATGGTGAGACATAACAGTACCCCCTGCAATGTGATGAGTGTGAAAAGAATGGCAAGGGCATTGTAGGGATGCTTTATGGTGTTGATGCTGTATGCCCTGGTTGCCAACCTGGCACATCATGTGCCAGCCAGGGCATACAGCATCAAGTAAATCTGGCCATGGTGAGGCCATCCCTGGCCTCCTGGGCAGCAATGTAGTCAGGTGCTGATGCCCTGTCCTGTGCAGCATCAGTTGATTGCGGAGAAGGTTGGTGTTGTTGTTGGGGCTGCTGGTGTGCCTGGTGATGCTGGTGTTGGGGCTGATGATGGTGGGATTCTGAGGAGCAAGGTGAGAGAGTTTCAAGGGCACACATGCTGATGGAATAGATGGCAGGTGAAGTAGAAATGACAGAAGCGATCTGTAAATGGTGGGAGAGGTAATGAGGTCTGACTGATGGAAACTTGTGTAAAGACTTGCAGCATCCTGAATCTGTAGTGGAAATGCAGTTTCGAGAAGCTAATGGTTAAGGGAACATTTCTCAATCAGCTGGGAGCTTTAACTTGACATTTGATGCGGTCAACTCATCAGCTGATTCACAGCGAGGTCTAGGCACAGTGGGAAATCGGTTGGCGACCTGTCAAATCTAAAAAGCTGGGAAAAAACCATTGGCTGCAAACAAGCTACTAATGATTTTAATTGCCTCCCCCGCCGCTGTGTGTCGGATCTGCTCAGCGCTGACAGACCCGGCATTTGGTAAAGGCGCGTGGTGGCAGGTTCACAGCAGGGTCCCAACCCACTGGGGAAAAAAAACACTTTCCCACCCGACCCACCACCGATCGCACCTGCTGACCCGAACCGCCCCCCACGGCGCATCCCCCACCCCCCCCCCCCCCCCCTCCCCCTGACAAAATCCAACCCTATGACCTTGTTCCTTGCTTCAGTTCTCCATTTGATAAGTCAGGGAAGGCTCTTTACTGTTCCTAAAGTTTAATAGTAAGGCACCAATATTAATTGATAATCAGATTTTTTCTTACTCTGTGAATCACAGGGGATAGCTGCGGGGCAATTTATTGAAAAAATGTTTTGGGAGCTATAAAGCCCCATGATTTCTAGATTCCTGCTTTTAAGATTTTTAAATGATGATAAGATCATTCTGAAAAGACTTGAAAGCTGTTTTACGTAAATTAAAGGGGGACCCTCTGCTTTATTATAGTTCTATTGAAATTAGGTGAAAAATGTATATATTTTAAAAAATTATATATCATACTTCGCTGTTATCAAAGCACGTGGTTTAGGTGCTGAAATATTTAACTGAAACCCGAGGGGGAACTTTTCAACTATATCCCTGGAGTGGTAGGAATTATCCAGTCCCCCCTTATTAGTGAAAGAAAAAAGAAAGAGAGGACTTGCATTTCTGTAGCACTTTTCACAAACAAGCGAGGTCTCACAAACAGAAGTGAGATAAACAAACAGATCATTTGTTTTGGTTGGTTGAGGGATCAATGTTAGCCAGGACACTGGGAGAATTCCGCTGCCCTTCTTTTAATTTCAGAAGAGCTGCTCGTGCATTACCTGAATTTGTAAGAAGTCTCCATTCGCAAAAGAAAGGAATGGAAATGGAATTGACCATTCACTGAAAATATCCAACCAGTATAAATCTGTTATCAATAAGGCTAATCAAGTAATACTATGTACCTCCAGGACATTTAAAGGCAAATTGAAACTGGTTATTTTAACTTTGTATAGATCATTGGTAAGATCATTTTTTGGAGTACTATTAGCAGTTTTTGACTGACTACCTTCAAAGTAGCAATGATGCATTGGAGAGAGTTTAGAGAAAAGGAATAAGGACGATTCCAGGTCTAGTTCCTGAGGTCTCAGTGGTTAAATTCACTGTATGGTGTGGAACTGAGCCATACAGCAACCAAGGAGATTCTAGGTTTGATCCCCTGTCTGCATTACTTCAACTCAACTGGGGTGGAAAGAACATGCTGAAAAAGGCTTCAGTGGCACTGGGTGAGGGAGAAGAAGAAAAATAATCTGCCACAGTTCCTGCTCTTGATCATTATTCAGTTACTCACCTTCTGGAAATTGCTTGATGACACTCACTGCCTAGGCTCACTCATGAAAAATGCCTATTTGGCTGAGGTACCAAAGGATTTGTGGAACTATAGTACAGCTTCAGGTACAGCCTGCAGGAGAGGAGGGAAGAAATGGGAAGAAGAAAGTAAAAGAATGAATCCTAAATTTGCGGCTGAGTTAGAAATAAAGACTTACAGAGCTAAATTGTTTTCTTTGGAGAAAGATTGAAAGGAATCATGATGCAGATCTTAAAAATGATGGGTAGTTTGGTCAGTGTAACTTGGATTGTGACCACAAAACTAAAGGATGCAAATACAAAATGAACAACTCTCAAACGAGACTGGAGATTAAGAGAATCCCCCACGAGTAATGGATATGTGGATCAGGTGCCTAGCTAAGACAGTTAGATAAAACATCTACTGAAATGGGACTGAAAGTCTTAGCACAAGTATGGACAGAGATGCTCAAATATATGATGGAATACAACGTTTTGGGACCATCATCTATGGCAAGCTGCTGGGCAGGTTTGAAGAATGGGGCTGTAAGTGCAGATAGATATTGTGGATTGCTGCTTGATGAGTATTGGAGGCAGGGAGAAATCATCCTCTCAGCTAATAAAGTAAATAGGACTGAGTCAATACTAGAGACAATTGCACATGGTTTGTAGATGTAGCAAGCTTCATAGAGTGAATTTTATTTTCTCATTTCATGCTTCCTAATTATTTTTATCCCAATTGTTGTTTCTTTATTTTCTCCTTATAAAAGTCAGTCAATCTATTTTTACATAATGTCACAGCACTAAAACATCCATGTGGCCCAACAAGTATGCACCAATACGATAGCAAAATACTGCGGATGCTGGAAAATTGAAACAACAACAGAAAACGTTGGAAAAACTCAGCAGGCCAGGCAACATCCGTGGAGAGAGAAACAGAGTTAATGTTTCAGGTCGAAACCCTTCGACAGAACTCAGAAAAGAGCAGGAAATGAAACAGATAAAAAAGCAAGGGGGAGGCTGGGGGGAGGAATAACTATGGTAAGTAGAGACATTAAGAGATGCTCAAGGCAAGACGAGATGGTAATGGGACAGGTTAAGAAACAAAAGGTGAAGTGTGAAATGCTGGCAGAATGAGAGACAGCTGCCATAGGGGGAGAGAGAGAAAAAAAAGGAAAAAGGCACGAACCAAAAGGGTGGATAAAATATATAATATATATATGTGGTGGGGGCCAGTGTTCTTGAGTCACCTGATACAACCCCACTCTTCTGCCTGCTCTCCATATCCTTCAAAATTATTTTCTTGAGCAATTATTTAATTCCCTTTTAAAGCATTTATGTAGTCTTCTTCAGCAATAGTTTATGGCAGAGAATGTCACATTGTAACCAACCACTGTGTAAATAACTTTTCTTAACATCCTCTTTAACTGCTTTTGTGATTCTCTTTAATAAGTGCCCTTTACCATCTCGCTGACCAGTGAAAACAATCCATCATTATTTACCTTCATAATCTTGAAGTCAAGGGGGGAGAAATTGGCTAACCTGAAAACGGGCATGGGAATTGCAGTACACGATTACCCCATGCCCATTCATTACGTTGCAGGCAGTACGTTATATTTGTGCTGCCTGCTTTTTTAAATGATTGCTGAGTGCAGCCAGCACTCCCCGCGCTGTTCATTGGCTGCACGCATCAGCAGGGGGCCCGATAATATGAGTGGCTAGCCTGCACCTCTTAAAGGGGAGGTGAATTGTGGCTGCAAGGAGTTGTGGAAGATTTTTTCAAAAGTCAGTCTGGGCTGTGATACTTTGAGAAATGGCTGAACCCACGAGAGAGCGAGCACCATGATTTCAGACAAAACACTGGAGGTCTTGGTGGAAGAGATGGAAAGAAGAGACGTCCTGTATCCGCAAAGGGGGCAGGAGGCCCGCCAGACATATGCTCAGGAGGCAGAGGTCAATGCCAGGAGTGTTGCTCCAAGAACATGGATGCAGGGCAGGAAGAAGTTTAACAATCTGACATGAGTTATCAATGTGAGTGAGTTCATCTTCAAATGCTATATCCTAACAACTGCTCCACTAGCCTCATCCACTGCTCAATTCACTACACCCCCATCACCCACCTACCAACAATCTCTATCAATCAGTACTCAACTCTAAAATTCATATGGTTTACCTCACCGTCACACACTTAGCATGGTTGCAAGCCTCGTGCCCACAACTCACAGCTCGCACACACTGACAGCCACATCACCCAAACATCTTGCAGGAAATTCACTGACACACTTCCCTCTTTCGAGCTGGAGAAGGTGGCACATACAGCAAGCAGCAGCAAAGAACTGGAGGAGGACAAGTGCGCCTGCACCTTTTAACCCCCATGGAGAAGACAGTGCTGGCCATCATGGGAAGGGGCATCACTGTGGCCATGGTCACTGGCAGGGCTGGAGGGATCGATGATGAGGGTATCTGCATACCTAACCCTCCTTCTCTCATCCTACTTCTCCCTCATCTCACAATCTCTTCTGACTCACAAGCTGCAGATGGTGTAAGCACACACTTATTACTTTCTCCTGTCTCCTCATCACAACCCAATCCTTGTCCCTTTTTCATTTCAGATACCCAAGAACTGGAACCTTCCCAGTCAGTAGAGGAAGAACACAGTGAAAATGAAGAAACACCATCATTCGCTCTTACACTTGCAGCCAGCAGTTCAGAGACTGACACTGCACATATTTTAGAGGCTAGGATAGACAAGGGATCTGCATGTGGTGAGACACTGGGCATAAATGCGCAGGAGCCAGGGTGGGGGGAAAGGAGAGCACAGGTGCCAGCTCGCCAAAGGGCAACGTTGCACACTAGTTCTACTGCAGATGAGTCAGAGGAGACATTGATGGGCCAGGCTACAGAAGGCGGCTGATGGGTATACATAACCAAATGCTTGGTGCACTGGAAAGCCTGCCATAAAGCCTGGGCTCAATGTCAAGGAGCATGGCGGAGTCCAGCACCAACTTGGCAAAGGGCTTTGCGCAGAGCTTGGAGCCCATCCTTTCCAACATGGAACGGGTGGTCACCTCCATCGGCACACCTGTGGAACCCACCATGATGCACCGTCTGATGGCCGATGTCACAGCTTCCATTGCAGCACAAACAGCTTCCATCAAAGGTCTGAGTGCTGCAGTGGAAGCTCAGACTGCCACCATCATGGCTCTGGATATCATTATTCAAAGGGGCTTCCAGGGTGTCACAGCAGTCCATCAATGTGTTCTCCAACAGATCAGCAGGATTGCTGAGGCGCCGCCCCGGGAGAGTGGAAGCGGTCCCATGGAGCATGAACCTGCTGTCCTCTCTCAGGATGACAACATTCCTGTTCCCACCCCTGCCACTCTGCCAGTGCCCTTGCTACTGGCTGTCAGCCGTCCAGCCCAGACTGCTGCAGCCCAGGTGCAGTCTGAAGCTGGGCTTTCTCGGCCCAGAGCTGCTCAAGGTCACCGTCCAAGGCCATCTGCAGTCTCCAGTGATGCCAACCCCACCATCTCATAAATCATGAGACAAATTCTTAAAAATCATGAGATTTGGTAAGAAATCATGATTCATATTTATTGTTTTATAAACCTCATTAGTGGCTTTATTTAATCTCTAACAGGTCATAGCTCTTTACAAAAACTATATTACTACATCTGAAAATGCTTTACAAAAACTTTTTAAAAATCCTACCCATTATCACCACCCTTCACCTGGTGCCTAACACAACTACCACGCAATGCAAAAAAAATCAAAAACACCTTCCCATGGAGACAGGAGTCGCAATGTTCAAGAAAAGAGGATGAGTTAGAATTGCTTCACAGCTCTTCAAAGTTTGGCATGTTTCTCAACCTCATCCCTTACCCACAGAACAGCAGCCCGCTGGTTATTGCAGTTCTCCTTACCCACACCGTCCATGCAAAAATAGCCGAAGACAAGTTCTGGTGTACAGCGCGGCTGCGCAGGCACAGTGTCCGGGGATGTGCAGTAATGATCGCTTGGAGGTGAGACCGAATGCGGTTCCCAGGGAAACACTGTTGTTCCAAGTTAAGTCTCTGTCAGACACTCACTCTTGAAGCTTCCCCTCCCTCCTCCTCAGACACAATTAAAATAATAACAATAATAATCACACCTCAGTTTGAAGTGAACGCTCCTGGGCCAGAGTTGGGCCTTTTTAAATTTGTTTTTTTCTCGAAGCTTCTCCCAATCTGTGGATGGAAGTTACAGGCTCGTGAAGTTACTCAGTGAAGTTGCTGCACTGTACAGGCTACTGCTTCAGTCTCACTGAGGAGCAGGACAAGACACTGCATCATATGTGGTGAAGTACCAGTGTTTCTATGTAACAATCTGGCCATGTTGTACTTCAACACTGCTGCTCAGTCAAACAACCTTCAGAAATGCCTAAATCTCAGGATAAACTCTGATTTGCGCAAATGGGCATATTTTTTCCCCAAAAAATCGCGAGATTTAGGCGTTCCATCGCGAGTAATGCTTTATTTCACTCTGAAATCGTGTCTAGTTGGCAATACTGAGGGGGAAAAATTCGGTTGCTTTGCGCATCCCGTTAGCGCCCTATTTGGGAGCTAACGGGGCGCAAAGCAACTAGCGCCCGGGCGCGGCACCGCCAACGCCTCCCGCGAAATTCAGTGGGAGGTTAGTGGCGGCGCTAACCGTTAGAGCCCCGCGGTGCTGCGCCGCCAGCGATGACGTCATCGCCGTGTGCAGCGCCCCACTCGCGTCCCGGCCGCGATCTTCGGTAGCGCCCCTTGACTTACCGCCGGACGCTATGTCCGACGGGGTCAGAGGGGCCTACCTGCGGCCGGGGCGACGCTATTTAAAGGTGAGGTGCCTGTCTTCTTGGTGGAGATGATGAACAAAGGTCTTTTATTGCTTAATTTTTTCCACACCTTTGAATCAGAGGGATTAACACCTTAAATTATATTGGAAATCCAAAAGAAGGCATAGGACTAACAGCTTTAAGCTTGACTTTGAAGACACTCTAAAAGTCAGGAAGGCTGCTCCAAAGTCAGAACAAGTTTGGTATTCACCCGCAAATCAGAACAGTTGAGAGATAATAATTTAATAAAATAATTCACACTATGTTTACAGGAGGATCTCAATTGATTAGCTACAAATTCTCTTATATCAGTGCTTGTAAATGACACTGTTTTTACAGCACCAAGTGCATAAATGCCCTTTGCAACCTTCTCCTGCAGGTTCATTTTCCTTCTGTCACTCAGTCTTTCAGACAACTGCAGAAGAACCCTCTTTAAATGATTTGTAAAGTAGTAGCAACTCTTGTCTGAAACAAGCAGCTGCTGCGGTCTATGTCTCAATAGGCCAGGCTCTGAGCAAAACGCTTGAAAGATCTCCATTACAGTACTCAAGGGGACAGTCTCCCAAGTTGGTCCTAAGTAATAATCATGGTCTTATTCATTCAGCAATAAATGTGCAATCATTACTTATTTATCAGTAAGTTCGGAACCTGTTGACAGAGGTCTGTCAGTAAAACCTTGGGAACTGGCACGTTATTCACTGTGATGTCAGATTCATTGGGTAGTTAAATTCCTTACAGCAAGACTGACGAAAGTCTTCAAAGTCCTCATTTGGTAAGATGCCAACAAGATGTGGTAATGATAAAGCTTATCCTGAAATGTGGTTGCATACTTTATCAATCTTTCTTAATCTGTTGCCAATGTACAATGCAGATAAATGGTTGAAACCACAGCTCAAAGAGCATCCCTACAATCCCAAGGACAGTGTATGTGCAAACAACCGCAATGCCTTCCATCTGCAAAATGGCATGAAGCATAACAGCCAAAGGAGATTGATCTTTTACAACTTTCATCACATCCATATCCTATTTACACTACTTGTCAAGTCTCAATTCATTTTCTTTATTGCACCTCATTTTAGGCATCAAACTATTCCTATTTACAGTGCACATCACAACAGCTCTCCTCATTGATTAAAGTTAGTGGATGCTAGTCCTGTATAGGTTTTACAACACTACATATATAAATATCAGCACTTTGTGTCTCATAAATTTAAATTCATCACTCATTTCAAAACTAGCAGCAACTATCATTTCCAGAAACATCTAACACAGCAACATTCCTTACATAATCAAGGAGAAATGCCTTACAGCATCTACACAATTAAAACAGATCTTAAAAAGTAACAATCAAAACTCTGGGCTGATTTTTATCCCCTCTGCTAAGCAGGCATGGGGCAGTAGTGTGATTAAAATAGGAGCACAGCACTTACTGCCCCATTCTTGTCAACATCCAGATTGCTGCCATTTTGGTTGGGGCCTTGAAATGAGCAGCCCAGCACATGCCGGAAACAGGTGGGGGCCTTGTTAGCCCATGCAAATTGAGGCCCTTTGACATCAACAAGACCGTGAAGCAATTTTGAAGTACCAATGGGTGGAGCATGTACCGTGCGCTCTCCGCTCATTGATGTTTGCCGTTGAGCGGCCTAACCAGCTGTCCTTAATGGGACCATTGCAGGCCATTCAGAAAAAGGGAGAAAAACGTTTTTTTGAATGACTTTTGTAGGGTGAGGAGGAGCATTAATATTCCTCCTGGCCTCACAAAAATCAACCCCCCCTCCCACCCTCCACCCCGCATCCCCCCCACCCCAATACCTCCGCAGCCCCCCACAGTGATCACTTCTTCCATCCTTTACCTTACCTGGACTGGCTGGGCTCCAAGGTGGAGCCAGTGAATTTTCAGCCCCCTCTGATTGGCAAGTGAAGTCTATCACTTAGAAATGCTGTTATGTAGTGGCAGCCTTTTGTTTCTGGTAAGCTGAATCAAACACTTTTGTCAAAACCCAGGCAGAAGTGGAGGAAGACATGGAGGAGTAAGTCAACACACTTACAAAGAACTTCCCTTCAGCACTGAAGGCAGGGATGAAGTAGAAAGCCAACTCAACGTTTATAGCAAAATTCTCAACATTCTTATACACAATGAAAAATGCTGAAGCGCACAACTTCCCCAATCACTTGTTTGCTATTTTCCCATCAAAGGCAGCGTGCTGCCACACCAAGTATTAAGGCTAATAATCATTCTTTTTTCTGTTATATTTGTACAGGATCCGTTACAGTAGGAGCAGACACTGAAGTCTCATATCAGTAGCAACATGTATAAATTCAAAAACATTGTTGCACCAGTAGAAGATACGTCTCATTTTGCATTGTACAGTATTATGTGTTGCGATAATCATTGGCATTCTGGGGTCAATCAGTAGTCAAAAACATACTATGGGTCTTGATAGTGTCGTGCAAAAGCTTAACGCAGTTGTGTGGAACTTCTTCATTCAGTATTTTAATGGAGGTGCTAACCTCAATTAAATTGGGCAGATAAGTTAATATCCCTCAGTGTAATTTTAAGGCCCAGGTTTTCTCTTGCTCTTCTAGAGGTACATATGACAAAGGTTCTACATTTAAGTACTAATAACATAACAGTGGATGCTTCTCTTCTGATGCAAGATTAATCAACCATTTAAACAAAAATACAGCTTTGAGTTTCTTGCAAGATATGCTAATCAGAATAAAATTAGCAATGAGACTTAAATCAAGGGTGAAATCACCAAGTCTTTTTCCTTGACTTAGTGGTTCTCTGTTTTGTTGCTTTATGCACTTTATTTCACAAAAGTAATTGTGTCAGGAACTGTCTTCTATCATTGAGCGATTCCGGAGTTGCCAGAAATGGTGGCTCAAATCGTCAATTGTTTAACAAAATCTTCCAGCAGTGATGAATCATTCACATTGTTGTAATGTGGGGAAATGTGAAATTATCCATTTTGGTAAGAAGAATAGAAAAGCAGAATTTTTTTTCAAAAGGTGAGAGACTTGTAAATGTTGATATGCAGAGGGATTGATGGTCCTTGTACACTAATCACAGAAAGTTAACATGCAGGTACAGCAGCAATTAGGAAAGCAAATGGTATGTTAACCTTTATAGTAAGGGGGTTGAAGTATAAGAGTAAAGAAGTCTTGCTGCAAGTACATAGGACTTTCGTGAGACTGCACCTGGAGTACTGTGTACAATTTTGGTTTTCTTACCTAAAGAAGGATATACTTACCTTAGAGGGGGTGCAAAGAAGGTTCACTAGATTGATTCCTGTTATGAGAGGGTTGTCATATGAGGGGAGATTAAGTAGAATGGGACTATATTCTCTGGAGTTTAGAAGAATGAGACATGATCTAATTGAAACGTATAAAATTCTGATGGCTTGACAGGGTAGATGCTGAGAGGCTGTTTCCCCTGGCTGGAGAGTCTAGAACTAGGGGGCATAGTGAATACACTATCATAGGGAATACACAATAAATGGTAGGATACTGAGAAGTGTAAAGGAACAGAGGGAGCTTGGAGTGCACATCCATAGATCTCTGAAGGTAGCAGGACAGGTAGATAAGGTGGTTAAGAAGGCATATGGGATACTTTCCTTTATTAGCCAAGGCATAGAATATAAGAGCAGTAAGGTTATGCTTGAACTGTATAAAACACTAGTTAGGCCACAGCTAGAGTACTGCATACAGTTCTGGTCACCACATTACAGGAAAGATGTAAATGCACTAGAGAGGGTACAGGGGAGATTTATGTGGATGTTGCCAGGACTGAAGAATTTTAGCTATGAGGAAAGGCTGGGGTTGTTTTCTTTGGAACAGAGATGGCTGAGGGGAGACTTGATTGAGGTCTATAAAATTATGAGGGGCCTAGATAGAGTAGATAGGAAGGACCTATTTCCCTTAGCAGAGAGGTCAATAACCAGGGGACATAGATTTAAAGTAATTGGTAGAAGAATTAGAGGGGAGTTGAGGATGGTGGGGATCTGGAACTCACTGCCTGAAAGGGTGGTAGAGGCAGAAACCCTCAACACATTTAAAAAGTACTTGGATATGCACTTGAAGTGCTGTAACCTACAAGGCCACGGACCAAGAGCTGGAAAGTGGGATTAGGCTGGATAGCTCTTTATCGGCCGGCACAGACACAATCAGCAGGTTTAGTAGAGGGGTCTGCACTGGGTGATGCACTGGGGACGAGCAGGCTGCAGCAAGGCCAGGGGAAAGGTTAGCTCGGGGGCCAGCTCTCCGGAGGGCGAGTTTGCACGCGAGTTCTGCTGCACAGGACTCAGATGAGGACCTCGATGGGGAGGCGTTCACAAGAAGGGTGATGGCCATGCACACCGAGATGAAAGGTGCAATGGCAAGGGTGCCCAAGAGCCTTCGGCAATGGTAAAGAACGTGAAGGAGTCCGCCTCCAACATTGCACAGAGCTCTGAACACACCATGGAGCCCCATCATTTCCACTGTGCAGAGGATGGTGGACTCCCAGAGAGACCGTGCGGATCCAGACCTCATGACGCATGTCATGGGCGATGTGGCAGTTTCCATTGCAGCACAGGCAGAAACAACGCAACGTCTTAGTGCTGTAATGCAGTCAATGGTTGCTGCCATCGAGTCTCAGACTGCTCTCATGCAGTCTCAGCTTGATGCTACGAAAGCTCTGACTGCTGCCATCATCGCTGGGTCCACCACACTCCACCGGGGATCTCATGGTGTCACAGCAGCCCAGCAATCTGTGCTCCAGCAGATTGCTATGGATGTTGAGGTGCTGCCCCAGGGGAGTGGCAGTGGGTCAGTGGAGCAGGAACCTGCTGTCCTCTCTCAGGATGACAGCATTTCTGATCCCACCACTGCCACTCCACCATTGCCCTTGTCTCTACCTGTCATCCAGCCAGCCCAGACTGCTACTGCCCAGCCTGAGGTGGTGCAGTGTACAGCCGGGCCTTCCAGGCCCAGAGCTGGTCGAGGGCATCTGTAGTCTCTGGCACTGACACTCAGCAGCCTTCCACCAGCCCTGCTGCAGCCACTGGTGAGACACTACGTAGAGCACTAGATTATGAAAGGGGACTGTAAAGAGGGGAGGCAAAAGTTTACACAAGGATGATTAGTCAATATTGTTGTATATATGTGGTTAATGGTTTTTGATAAATTTATTACTGGAATGTTGCAGATTTGGTGCTGTCTCATTTTAGTTTTGGGGTGTGGTATAGAGTCACATAAGAACATAAGAACATAAGAAATAGGAGCAGGAGTAGGCCAATCGGCCCCTCGAGCCTGCTCCGCCATTCAATAAGATCATGGCTGATCTGATCCTAACCGCCAATCTACTATCAATCACAGAACCATCTCCTGCATCTAACAGAATTGCACACACGAAATAGGAGCAGAATCAGGCTACACGGTCCCTGGGCCCGCTCCACTACCCACAGGGCCATGACCGATCCGAACCTAGACTCATGTCCAAATTCCTGCCCGCTCCCCGTGATGGAATGATGGCAACGTGCTCAGCAACCGGAAAGAGGACTCGAAGTCACTGGAAACGAAGTTTGATGAGGTGGTCACGGACTGACCTTGCAGATCGCTGCTGTTCGTCCTCCTGTTCCTCTTCTTCCTCCTCCTCATCCTCCTCCTCATGAGGTGGTGGAGTTATGCCTGGTGGCAATGGCTGCACCCTCATAATGGCCAAGTTGTGCAGCATGCAGCAGACGACGACGAAAAGTGACACCCGCTCAGCTGAGTACTGGAGGGCTCCTCCCGAGTAGTCAAGGTAGCGGAACCATTGCTTGTGCACTCGATGATCTGCTCAATGATGTTTCTGGTAGCAGCATGGCTCTCATTATATGATTACTGGCCAGGAGTGTTGGGGTTGCAGAGGGGAGTCATGAGCCAGGTGGAGAGCGGATAGCCCTTGTCTCCCAGCAGCCAGCCGCAAGCTTGATGTGGTGGCTGGAACAGATCTGGCACACTGGTCTCGTGCAGGATGAAGGCATCGTGGCTGCTGCCAGGATAGTGGGCATTGACGGTCAGGATTCGCCGTGTGTGGTCGCACACCAACTTCACATTAAGTGAGTGGTAGCCTTTGCGGTTAGGGAATACCTCAGGCTTGTTATGAGGTGCCCGCAAAGCGGCGTGAGTACAGTCAATGGCACTCTGCACCATGGGGAAGCCCTGCCATCCTGGCAATGCCACATGCACGCTCGTGCTGCTTCTCTCTGGTCATGGGGAAGGAAATGTAGTCCCTTCTCCTTCTGTACAGAGCATCTGTGACCTGGCGGAAGGAGCAATGGACGGCAAACTGGGAGATGTTGGAGATGTCGCCTGTCGCACACTGGAATGATCTGCTGCGTAGAAATTGAGGGCGACGGTGACCTTGACTGCCACTGAGAGAGCCATGGTGGTCCTGATCTGATGCTCAAGGTCTGGCTACAGGAGGTGGCAGAGCTCTGTGACTACGTCCTTGCTGAAGCGGCGCCTTCTAACACACAGGTCCTCAGTGAGATTCATGTAGGAGAACTGCTGCCGGAATACCTGGGCGGGTAAGACCTCCTGTTGAGAGCCCTGTTGGCCCTCCTACCTCTGGCCACATTTTGCACTCTTTCTCTGTGCCTCAGTTGCCTCCGACGTTGAAGCTGGAGGGCGAGGTCCAGTGTCAGTAGAGCCCCCATGAAAGGATCCAAATATTGCACTTTCAAATCTCCCCTCAATGAAACTGAAGAATCTTTATGTGCCAGAACACTCGTTAAAATGCAAAATGCTCAAATCGGTCAAAAGACCTCTTTGCTGATGCGAAACTAACAACACAGCATTGTTGGCCTGACGAAAACTACACTGGAAGTGGACGCCTTTAAATAGCGCCCCTCCAGGGGACATCCGACAGAAAGCCGCCTCTCTACCTGTCGTTGTTAACAGCACGTGCACAAGCAGGGGGCGAGAGGGAATTTTTCATCCGGGGCACTACCGGGGCGCTGCGCACGGCAATGACATCACGATCTCGGGCGCAGGAGATCTAGGCGCAACGTCTTACCACCACCGCAAAACTCCCCCGTAGGCGCTAACGGGAGGCGCGAAGGAGCCCAAAAACGGGTGGGTTGGGATTGGGTGAGATGTAAAAAAATTTTAAATCTCAAACCCAACCCCAACCCGCCTACTTCCGGGTTTAACGGAGGCGGACAGGGGGCGGGCAGCGAACCCGCTCCCAGGAGGCGGGTTGGCCATTAAAATATTATAATGAGGCTGAGAGCTTCACATTTAACTTCTCTTACAGGTTTAACCCTGGCCGGCCAGGTTTCCCGGGCCTCAGGAAACCCGGTAGCTCAATGGAGGCGAGGACTGCTTCAGGGAAAAGATAAGTGCCCTTACAACAACAACAACTTGTATTTATATAGCACCTTTAACGTAGTAAAATGTCCCAATGCGCTTCACAGGAGTATTATAAGTTAAAAAATTGACACTGAGCCACATAAGAAGCTTGGTCAAAGAGGTTTTAATGAGTGTCTTAAAGGAGGAAAGAGAGGTAAAGAGGTGGAGAGGTTTAGGGAGGTGGTTGCAGAGCTTAGGGCCGAGGCAGCTGAATGCACAGCCACCAATGGTTGAGATTATAATCAGGGATGCTCAAGAGGGCAGAATTTGAGGAGCGCAGATATCTCTGTGGGTTGTGGGGCTGAAGGAGATTACAGAGATAGGGAGGAGCTTGAAAACAAGGATGAGAATTTTGAAATCGAGGCGTTGCTTAACCGCAAGCCAAAATAGGTCAGCGAGCACAAGGGTGATGGGTGAACGGGACTTGGTGTGAGTTAGGACACGGGCGGCCGAGTTTTGGATGACCTCAAGTTTACGTAGGGTGGAATGTTGGAGGCCAGCCAGGAGTGCGTTGGAATAAGAACATAAGAAATAGGAGCAGGAGTAGGCCAATCGGCCCCTCGAGCCTGCTCCGCCATTCAATAAGATCATGGCTGATCTGATCCTAACCGCCAATCTACAATCTATCACAGAACCATCTCCTGCATCTAACAGAATTGCACACACGAAATAGGAGCAGAATCAGGCTACACAGTCCCTGGGCCCGCTCCACTAACCACAGGGCCATGACCGATCCGAACCTAGACTCATGTCCAAATTCCTGCCCGCTCCCCGTAACCCTTAATGCCCTTTACTTCTAGGAAACTGTCTATTTCTGTTTTAAATTTAATTAATGTTGTAGCTTCTACAGCTTTTTGTGGCAGCATATTCCATGGACCTACCACCCTCTGAGTGAAGTAGTTCCTCCTCATCTCAGTTTTGAAAGAGCAGCCCCTTATTCTAAGACTATGTCCCCTAGTTCTCGTCTCACCCGTCATCGGGAACATCCTCCCCGCATCCACCCGATCCAACCCCTTCACAATCTTATATGTTTCAATAAGATCGCCTCTCATTCTTCTGAACTCCAATGAGTAGAGTCCCAATCTACCCAACCTAGAGGTAACAAAGGCATGGATGAGGGTTTCAGCAGCAGATAAGCTGAGACAGGGGCGGAGACGGGCAATGCTACGGAGGTGGAAATAGGTGGTCTTAGTTATGCTGCGGATATGTGATCGGAAGCTCATTTCAGGGTCAAATATGACACCAAGGTTGCGAACAGTGTGGTTCTGCCTCAGACAGATGCTAGGGAGAGGGATGAAGTTGGTGGCTAGGGAACGGAGTTTGTGGCAGGGCCCGAAGATAATGGCTTCGCTCTTCCCAATATTTAATTGGAGAACATTTCTGCTCATCCAGTACTGCATGTCAGACAAGCAGTGTGTCAATTTAGAGACCGTGGAGGAGTCGAGAGAGGTGGTGGTGAGGTAGAACTGGGTGTCGTCAGCATACATGTGGAAACTGACAGCGTGTTTTCGGATGATGTCGCCAAGGGCAGCATGTAGATTATTACAGCACTGCTTGTGGGCCAGGAGGAGCAGGAGTACTACCCCCTGGCCCCCCAAGCTTACCTGCTTCCCTGGGATCGGGGCCCCCCCCACATCAGACCACCACCCCGATCGGGGATTGACTCCCCCACACCCCGGGTTGGTGATCGGACCTCCCACTCCCGGGGTCACAGATCAGACCCCCCACCCCCGGGGCTGCAGATCAGACACTCCCTCATGCTCCCACCAGCAGCTGCAGGCTTCCTACCTGTGGCTGCGGCCTGCTCCCCGCCCAACTGGAAGCCAAGCCTGTCAATCAGACTGACTTCCGGGCGGGGATCCTGCCAAAAATCTCCGCCCGTTATAACTCCGGGTAGATATAACCGGCCAGTGTTAAACTCCACAGCATGCAGGGAAACCCGGACTTCTGAGTTTTCCTTCCGAAACTCCACACCCACCCCCCGCTCGAAAAACCCGCCCATCAATTTCTACGCCACTGTTTCCGCAGATTTGTTTTGAAATAGCCCCCTTCAAGCGCAGGCCGTGTCCTCTGGTTCTACTGTTCTGGACAAGGTGAAATAGCTTGTCATGGTCTACATTATCTAGTCCCTTTAGAATCCTAAAAACAGCCATTACATCATCTCTCAATCTTCTCTTTTCCAGTGAGAACCTTCCTAATATTTATAATCACTCCTCATAATCCAATCTCTCCATCCTCTCAATCATTCTGGTTGCTCTCTTCTGTATCCCTTTAATAGCTGCAATATCCTTTTTTTTATTATATTCCCTGGAGATAAGTGGTGATTTGATTGAGGTGATTAAAACAATGATGGGAATTGACAGGGTAGTTAGTGAATGACTCTTCCCTTTATTTTGTGAATTCAGAACATTGGGACACAATCTTAAATTATAAACTAATTAAATGCAAATTCAATAAAAAAACCTTCACACAAAAGGGTTGTGGGAATGTGGAATACACTGAACTAAAAGGCCACACATGCAAAGTCAAAGGAGACGTTTAAAAGGGAGATGCATATTTGGAAAGTAAGAGAGATAAAGAAAAGGCAGGAAATTGAAATTTAAACAATGGAACTGACATAGCTAACAAAAATGGAACAGGCACAATGGGCTCTACTCCTGTTGCTATACTTTTACTTCTACTAATGACATAAAACAGTTAAGAGAAAAGAGAGAAGCAAATACAGGTACATATTTTCAACCTGCATATTAAATAAATGCAGTTTGTTTTCCTGTCAGGACAGGTGGTTCATGCGAATAGTTACATTTTTATGCAATGATTGTCAAGATTATGATAAGTTTGGAGATCTAAAATAGAATAGATGGTTGAACATGGGTAGGGAATAATGTTTACCTTTACTGAATCACAGATGTATTTTGTGCAGCCTCAAAGTAACAAGCCAAGACATTTCACTGCAATCTGCTTTTCAGCTCACTGCAGTATCAGAAGTGGTTACCACAATGTTGCCATGTTAATTTTGTTCTAAATATTGAAGCATTAAATTCACCTCAGCGTTAGCTGTAATGGAATGAAAGAAGTCTGTAAGGACTTTACATACTTTTGAAGCGCAGAGACTGCTATGTGAGCAGATGCAGCAGCAATTTTGTGCATAGAAAGAGCCCACAAACAGTAATTCGATGAATAACCAATCAAACTGTTTTGGCGGCATTGGTTGATGGAGGAATGCTGGCCAGGAGACAGGGAGAAAGCCCTGCGCTTCTTCAAACAGAGCTATGGGATTGTTGTATTTAACATTCGCCTGGACCATCCAGATAGGTAGATGGGTCCTTGGTTTAACACCTTATCCAAAAGGTAAAACCTGCAACTTTTCGCTATTGCATTGGAGAATCAGCCTTACCTGCTGAATTCCTGGAGTGGGTCTCAAACCCATAGCCTTCGGACTCAGGAGCAAGAGTGCTATCAATTGAATCAAGTTAACTTGTGGCAATCCACTGGCTTTCATTATCATAATACAATGGCACAGTAACACTTCTATGTTTATAAAGACCCAAAATAACAATATGTTGAAAAACAAGTACAAATCTTTATTAAAAGTATTCTATAAACAGTGGCAAATGACAATCTGCTCTCTTGTGGTGATGATATTGCATTGCAGAACAAAGCCTTAGAGAGTTTAAATTGTTAGGCTAATGGAAATCAGTTCAGAAATTTATGATTAATAAGAGATTATTATTGCAAACACAGTATTGCTTTTGTCTTTCAGTTTTAGCTAGAACAGCATGCCCTAGAGTGCAAATTAGAAAAGTCAACGCAGTAATTGAACTGCACTGTAATCAAGTATTGCAGCTTTGATTATAATGAGCATTTGCTGCACTGGAAGACAGGATTAGGTTGGCTGTAGCAAAACACAGATTAAAAAATACCAAGTAAAAACATGCCGTAAATTTGCGGGACTAAAAATCCTAATATAACAGAGAGATATTATCATGCAAATGTACTCTATATTATAAAATGCAATAACATTTAAACTCGGAAAATAACAAACTGATTCCGTTTGACTTGAGTGCATTTATTTTACAAAACCAGCTATAGTACAAGATCTTCTCTGAACATGACATACAGTGCCGTGTGCAGAATGTCCTACTACACATCTGACTGTGCACGAGTGACATTTTCCAGTGGTTATATCTTTCCAATTGGAGTTGAAGTTACAGAATCTCATCACTCTTCATCTTTTGTTTAATTAATACAATGTACTTGAAAAGGAATCCATGCAAAAACAATTACTCGCCATAGGATATAACAGGTCAGGGCATTATGGTGGCTCAAAACAAGTCATACTGCCTGAACCAGATTCCTCATGAGGTATCAATTTAGAATCTACGGATTCCCTTAGGCAGAAATGACAGAGAGGAGGACATTGGCCTGTCAAAGTCTCTTCAAGTCAACAGGAACTTCTAACCTCAAGTTGGAGAAGGCAAAAATTACAGAGGTGCTAACAAAATTTTGAGCTCATTTGTCCCAGAAAACTTTGCTGGAAGGAAGTTGAAAAATGATGTATTATAGAGAAAAACACCATATTACTATGGATCCCTTGAGGTCAACTGATGTTGGGCTAAAAATATTTTTCATTGCCTGTATTAACTATTCCCAGGATACAATTTCTATTATCTTCCCTTTATGAAAGCATGTTATCATCTTATATCACTCTCAATCTTCATTTTTTTTTCTCAATGATTTCCCTTAAGCAATATATCTGTTTTATCCAAGAAAGCACAAGAACTACTGGCTCGCCAATGCTACCCTTAACCAGCTGCTAGGTATATGCTAGCCACTAGGTATATAATGGCGAATCAACAACTGATTTTCTCTTCCCCAAGTGGGATAATGCCTAGACTCCATGCAATAATGCCTAGACTCCATGCAATGCTCCTTGCCGCAACACAACTGGGAGCAGAAGCTTAGCAGTATGCTTAAGCAAAAGGAGTTCCACAATTATATGACCTCAGAGTGCTAGACGGGGTAGTGTAAATGGAGCTTTACCCTGCATCTAGCTGTGTTATAGCTGACTTTGAATTACTTGATGGTGCTCCAAATTGGTGCACCAAACAATGTCACTATAACACAGAGTCCATTTCTGTTCTTGTGAAATTTCGAGAAGTGATCTAATCCAGTTCAGATCCCATAACAGATGCGTTAAGAGAAGAGATTTTGGGGGTTATATTCAGCCTATTCTGGTGAAGTGGATTTCTTGCCTGTTGTAGAACTCACCCAATTTTCATTCCATTTGTTTCAATAGGATGAAAATCAGACAGATTCTACAACAGGCAGAGAAATAGAATTGGTTGTAGCATAGGAGTTTCTCTGCAGTACCAACTGATGTGCAACAGTGCCATCATTGGCAGGAGATTATAATTACAGCATAACAGATTGACATCAACAGTTTCCATTTTAAACGTGAACAGAGGAATTTATAATGGAAATGTTGTCAGAGGAAGTGGATGCAGATGTCAGATTTTTAATATATTATCATTTTGGACATGGGTATAGAGAACATAATCTTGAAATTTGCTAAAGACACAAAAGTAGGAAGTTTGGCAAACAGCAAGAAGGACTGTAAAAGACCAGGATGACAGACTGGGGAATGGGCAAGCAGGAGGCGCATGCAATTTAATGTGGTTAATTGTGAGCTAGTGTCTTTTAGGAAAAATAAAAGGGATAGGACTATACACTTAATAGAAAGTGACTAAAAGGTGTGGATGAACAGAGAGACCTGAGGTTCAGGTACATAAGTCCCTCAAAGTTAGAATGCAGAGCGGTAAACCTTGAAAAGGCCAACTAATTTTGGGTTTTATAGATAGGGATATAGAGTACAAGAGTAAAGAGGTAACGATGCATTTATACAAAACATTGGGTAGGCCACAGTTAGAGTATTGTGTGGAATTTTGGGTACCCCATTATAGAAGGGTATTAAAGTCACATGGAGTGTACAGGTTCATGAGGATGATGCCTGTGATGTAAAAAGAGTTATAAGATGAGACTTGGGATACTAGGACTAAGAGGAGATTTAATAGAGGTAATACTATATAAATGATCTAGACGAGGGAACTAGATGTAATATCTCCAAGTTTGCAGATGACACAAAGCTGGGTGGGCGTGTGTGCTGCGAGGAGGATGCTGAGAAACTAAAGTATGATTTGGACAGGTTGGGTGATTGGGCAGAAGCATGGCAGATGCAGTATAATGTGGATAAATGCGAGGTTATCCACTTTGGTGGCAAAAACAGAAAGGCAGATTATTATCTGAACGGCAATAGATTGGGAGAAGGGGAAGAGCAACGAGACCTGGGTGTCCTTGTGCACCAGTCGCTGAAGGTAAGCATGCAGGTACAGCAGGCGGTTAAGAAGGCAAATGGTATGTTGGCCTTCGTAGCGAGAGGGTTTGAGTACAGGAACAAGGAAGTCTTGCTGCAGCTGTACAGGGCCTTGGTGAGACCACACCTTGAGTATTGTGTGCAGTTTTGGTCACCTTATCTGAGGAAGGATGTTATTGCCATGGAGGGTGTGCAGCGAAGATTCACCAGACTGATACCTGGGATGGCAGGAATGACGTACGAGGAGAGATTGGGTCGATTGGGCTTATACTCGCTGGAGTTTAGAAGAATGAGAGGAGATCTCATTGAAACTTATAAAATTCTAACAGGGCTAGACAGACTGGATGCAGGAAGGATGTTCCCGATGGCGGGTGAGTCCAGAACAAGAGGTCACAGTCTAAAGATAAGGGGTAAGCCATTTAGGACAGAGATGGGGAGGAATTTCTTCACCCAGAGAGTGGAGAACCTGTGGAATTCTCTACCACAGAAGGCAGTTGAGGCCAAGTCAGTAAGTATATTCAAGAAGGAGTTAGATATATTTCTTAAGGCTAAAGGTATCAAGGGATATGGGGAGAAGGCAGGGACAGGGTACTGAGTTTGGATGATCAGCCATGATCTCATCGAATGGCGGAGCAGGCTCGAGGGGCCGAATGGCCTACTCCTGCTCCTATCTTCTATGTTTCTATGTAATACATAGAACTACATAGAAGTTACATACGGAAACAGGCCATTCGAGCCAACCAGTCTGTCAGTGTTTACCCTCCACAAGAGCGATTTTATCTACCCGTTTCATATCCCTTCAATGCCTTTTCCTTCATCCACCTATCCAATTTAAAGTTTAATTCGAGTGCTGTGCTTTTTTGGAGAGTGAGGAATTGTTAAAGGGGAGTGTTTGGCAAAAAAGAAAAACAAGTTTCTTGGGTTCAACATTTTTGAATGCACATTCCCAGCACATTAATAGACAGAAAACTGTGTGTGAAAACTTGTGGAAAGCATGCACGTGGATTCTCAATATGCATTGCAATAATCGCTATTAAAAATCAAAGTTGAGGAGAATTGGGTGGTACCATGTGTTATACACTGGCCTTTCATCCATGGGATCAGGTTCAATTCCAGCCAAGTCTGATGGGATAAAAGTCTCCTGTATCTACTGGTTGTAAGGATGATCCATTCCGTTAGGTTACCGTCTAGGCGGCAAGGATCAAAATGAGCCCCTGGGTGTCTGAAACGGGAAGAGTTGCATTCTGCAGCATGAACATCTCTCTCATATTAATGAGTATCAAAATCAAAAAGGAAAAATAATCAGAGTTACTCAGTGCTTCTTTAAAGATTCTTTCATGTGGACCATTAGTTAAGTACAATGAAATGCATGTGGACATGTGTGTCCAACCAAAAAATTCTAAATTACCACAAACGTTATTAAATCAAGATGAATTGAAGGCATTATTATATTTTTTTAGACTTCAACATCAACTACAATTTGTGAAGATTCTATTGCAATTATAAGCTGTCATGTGATGAAGGCTAGGTTTGAATGCTTGAAAACTAGGAACTGTTCTCTTCATTATAAGAGATGCTGGGCTCGATTTTGCCAAGCATGAGGAAGCGGGTTTGGAGGCTTGCGAGGTGGTAAAATCACCAAAAATGGTGGGCAGGCCCAATCCCACCTCCGAGCAATTTTCCCAAATGCGTGTTTTCTGACCCCCTTTCCATCCCGCCTCCAAGAGGCAGGATAGGCCCTTAGGAGCCCCTTAATTGCATCTATTATCCCATTTTGAGAGGCCTTTCCAATTTTTAGACATTACATCCTCCACGCCTCCTCTGGAACACGCCAGGTAATCCTGGCTGCCTCACAATTGGATTGCTTACTAACAGCTTACTAACAGCTGCAGCTTCACCATTACAAAGGAGATTTCACCGATGATCATTTGCAGGTGGCAGAACTTTGTTGTCTCAGGTCTGGGCGAGCTTTTAGTAGGCCTACTCATTGTTAAGGAAGTTTGGAGCCTGACACCCATCTCCAATGTAACCTCCTGGGAAAACCCTCTCCCCACCTTGACTGAGCGCTTCCTCAACTGAGGCATATACCAGAAGCATGGCGACCATTTAATTCCTTTCCTCCTGGACATCAGATTCAGACAAAGACCAGCCGCGGCAGCAGCAGAACCATGAGCAACAGCAGCACCAACAGCAGGAGCATCAACAGGAGCGCCAAGCTGCTAGTCACCCACCTGAAGCTGCACAGGCCAGAAGGCGCCAGCGCGTGACAACATTGGTGCCCGGGATGCAAGGGACGCACTCATCTTGCCCAGATTTGGTGAGCTTGCACAATCAAACACTTTTGTCTCACACCTTCTTACCACAGCATCCATAATGGACAAGAACCTGCGGATTCCTATCACTCTGACCACCATACTGACAATTGCAAGGCGCCCTAAGTCCTCAATGTGAGAGTCCCATTTGCGAAATGACACTGGCCATAACTTCAACAGTTTGCCATCAAATCTGTTTATAATACAATGACAATGATGGCTGGTCCAAATACATTAGATCACAGCACCCAAGTGACTACCCTTGTGACTACTTGCGCTTTATCTTCCTCTTACGCGTGCTCCTACGTGGTGCTTTCCCTGTGGCTTCAGCAGATGTGGAGGCCCCTTGCTCACTTTCTTGCTGCTCCTGTCTCGACGCCTTTGGCGGCTGTCCTCTGGGGTGGCGAACCTGTGAGGGCTCGGCAACAGTCTGCTGCTCCTGCAGCTGTGCGGGGCTGAGACGCCCATCTCAGTTGGGTGAGGACTCTGGTGGGGCTCTGACCGAGGACTTTGCAGTGGCATGGTCATGTGAGCACTTGGAGAGGAGCCCCCACTTCCTTGTTCTCTGCCACCAACATCCCTCTCATGGGTCAGCCCCACTTCAGAGCTAGCAAGTGGCTTGACAGCACCTTGCTGTACTGCAGGGGGGCATTGAGCACCCGTTTCTGCACTGGAAGTCCTACTCCAGAGGACTTCCATGAAGGTCTGATTTGTGTGCTCAATAGCTGACCATCGCTCCTCAAGAGATGTCATTCTAGTCTGAACAATTACCATGTTTTCCATACCCTGGCGACTAAGCTCCTCCATGGCCGTAGCCATCCACTCCTCTACCATAGCCATCCTCTCCTCTACAGTAGCCAGCCTTACCACGGAGGTTGCCATCCTTTCCGTGGTGATGCGTTCATGCGCCAATGCCTCCACAAAGGCTCTGCTCATGTTCGCGATGGACTCCTCCATTCACTCCACACTCGCAGCGACCCTGGAGACAAAACCTGCCAGAGACTCCTGCACCTGTTCCTGGAGTTCCAGCACTGCTCTCCTTCTGGATGGACCCAGAGGCACAGGGTCGACATGCAGCTGAGCCGAGCTGGCAGAGTCCTGCGCCCTCCGACGAGGACTCTCCACTGCTGTCCCTGTCTCCACAATCTGCTGATGCTCACTTGTGAGCTGTGATACACCAGGTGCCAACAATACTCGATCTCACGAAGGTCCCACCGAGGTGTGAGAGTCTGCGCTGGTGCTGGGTGCGATGAATTCTGCTGAGGCTGCGCCCTCAGAGGTTGCAGCTTCCTCTGAGGAGTCTGGAAGCTCAGGCTCTTCCTCCTGGACAGTGGGGACAGGGGCTTTCGATGGTCCTGTAGGGGAGTAAAGGAAAGAGCTGGAGATGTGAGGCCAAGGTTACATGCACATTGAATAGTGCAGATCATCATAAGTCAATCTGTTAGAGCGTCAGATTCATTATCAGTGACTCATGCAATGTCAATGAGATGCCAAACTATTCTGTCACCAGCTTGCTGTGATACGCCCGTTCCTCACTTGGGAATCTTTCTCGATCCCAGCGATTTCCAGGACCGCCTCCTCCCAGGGGGTGAGCTGGGCTACTGAGGGTGGCCCTCCTCCTGTCATGGCTCTTTCTCTCTTATTGTGGGCTCTCTTTTCCTGCAATGAGGGACACAAGTGGAGTTTGAGTGAGAATGAAGGAGTGAGTGTAGAGAATCCATAGCATAGATGCTTAGAAGGATACAAAGGACCCTCACTGTGTTTTGTAAGTTGTTGTTGTCATTGCATCACAGTGATAGGGAGTGTGAGAGCTGCATGGTGAATAGTTAAGTGAATGTGACCATAGAGAGAGAGGGAATGGGTAAGGGTGCAGGGGGTAAGTGTCAAGTGGGATGTGGAGGAAGAGGTTGGCAAAGCAGAGTGCTGGTGAGGAGAGGCGATGGGGATCAGATTGAGGGTGATGCGAAAGTCATACTCACTTTTCCTGTGCGGAGAAGGTCATGAAACCTCTTCCTGCATTGCAGCCAGGTTCTGCGGCTCATTGAAATGGTGTTGACCTCCTGGGCCACTTGTAGCCACACAGCTTTTGTCTGCTGGGGTGGCTTTTTTCTCCCTGAGGAAGGGAACAGCACCTCCTTATTACATCTGGCTCCGTGCACCAGAGCTTGGAGGGAGGGCTCATCAAACCGAGGAGCACACTTTTGCTTGATCATTGACATTGTCGGGAAATCAACTCCTTCATACAATTTGCAGAGCCTTTGCAGTCTCCAGAAGAAGCAAGGCTGCTTGCAGGCCTTAAAACCAGCAGCACTGATGACATCATCGGAGGCGATTTTCTGTATGAGAAGACTCATTGGGCCAGTGGTTCCCACACGCAGGAAATCAATTGCCCAATTAGGGGAAAATCCCACTTTTTCAACACTTCACTTAGGAGTCGGGGTCCTGACACGATTTCCACCTGACACGCCCCAGCCCGCCCACACTAACAAAATCCAGCCCGCTATCTTTATTATAGCGTGCAGAATTTGAAGCAAAAACATTAGCTTTTCATTTTTAGTGACCTAGTAGAGTATTTTCTGCTTCACTATCATTCTGGAGACCGCCACTCTTTGGGGTTTAATTTACTCTGACTGCATTAAGATGTACCAATTTTCAAAACAGTAATAGAGTGGGGGTCTTAGGTCAGCCCATGTTCCTAAACAGGTGTAACACATTAACATACTGGCCGGCAATGAAGGTACTTTTTGCATGCTTGATGCTTATAATTAAATGGAAATATGTAAATTTACTCAATATTCACACATTGCATTAATTTCACACAACTGAAGCTGCCAAAAAAAAGCATCAGATGCAGCCAGCAGAGTTTGGGTGAAGAGCTGGAGATAGCTTACAGAATTAGTCCAGGAGAAACATTTCAGTAAACACAGCAGTATGGTTACAGTGCAGAAAGAACAAGAAGACCTCAGCCAGGAGATTCGAGGGCATAGGAGGTAGATTTTCAGGAATTACTACTACACAATGATGATGTGCCACCTACCTGAACATCAACGAGGAACAAACATAAGGAGGCTTCATTCCAATGACGGTGCAATACGAACATAGGAACAAGAGTAGGCCATTCAGCCCCTCGAGCCTGTTCCACCATTCATTTAGATCATGGCTGATCTGTATCTTAACTCCATCTACCCTCCTTAGTTCCATAACCCTCAATACAAAAATCTATTCATCCATTTTGAAATTTTCAATTGACCCAACCTCAACAGCTTTTTGAGGGAGAGAGTTCCAGATTTCCACTATCCTTTATGTGAAGAAGTGCTTCCTGACAACGCTCCTAAATGGCACAGCTCTAATTTTAACGTTATGCCCCCTTGTTCTGGACTCTCCTATCAGAGGAAATAGTTCCTCTCTTATCTAAAATAACAACAGGAAATGCTGGAAAAACTCAGCAGGCCAGGCAGCATCCATGGAGAGAGAAACAGAGTTAACGTTTCAGGTCGAAGACCTTTCGTCAGAACTCTTTTATCTACCCTATCAAATACTTGAATCATCTTAAACACCTCCTTAATCTTCTATACTCGAGGGAATAAAAGCCTAGTCTGTGCAACCTGTCCTCATAATTTAAACCTTTTAGCCCCGGTATCATTCTGGTGAGTATGCGCTGCACTCCCTCCAAAGCCAATATATCCTTCCTGAGTTGCTGTGCTCCGAACTGAATGCAGTACGCCAGATATGGTCTAACCAGAGCTTTATACAACTGTAGCATAACTTCCACCCCTTTGTATTCCAGCCCTCTTGAGATAATGGCCAACATTCAATTGGCCTTTTAAAATTATTTTTGGTACCTGTCCACTAGTTTTTAGTGATTTCTGTACATGGACCCCTAAATCTCTCTGCTCTTCCACAGCTCCTAGCTTCTCACCATTTAGAAAATACTCTGATTTATCTTTCTTAGGTCCAAAGTGGATGAACTCACACTTCCCCACGTTGAATTCCATCTACCACAGTTTTGCCCGCTCACTTAATCTATCAATGTGCCTTTGCAACTTACTGCTCCCATCTACACTATTTACTCTACCTAGCTTAGTGTAGTCAGCAAACTTGGAAATACTTGGAAATACGGCCCTCTATTCCTTCATCAAAATCATTTATAAACATAGTGAAAAGCTTATTTTTCCCCCTCATAGCATGCACACATTTTCTTCAAACAGAATGCAGAATTTTGTAAATACTTTAACTAAAGTTGTTTGGCTGTTCATCAGTGGGATTTTTTCCCCACTAGAGCAAGTGCTTTTTCTGCATTTATGTGTAATATTAATTGTCTAAATAAAAGACGAGTCTTTAAAGTGCAGAGCATTTGCCTTTATAATTGCAGAAGTGTAAGTGCAGCTGTGCTTTCCCCTTTACAACATGACTTCTTGCTTAAACAATATCTAAGTGGAAGGAGTAGGCATGGATCCTTTGTGAGAGTACCTCCAGGGAACTACTTGCGATTCCTCTGGTTCCTTATCTCTATGAACTGCAGATCTAGATGGTCCTGCCCATATGTCAGAATAGCCTGCCCTGGTCTGTATGTTTTGACTGGCACCTGTTCGAAACCCGTGTTACCAAGGGACTGGCAGTGACTTGAAAGCCACTGACTTGTGCCTGTGCTTCTTTATGCATGTTGCTGATATTGGCCAAGTCTTGATGGCAGCCACTGATCCCTGGGAAAGTCTTGATGGCAGCCACTGATCCCTGGGAGATCACTGCACTGCTGGAAGGTCAACAGCATCAAAACCGGCCTTTATTGCGCCTTGAGTTTTGGACCCCAAAATCTCAGCAATGGCCAGGAGAAGTATTCCAGAGAACTGCTCCAACTGTACTTTTCGCCCATGTGCCCAAGATCTCTGATGTTGTATGCTACTTAGTGGCAGCATGTAGAGCAGAGAACCCTTGCTTCATGACATTGCCCCACTCTGACTGAACTGAAGCCTCCTATGTATGTTGCCTGTTGATGTTCTGGTAGGTGACACATCATCATTAGGTAGAATCCAGATAATTTTGTCTAATGAAGCAAATGACTTGGTCACCAGTTCATGCACTGAAAGGATCCTACATTTCACCAGCGACCCATGAAATCAAATTCTCAGTGATTCAACATGGCCCTGCCTCTGCTGTACTTCCACGCAGCTCGTTGAAGCACCTGTGTCCTTCCACACTTGTCATCACCCCATGTTCCCTCCACAAACTCACTAACACCCTTTCAAAGGACTGTTTCTAGTTTAGTGCCTGCTTCAAATGATGTGAGTGACAGCATGTTGAAGTGAGCTTGATGGTCCTGCTGAAAAATATGGCACAGATTAGCACACGGGCACTGCTATGCATATTTCTGTTTCAATGAGAGTGCTCATGATGTTTCACAGCTCAGCGCAAACATTGCTTCACACCGGTGAAAGTAGAAATACTTCCTACAGTGAATGTAAATATCATTACACAAACATGAATATTATCTCCAAAATCTTTAACATCCTCCAAGCCTTCCAGCTTACAACCTCCATGATGGTATGCTCATCACAGGTAGGAGTTTTCATTTGCTCAGTGGTGCTTGCTGAAAGCAAAGAAAGAACTGTTTATATTGCCTGAGATGAAAGGGTTGCTGCGAAAAATAAAGACTGCACAAAAGCTTGTGCCAGTACATCAAAGCAGATCCTTAAAAAGAGAGAGGATATATTGAGGGCATACTGGTGGGAGGGTATAATTTCTGTCAATAACACAAGATGCTCAATTGATTTATCTTTTTCACTGATAGGTGGAAGATATCAAGGCTGAAGATATCAACTTATTTATTTACACTTCATTCAACACAGATGTATCTGACATTGCAGAAAATGAAGTTCACTAACTGGACACATAGAATTTATTTTCCCAGGGTTACAATGAGATTTTAGTGTCATAATAATAGCCCACTCTGCCCCCTCTCTGTCCAGTGATGGAACCACTAAACCAGGAAGCCATTATTGGTGCTTTGCAGGTAACTAAATTGGGCTGTGTAGAAATATCAAAACAATGTAAAGCAGAATTTTTTTGTGAGGTAGTATGTGATAGGAAAAATTATGTAAACAATGTATATCTTTTTATTTATGGGATTATTATTTAGGCAATTTGGAACTCAAATTCCATAAGGAGACCCATAGGATCCTCCAGGGAAATGGCGTCAATGGAAGTTTTCAGTATTTCCCTGGGGGTTCTGTCAGTCTCCTGCCGAGGTTAGGACGAGAGACCAGTAAAACCCCTTAGGATTTCAGGGCCTTTATATCTATTACAGCTGCCAGTTGTTTATTTACTGTTCCACAGGCAAGAATTTTCCCACACCATAAATCTCCTCCTTTCCATATGCAGGAGTACATCTCCCAAAATGCATGCCTGGGTTTAGGTTTGGGTCCCTGGCCCCCTCATTCTTACTATACCTGATCGGCAATTGAAGTCATTGTCACTTTGCCCCATCCCTTCACCACTCCACTGTAAAAAAACATTTTGTCAGTGATATGGGGCTGGATTTTCATGGGGAAGGCAGGTTGGGGGTGGGGGAACGGGTTTCCCACAGGCCCTGCCGACTTTAACGGCAGGGCCAGATTTGCATCTGAAGCCTCTGTTTCCCACCCGCAGTCAGCTAGATGGAGAGGCTGGCTGCCACCGGGTGGGTAGGCCTGCAGCACTAGGCCGCATAGAGGAGGGAGGGATCAGGTGGGGGCCGGTGCTAGACTCCGGAGGATCAGGGGTGGGGGGAAAGAAGGAGGATCGGGGGGGGGGAGGGAAGAAAGAAGTTCGGGGTCCCCGGGGGACCGGGGGAAGAGAAGGAAGATCGGGGCCCCCGGGGGATCATGGGGGGGGGGGAGTGGAGGAAGATCGGGACCAGCCTCAGGATCATCGGTGGGGGCGGCGGTTCCAAGAAGGCAATCTGAGGCCTCGTGAGGGAGTCTCTGATCGCGGGGGGTGGGATAGACAGGGACCCTGGATCCAGGATGTAAGAGCAAAGACACTTACCTCCTGGAAGCAGCACTCCTCGCCTTGCTGTAACTGCCGGGTTTTACGAGATGTGTAAAACCCGACCTGCTGCAGTTAAAAACAAAATGGCGGTTAAAGAAGAGGTTTCCAGCCTCATTAAAATACACACTCGTAGGGGCCGCAAATTATGGCCCATTCTCTCTACATCTACCCTGTCCAACCCATTCATAATTTTAAAGACCTCTGTCAGGTCACTTCTAAGTCTTCTCTTTTCTAAAGAAAAAAGTACCAACCTTTTCAATCTTTCCCCATAGCTGTAATCTCTCAATTCTGATATCATTCTTGTAAATGTTTTTTGCACTATCTCCAGTGCTTCTATGTCCTCTTTATAGTATGGAGACCAGAATCATGCATAGTGCGGCCTGACCAGGGTCCTATACAAGTTTAACATACCTTCACAACTTTTGAATTCTATACCCCTAGAAACAAAACCCAGTGCTTTGTTAGTATTTTTAATTGCTTTGCTAACTATTTATTATATTTTCTGTCTCTAGATGCTCTTCTATCACTTTGTTTAGTACAGATTCCAGTATTTTCCTACCAATAACATTAAGCTGACTGGTCTATAGTTCCGAGGTTTTGTTTTATCTCCCTTTTTGTATATAGGAACAACATTAGCTGTCCACCAATCCGATGTCACTATCTCCTCTCTATGGAACTTTTGTATATATAAACTAGTGCCTCTGCTATCTCCTTCCTAGTTTCTTTGAGGTGCATACCATCCAGACCTGGGGTTTTATCCTCTTTTAGTTTTCCTGTTTGTCAAATTATTTTCTCCCTTTCTATCCCAACTGTATTAATCTTTGTAACCTCATCCTCTAGTGAAGTGTCTATTTTGTTATCATCTTTAGTAAAAACTGAGGAGAAGTAGTTATTCAATACTCTGTCATTACCTGTGAGTTTACCTTGCTAGTGGACCTATCCGTACTTTAATTTTCCTTTTGTTATTTATGTGTCTATAGAACACTTTGTTTCTTTTTAATTCCTTGATAATTTGATTTTGTAAATTTTTCTTTGCCCTCATTTTTTTTTTAAACTACTCTCCTATTCCCTTTTGTCTTCCTCTCCTTTAGGGAGCGATTTTGCCTGCCCTGGGGAGGCGGGTATGGAGGCGGGACTGCGGGGAAAATGGCAGAATCTGGGGGCGGGTACCCATCCCGCCCCCAACCCGCCTCCGTGCCATCTTCCCAGGAGGCAGGTACCTGACCCACGCTGGGAGCCACCTCCTCGAGGCGGGAAGGGGATTAGTGCTAATTAACTGCCTGTTAACAGGTAGTTAACAGGCAGTTTTTTGGATAATCCCTTGAAGGGATAATTACAAGTCCTAGCCCTTTTGGACTACCCCAGATCAGGCGTATCCCCCAGACGTTTACCTTCAACTAAAGTTAGCAGTAGCCAGATCCCATAAGATGCTTAATTGGGTCTAAAGGTCAGACTACCTCTCCCTAAAGGAAAGAAATGGTCTAAAGATGTTACCATCCTCCGGATTCTACTTTTAATAAGTTTAACTAGACTGTAACCTTCCGGATATTATGAGGGTCCAGAATACCCCCCAGAATTCTGCAACTCCTTTGAGTGTACAGAAATTGAGTTCGCAAGATGATACAGAAATACTCTTTGAGATAATTCTAAAAATATATAGATTTATTAAAGAACCGACATTTAGTTAACATCTGTTATGGCAATCGCAACTTTAACCGTTCAAAATACAAATAGCTTACATTTCTTATCAGAGATCCTTATTCTCAAATCTTAACTTGGTTACATTTCCACACTTCTACTTATTTCTTAATCCAGAATATCCACCAAAATCAAATACCTTGATTACCCGAGACTCAGAATTGAAAACTTACAGAGCATGTCTGTAAAGTTGAGAAACGCCTGTCTTCCTAGCGACTTCCGACTTTTCATTTGAAAAGCTCTTATTTTTATATCTTTTTTGGGTGGTTTATCCTTTGAAGTTTTCCTGATGATGCAAGCTAATTATTTCAAGTCATTCTTTGCTGACTTTGTTCTATTCTTACTTGTCATATCAGCGGTCAGCTTTTCGACTTGTCTCCTGTTTAGGTGTTTCAAAAACCTATCATAAAATGGTTATTATCGATTTATCTATTTGATGCCATTCTTAGGAAGTCTTTCTATTGAATTTCTAATATCACTTAAGCCAGACGTCATGTCTCCTAACTATTCCATTTTCAATACAAACACAATGTAATTGCTTGATGTATCTATTGATGCTATATTTTCAAAGTCTTTCTGTAGGTATATTTTACAACTTGTAAATTGAAAACACTTCTCTTAGGGTGTTTACTTGTTTTCTTGCTATCTCAATTGGTTGCATATTTAATTATGTTTCCTGTTTCTAAGTTTAACATAAAACCATTTTACGACAGGTATTTCTTTTACTTGATGTCATTTTTTCAAAGGCACTTGTTTTTTTTAATGTTCTGTGCTCCTGTTCGATGTGTTAAATTTCGACACTTTACTTGGGTCATTCCATTGTTTTTCTCCCAAACTCTTGATATAGAGGAACCACCAATGGTTTGCTTCAATAGGGGCTTTGTCTTTGTCAATATCCCATTCCCATATCAAAGCTTGTGTTCACAGCTTTGTGTTAACAAACCATCTTATCTCATAAGCCTGTATTGTGCCTGCAGCCTGTGTCGCCGGGGCTTTCCAGACTTTTAAACCCAGTTTGTCATGTTTTAATATTATCAAATCTGTTTATAGGATGATGTATTTTTCTGAAATATGGCTATTCCATTACACCCTATTTTGAGCCCTAAAGTGCGGGCTTCCCGATGGCCCCGAACCTCGCCAGGGTCAGCGAGGCGAGCCGTGGGTCTGCAGGGGCCGGAGGGGCCGAGATGTCCGGTGTGCAGGTGAGTGATGGGTGCATGTGTGCAGAGGTAAATGTGTGAGGTGAGTCTTAAGTGTTTTAAAAGCTTTACTTACCTTTGCAACTTCCTCCAGGCTTCAACCCTTCAGGTCTCGGGAGTCCCTCATCTCACCGGCAGAGAAAGCAGAATGGCCGCTGCATTCTCAAATGCATCAGCCTTCTGCTTTCTGCTCAGGAGAGATTGCTAAGTAAGCCTGTGTCCCAGGCCTCAACTTAGAAGATGGATTGTCAGTGTTTGACAGCTTCACAGAGCTGTCAAACGATGACAATTCATCTGTCAAAAGCTATTGACAGATGAAACGTCACTCGCTGACGTCACCAGTAACCGACTTTCCCTTAATTGGCCTAAGCCCGCTGGGCAGGCTTAACAAGGTCAATCAAGGGAAAATAGCGTGGGTTGGTCGGACGTCAATGGAGGCGGGACTAAAACCCTACAAGCAGCAGTCCCGCCTCCATCACGTCCCCATTGGCAAAATCACCCCCTTTGTTTTTCAAGATTTTCTCCCAGTTTATCCTCTTTAGTTCCATCCTCATTTCCTCATAATTTGCTCTTTTCCAATCTATTACCTTAGTCTTTGTCCTACTTATGTCACTCTCGATCCTAATCTTGAACCTTACTATGTTGTGATCACTACTACTAAGATGCTCTCCTGCTCTTACTTCTCCTATCTGTTCTGGTTCATTACCCATTACAAGATCAGCAGTGATTCTTTTCTTGTTGGACTTCTTACGCATTGAGTGAGAAAGGAGTCTGTTATAAACTGTAAAAACTCAATTCCCCTTTCTCCTTTTGCTACTTCTTCCTGCCAGTATAATTGTGGATAGTTGAAATCTCCTTTGATTATTATTCTATGCCTTCTACTCACCTCGTAGATTTGCCTACATATTTCTTCCTCCAATCCTCTTCCACTATTTGGTGGTCTATAGTATATGTCTATTAGGGTGATAGATCCGTTCTTATCTTTTAACTTAGTCCATATGGATTCTGTATCTATCTCACTGCTGGCTACATCCTTTTTTTCTACTGCCATTATGTTATCTTGCATTATGATAACCTCCGGCTCATCGTGAGAAACAGGTATAAGGGGGTCAGCAAGTCTTTTAATTTTAAGCCTCTAAAGAGCTGCCAGGAAATTTATATAAGTTTCAGACAAAGTATGGTGATAATTCATTAAGCTAATATTGTATCACTCTCTATATAAAAAGTGGTTTACAATGTACTTTCTTTTAATGATTCCCCAGATCTCTGTGGGTTTTATTACAATTCTCAATCATTTGCCATTTATTCAATACCAAAACTGAGTGGAGCATTTCAGTGGGAGCATTGGAACATTACCAGAGCCAGATTACACGTTGCGTTGACTGACTCTGTGACAGCAGTCAGAGATTAAGATAAATTAATTTTAGGTATTAGAGAATAACTTGTCTACACATCACTTTAAAATGTCTAATGCAAGACTCAGTTTTTTGATTTTTTTTTTGTTCAGTTCCAACAAATTCTGAGAGCTGTTGTCTAAGTTTCGGGACTCAATAAAACAATTTTGGGAGTTTTAATCATCGATAATGAATAACAATGAGACTGTCAGAAATATCTTCAGTAGCTATTTTTACAAATAATGTCTCTGAATTAGATTTTTGCGCTCTGTAAAACAATTCTACAAAGCAGCAATGATTAGTAAATTAGCTTTTGTGGAATTGGATCGAAGATTTATGGTCAGGAAGCAGTAAGAGGGCAGTAGCCTAGCTGTACTTGTTTTCCCATCCAATCTTCTCCCTTGTTCTCCTGAAAATCCTGCCACCTGCATGTGCAGTGGTCACCTTACAATACTTTTCCTAAATAGCCATTCATCATGTGTAATGTGCAAGAGCAATGAACCCCACAGGCCAACTGAAATGTGTGTCGTTGACATGCAAAATCTCATCTTAAAGGCCTATGAATGAGAAAACCTGTCTGTTCCATTCAAAGAATCCATTGGTTCTCAAAGACTAAAAAATAAGGCTTACTAAAAGTAGGGTAACATCAATACCTTATGGATTGGTCTAGTGTTATCTTTAAAGTATTGCACTATCTGAATAGTTTACCATGTCTTTTTGCTTCTGTTTATTATTAAGAGACGTATGTCGTTTTAGCCTTGTAGGGGGTGGTGGTGTGTGTCAGCTTCACCTCTGACTTCGGAGTAGTTCGAATCACTCCCACTCCCTTGGTTCTAGAACTTGGACTTATTTGGGGGTTGTGACAAAAGTGCAGCAGACAACTGGTTTGGTGCAAAAACTTTTGATCTTTATTCAAGAGACTAAATATAACACAACAATCTTAACACTTTAATAAAATAGGGAACACTTCGGTACATACAAGGGAAATTACATTAGAAGAATACCTCACCCCTCCCAATCCCACTTCACTAGCTAGGTTGGACTCTGGAGAACCAGGGATAATGCTCACCAAACAAATCCTTGACAGTTGAGCTGGTTCGCGGTTTCGGGATTCGCTGGATTGGATTTATTGGGTGAGTACCCACTTTTCCTCTGTTAGAGATAGGGTTTAGAGTCTTTTAAGTGAAAAGTTTCGTAAGGCCCTTGTTGCCACGAGGTGTCTGATGGTCACTGGAACTGTTGCTCTGGTCTCTTCTTGTGTGTTGACCTGCTTCTAGAACTGTGAACTTCTTCAAACTCGATGAACTCCTGAGAACTGCTGAACTCCTTAACTTGTTGAACTCCCTTCAACAGCTTCTTGCTGAACTCCCTGAACAGCTTCTTGTTTAACTGCTTGCTGAATTCCTTGCTGCTGTGTAACTGTTGAACTGCTTGTCTCCTTGAACTTGTTTCTGTTGAACTGTGTAACTGTACTGGAGAACTCAAACTGTTGTAACTGTGTAACTGCTCCACCCTTGAACTTGTAGAGCACTTGTTGGAGCTGCTGTCCTGTCTGTGACTCCTGTACTTCTGCTGTCCTGCTTGTTGCTTGAACTTGAGAAAAGCAGTCCTTTCAATTATACTAATTGAAGCTTCCTTATCTGTGCACCAAATCAAATCCCAGTCATTGTAGGATTTTGGAGGGCTCGTTAACAGTAACTGGTTTGTAAATGTGTGAAGTGGTTTTCGGGATGGCTCCATCCTGTCAATTTGTTGTTTAATTGTAGTTGAATTGTTCCCAGGTTTTGAATTTCTTGACTGGGTCTGGGATTTCTATAGAGTGGGTCAAGTGATCGGTTTTATGCATGTTTGGATGGGTTCTGTAAATTTAGGTGGAGACTGTTTTTCCTCAGGTATTGTTAGGATGTTAATGTCTGCTAGGGCCGATTTAACTCCAAGCAAGGTCATGCGGTTTCCCAGACAGTTCCCATTAACTCCAATATCCAAACTGTCTTTACAGAGGTTGAACCCACCTTCCTTTACAGCCTTTTCTCCCTTACAAGTCCAGACATGTCTTTTAAAAATACCAAATCTTGGTTTTTGCTCTAAAATGTCCTTCGGTTTTTCCCAATGCACTTCACCACCCTGAAATAGTTAGAAAAGAGTCCAAAGTCTTTTTCCTTAGGGTATGTCTTCGAGTTTTGGGGGATCTGTGAATTTTGAGAATCTTACAGCCTGTCTTCATTGGTCTGGCATCATGTTATTTTGCTCCTTCAGAGGTGATGGAAGAGCGTACTGGGCATCCTATATAGTCTACAGTAAGAAAGTTATTGTGATTTGGGATTAAATGTTAAACCTGGGTGGCGAATAACATAAAAGGGAATTGGATATATACTTGAAAAGGAAATAGTTGCAGGACAACAGAGAAAGAGCAGGGGAGTGGGACTAATTGGATCGCTCTTTCAAAGATCTGGCATAGGCACTGTAGCACCAGCTTTCTGGCCATTTTTATGAATCATATTTTATCTCCAAAACCCCAAGAAAGAACTGTACTGTTGGGCAAGCTTGTGGGAGTGGCTTAGGGAATAGGATTGCGAGCCAGGCTAACCTGACTAAGGAGCATTCATATGCAAACGGACATCTCACACTGACAGGCTGGGTGGAAGGGAACCCAGGCCGATTGACGTCATCACCCTCTAACATGATTACTGGGAACAATACCCCGAGAGGTAACTCAGAGACACTATGCCCTCACATCAATAAAGCACAGTCTCAACCGAAACTGGTGGAAGGCAGGAGATGGCCAGGCCATTGTCTTCCAGGAGATAAGCCAGTTAAGCAAGTTTGGTTTGAGATTGAAACCCATTACCTGCTAATGGGGGCCATCAACTCAGGAAACGACAGACATCCAGTAATCAGCACTCATTGTCTCTCCAGGTGCCAGGTCTGGGAGCGGGGAAACGGAATATCATTTTTCACAAAGATTTCAAAGGTCATGAGCCACTCCAGGCCACAGGGGGGTCCAGACAGATCACCTGAGTCAATACATCGATCAGTATTGGCAGGAGAAAAGGTGATGGGTTTTGAGTATATAAGGAGCCGTTTGGGGACTGCTCTCTCTCTCTCTCTTCTCCTCGGCATCAATCTACATCGAGTCTCCCGAGTGGAGCTCGGCTCGACAGAACACCGCTAGAAGCTGAGCACTGCTCTTCATCCCTCATCAATGGACCTCGACTCAAACTGGTACTTGGATACCGTGTCGGCGGTACGGAACCAGGAGCGAGACATACAGGAAGAAGCAAGCAAGACAACGGGCAATCGGGGTGAGCATATTGCCTGCGCCTACACATCCACAAGACCACTTAGCTGTGTGACGGGGTGATTGTAAGTCCCAACCAAACCTTAGAGGGATTTAGTGCTGGGGTCCTGTGTTAGTTTATTTCACGGGGGGTTCTTTTATTAGACCGTGGTAATTTAGCAGGGTTGTATTGTTTTGTACTGTTATGAGTGTTATTGATAATCCTATTAAACACAATACAGGTTGAGCTCAAACAGGTGTCCGAGTCTGATCTGTTGCATATAATCCCTATCGTCCAGAACTTGTAGTAAGTGGTGTGTTTTCGGTGCGCCTGAGAAAACCACTTACAGCATGATGCGATGAATGGCCTCCTTCTGTGCTGTAAGATTCTATGATTCTATGAAAATGATTGAAGAAAGAAAAACATCCCTGGAACAAGTCTACAGCAGTGATGAGATTGGCCGATTCTACAAAATGCTGCAAGTGTAAAGTCAGCTACATCAGGGTAAGTTCACTACAGAGTATCTCACACTCCTACAAATACTGGTGATCTGTCAAGACTGAAACTTTCAATCTTACTTCAACTTGCATTCTGTTCACTACAAAGCCTGGTCTAACACTTAACAGAATGGCTTCATTCTCTGTTTGCAGCAGGGATATTATAGACATGGCATCATTGAAGTGACAGCAGAGACATGGCAACAAACTGGGTATCTGTCAGTGGAAGGTTTCTGAAATTTTCTCGGATCAATAACACAATAAAATTAAAAATATAGTGGCCCAGAAATTAAACATCGATGGTTCCCGCGGGGGTAAGGATTCCCTGCGATATCGCAATCCGCGCCTACCTTTTTGTTTGGGGCCCACACGAACTTTAGTTTCAAAGCCTCTCCCTGTTGCAACCGTGCAGTGCTTGCATGTCCCAGAGGCGCAATTAGTTCATGCGAGCTCTGGGATCACGTGATTCAGTTAGAGCCAATGGCAGCACACCATCTTTCATTCATAGTTTTAACAGCAAGGGCTGTCAAAGCTATGAATACTACAAACCCCCAAAAGAACAGCTAAACCTCAATTAATTTTTTTTTAAAAAGCCATCACATTAATAAAATAAGTATAGTTAAATAAATTAACCACTTTAAACAAAAAATTAAATTTTTGAAAAAATGTAAAATCTTTTTAAAAGTTATAAAAATAAACTTACCTTTCTTTAAAGTCTCTAAAAAAGATAAACCTGTTGAAAAAAATTTAAAATAATACTTAATTAACTACTTACCTTGTTAAAAGGAGGTCCTACGCCTGCTTTCTTTATGATGTGGAGATGCCGGCGTTGGACTGGGGTGGACAAAAATGAGAAGTCGCACAACACCAGGTTATAGTCCAACAGATTTATTTAATTTTACAAGCTTTCGGAGCAGTTCGCTCCTTCGTCAGGTAAGTTTAGCAGTGAGAGAATCTCCCAGAATTCACAATTTAAACACAGACAAAATATATTCAAATCTTTCCCACATCAAAGAGCATAGCCAAGACAATGAGATGTGTCCCAGGGGGTCCAACGTGTCAAACCACCTGCTGGCTGCATATCCTGTCAATCTGTGTAGGTTCTTGAGTTAGCCTTTTTTTAAAAAAAAACACCTGGGAAGACCGGCCATGATGTCAAGTCACGTTCTGTATCGTGACATGAACCCGATATCGCGATTGAGGCCCTCCTCATGAGTGCGGAACTTGGCTATCAGTTTCTGCTCTATGATGTTGCGCTGTCGTGTATTTCGAAGGCCGCCTTGGAGAACGCTTACCCGCATATCCGAGGCTGAATGCCCCTGGCTGCTGAAGTGTTCCCCGACTGGGAGGCAACCCAAAGATACACAAAGCCAACACACCCGGACGTCCTATCGTATCAGGCAACGGAACCCTGTGTGAGAACCTCTCTGGGTACGTCGAGGGCATCCTGAAACCCATCGTACAGGGAACCCCCAGCTTCTGTCGCGACACTACAGACTTCTTGCAGAAACTCAGCACCCATGGACCAGTTGAACCAGGAACACTCCTCGTCACAATGGACGTATCGGCACTCTACACCAATATCCCCCACAATGACGGCATCGCTGCGACAGCCTCAGTACTCAACACCAACAACAGCCAATCTCCGGACGCCATCCTACAACTCATCCGCTTCATCCTTGACCACAATGTCTTCACCTTCGACAACCATTTTTTTACCCAAACACACGGAACAGCCATGGGGACCAAATTCGCACCCCAATATGCCAACATCTTCATGCACAAGTTCGAGCAAGACTTCTTCGCTGCACAGGACCTCCAACCAACGCTGTACACCAGATACATCGACGACATCTTCTTCCTTTGGACCCACGGTGAAGGATCACTGAAAGGACTACACGATAGCATCAACAGGTTCCATCCCACCATCAAACTCACCATGGACTACTCCTCAGAATCGGTTTCATTCTTGGACACACGAATCTCCATCAAAGACAGACGCCTCAGCACTTCACTCTACCGCAAGCCCACGGACAACCTCACGATGCTCCACTTCTCCAGCTTCCACCCTAACCACGTTAAAGAAGCCATCCCCTATGGACAAGCCCTGCGAATACACAGGATCTGCTCAGACGAGGAGGAACGCGATGGACACCTACGGACACTGAAAGACGCCCTCGTAAGAACGGGATATGACGCTCGACTCGTCGATCGACAGTTCCGACAGGCCACAGCGAAAAACCGCATAGACCTCCTCAGAAGACGAACACGGGACACAACCAACAGAGTACCCTACGTCGTCCAGTACTTCCCCGGAGCGGAAAAACTACGCCATGTTCTTCGCAGCCTTCAACATGTCATCGATGACGACGAACACCTTGCTAAGGCCATCCCCACGCCTCCACTACTCGCCTTCAAGCAGCCGCCTAACCTCAAAAGTACCATCGTTCGCAGCAGATTACCCATCTTTCAGGCGAACAGCAACCAAGACACCACACAACCCTGCCACGGCAACCTCTGCAAGACATGCCAAATCATGGACACAGATACCATCATCACACGTGAGGACACTGCCCACCAGGTACACGGTACATACTCATGTGACTCGGCCAACGTTGTCTACCTGATACGTTGCAGTAAAGGATGCTCCAGAGCATGGTACATCGGCGAGACCATGCAGACACTGAGACAACGTATGAACGGACACCGCGCAACAATCGCCAGGCAGGAGGGTTGCCTCCCAGTCGGGGAACACTTCAGCAGCCAGGGGCATTCAGCCTCCGATATGCGGGTAAGCGTTCTCCAAGGCGGCCTTCGAAATACACGACAGCGCAAAATCATAGAGCAGAAACTGATAGCCAAGTTCCGCACTCATGAGGAGGGCCTCAATCGCGATATCGGGTTCATGTCACAATACAGAACGTGACTTGACATCATCGCCGGTCTTCCCAGTTGTTTTTTTTTAAAAAAGGCTAACACAAGAACCTACACAGATTGACAGGATATGCAGCCAGCAGGTGGTTTGACACGTTGGACCCCCTGGGACACATCTCATTGTCTTGGCTATGCTCTTTGATGTGGGAAAGATTTGAATATATTTTGTCTGTGTTTAAATTGTGAATTCTGGGAGATTCTCTCACTGCTAAACTTATCTGACGAAGGAGCGAACTGCTCCGAAAGCTTGTAAAATTAAATAAATCTGTTGGACTATAACCTGGTGTTGTGCGACTTCTCATTTTTGCTTTCTTTATGTGTAAAATCTTCACCACTTACCTGCGCGTTCAAAGCTGAAAAAAAAACTAAGTGCACTGCGTGCGCGCAGCCTGTAGTGCGCACGCGGTTCACTTAGGAACCGCCCCCTTTGCAATTCACGAAGTGCCGGTTTCCCGCGCATGCGCAGTGCATGCAGGAAACCGGCATTTCGGGATCTAATACGCGAGAGTACACAGTGCGTACTCTCGCATATTAGGTTTAATTTTCGGGCCAGTATATACATTTGTTCTGAATAGTAAGTGCAAACACTTCCTGGAGTTTTATTTTAAATACAGTACCTGTAAGCAAAAACAATTCAATAAAAAAAGTAAAACAAGTTACAAATTTCTGAACTATCGACTGGGTCCCAGACTGGTTAACTCTAGTAGGCGAAAATCCTATTGTAATCATTATCTCAAGCATTGCGTCACCTGCATACTTCAGAATTAGTACTGATGAAGTAGATTTTTGAAAGATGACCGCCGTTAGTGCAAAAATAATACCAATGCATCAGTGGGATAAACAGAAGTAATAATCGTCTAAGGCCTATAGGGGGAAAAATTCAGTTGGTTGCGCCTCCCGTTAGCGCCTTTAGAGGGCGCTAATGGGGCGCAAAGCAACTAGCGCGTTGTTTGCGCCGCTCGCGAAATTAACTAGACATTTTGCAGTGGCGCTAAACACTACCGCCACAATCTCCTGCGCCGACAGATCGTGACGTCAATCGAGTGCGCAACACCCCGGTAGCGCCCCGGAGCGGATATTGGGGGAGAAATTCAGTATCGCCCCATTTGGGGCGCAATTATCGGCCTGGGCGCAAAGATTAGTGCCTGGCGCTAATTATCGCCTCCGACTGCAAACTTGACTTTTATCGCCCCTGGAGGTGATTGGAGCGCTAAATCAGGCGCTACACATCTGTCTTAAGGTGCAAAGGCCGAGGAGCGAGGCACTAACTCAGAGCGCTGGCGAAGCTCATGTGATGTCAGTCAGCAATGGAACACAGACACAATGGCGCCAGCCAGTTCTTAAAGGGGAGGGTTGATCTTGCTTTCCATCCACATCCTGCTCATTGCAGCCTTGAATCTCGGCCTGGAGAGACCTGTACATCAAATCTGCTGGAAAGAGCAATGGAGAGTACCAGGGAAAGAGCTCAGAGTGCAACCCCCACAGTCTCTTCTAAATCGATACAAGGAAGGGCAAATCAAAATGAACCTGCAAAGTGCTGCTCAGTACCTAAAACTCCTTCACACAGCGTTGAATCTCTCCAGAAGTCTCTCTCAGAATGCGTGTTTCAAAAATGTCACCAACAAAAAAAGGCAGGAAGCGGTCGCCTTTAAATAGCGCTCCCCCAGTCCCTTTATGACTGCAAAACGCTCCCCTCAACCTGTCGTTGCTAGCGGCAGGCGGTAAGGCAGGGGCGCCACTCAATATCTGCTCCGGGGTGCTACCAGGGCGCTGCGCACTCGGCTAACATCACGATCTGCCGGCGCAGGAGATCGTGGTGGTAGTGTTTAGCGCCGCCAGAAAATGTCTAGTTAATTTCGCGAGCGCCGTAAACATCGCCACGCCCGGGCTCTAGTTGCTTTGCGCCCCATTAGCGCCCTCTTAAGGCGCAAACGGGAGGTGCAACCAACTGAAATTTTCCCCCATTGAGTGGCGCCCCCTGCCTTACTGCCTTAGTGTTTGCAAATTAATTATTTAATTTAAAGATCTAGTTGAGATCCACAATAGATCTCATCCAACACAAAATCTATAAAATCAGTTCTGTGAATATGCTACCCAGAAGAACTAATAAATTGACTTTCCTCTACGAAGTGTCATAAGCAAGTTCATTTAGTGTCATTAATGTGGCGTGCAGTGGGACAGATTAGTATGAGCATTATAGAAAATCACTCATTGAACGGAGAATTACTATGACTGGTTTTATAAATAGAGGACAATGTAACATTTACAATGTAGGCAAAATTGGGTATTTACATTGTACTTGTGCAATGTACTCCCCTTGCCTCAACATAAGAACATAAGAAGTAGGAGCAAGAGTAGGCCATTCGGCCCTTCGAGCTTGCTCCGCCATTCAATGAGATCATGGCTGATCTTCTGCCTCAACTCCATTCACCGGCTCTATCGCCATATCCCTTGATGCCTTTACTAGTCAGAAATATATCGACTTCTGTTTTGAATATATCTAATGACTGAGCCTCCACAGCCCTCTGGGGTAGAGAATTCCAAAGATTCACCACCCTCTGTGTGAAGAAATTTCTTCTCATCTCAGTCCTGAATGGCCTACCCTTTATCCTGAGGCTGTGGCCCCTGCTTCAAGACTCCCCAGCCAAGGGAAACATTCTCTCAGCATCCACCCTATCAAGCCCTGTAATAATTTTGTATGCTTCAATGAGATCCCCTCTCATTCTTCCGAATTCAAGAGAATACAGGCCTAGTTTACTCAATCTCTTCTCATACAACAGTCCCGCCATCCCAGGAATCAATCTCGTGAACCTTTGTTGCACTCCCTCTATGGCAAGTATATCCTTCCTTAGGTGAGGAGACCAAAATTGTACACAGTACTCCAGGTGTGGTCTCACCAAGGCCCTATACAATTGAAGTAAGACTTCTTTACTCCTGTACTCAAATCCTCTTTTAATGAAGGCCAGCATACCATTTGCCTTCCTAATGGCTTGCTACACCTGCACATTCACTTTCAGTGACTCATGTACAAGGTCCCTTTGAGCATCTGCATTCCCCAATCTTTCACCATTTAGGAAATACTCTGCCTTTCTGTTTTTTCTACCAAAGTGGATAACTTCACATTTATCAACATTATATTCCATCTGCCTTGTTCTCGCCCACTCACTGAGCCTGTCGAGATCCCCTTGAAGCCTTTTCACATCCTCTTCGCAACTGACACTGCCACTTAGCTTTGTATCATCAGCAAATTTGGAAATGTCACATTTAGTCCCCTCATCCAAATCATTGATATAGATTGTGAATAGCTGGGGCCCAAGCACCGATCCTTGCGGTACCCCACTAGTCACAGCCTGCCATCCTGAAAAAGACCCGTTTATCCCTATTCTTTGTTTTCTGTCTCTTAACCAATTCTCAATCCATGATAGTATATTACCCCCAATTCCATGTGCCCTAATTTTGTTCACCAACCTCTTGTGTGGGACCTTATCAAAGGCCTTCTGAAAATCCAGATACACCACATCTACCCCTTTGTCTGCTCCACTAGTTACATCCTCAAAGAACTCCAATAGGTTTGTCAAACAGGATTTCCCTTTCATAAATCCATGTTGACTCTGTCCAATCTTACTATTAGTTTCTAAGTGCCCAGTTATTGCATCCTTTATAATAGATTCCAGCATTTTCCCAACTACTGATGTGAGGCTAACAGGTCTGTAGTTCCCAGTTTTCTCTCTCCCTCCTTTCTTAAATAGCGGGGTTACATTTGCTGTCCTCCAATCTGCAGGAACCGTTCCAGAATCTATAGAATTTTGGAAGATGGCAACCAATGCGTCCACTATCCCAATGGCCAACTCTTTCAAAACCCTAGGATGTAGGTCATCCGGTCCTTGGGATTTATCGACTTTTAGTCCCATTAATTTTGCTAGTACTGTTTTTTTACTAATAATAATTTCTTTAGGTTCCTCATTCTCACCCCACCCTTGGTTTTCTCGTATTTCTGGGAGGTTTTTTGTGTCTTCCTCCGTGAAGACAGAAACAAAGTATTGATTTAATTTCTCTGCCATTTCCTCATTCCCCATTATAAATTCTCCCGTCTCTGACTGTAAAGGACCTACATTTACCTTCGCCAGTCTTTTTCTTTTCACATACCTATAGAAGCTTTTACAATCCATTTTTATATTTTTCGTCAGTTTGTGCTCATATTCCATTTTCCCTTTCCTTATCAATTTCTTGGTCTTTCTTGTCTTTGTATTACTGATATTACAATGGTCATTGTAGCAAAGAGATGAATTTCGGATGAATATGTTGACCATCCATATGTTAGTAACACATGGCATCATTTTAAGGCCAGAGATTTATTTTCACCAACTAAAGGCAGTATTAAATAAACTAAAGAACAAAGGCTGCTGTATCATTTCAAAATCTTAAGGTATATTATCAAACCTTTTTTTTCAAAAGGAAGATTGATTTTCTTCTGTTTTTGCATTCTTTTTTAGTTGTAATTTTTGGATTGCTCAAGTGAAAACTGTTTGATAGGCAATTTGCGTCAAATTCCAAAGTTCATTTAAGCAGTGATACTCATTATGAGCCACTCGCTGTAGTAAATCAAATTCAGGTTCCTTTAATAATCTTTAATATCTCAACATAAATCAAATAAGTTTCATTTTAAGAAAAAATAGCAGATGAGTCATTAAAATACAAATATAAAATAATTTCATAACCACTTGAACATAACTGTGTGAGGGCATCATAACATAGTAGCAAATAAGACTTTAGGAGGGAAAAATTGGGTTGGTTTGTGCCTCTCGTTAGCACCGCGTAAATCCCCTAGCGTGTGGGCACAGCGCCGCTAACACCTCCCGCGAAATTCAGCAGGAGGTTAGCGGCGGCGGTAGCCGGTAGCGCCCCTTGTCGCCGGCGATGATGTCATTGCCATGCGCAGCGCCCCAGCCGCAAACTTGCACCCCGGCGACATTAGCCCCCCAAAATGGGCGCCACCCAATTTTTTCCCCCTAGAAGTGATCTTCAAGATGACCTAATGAGGGGAAGCTCTAACTGCAAAACAATAAACTAGTGAAATAAATCCTATTGTTCTCCACATTGTGAATTTTTGATGCATAGAGGAATTATGATTGAAATAACAGATGGTGAAAAATAAATAACACAATAGTGCTCAGCACTAGTGAGTTATGATGATTGTGCCAGAGTTCTCCAATTTACCTTTAACTGCTGTTTTCAAATGATATATTTTATTCATGTCTTATTCCTCGCTGCATCCTCAGTGTTGTAATCAAAACATCACATGGTCTTCTCCTCAGACTGATTCTTTCTCCGCACATACCTGTGAAACCCCTTACCTCTTTCAGACTTCCCTTCTATCTACAATCTGCATGGCTTTAAAACCGAACTTCAGTATCACTTAATCACTACTTCTAACCTATCTAATTTTGTCTTTTTTCAGACTTGGTGAAACCTATGGCACTAACAACCCAGACTTTATAACAAAATAATTAAAAGAAAGATTATTCTGGGCCAAGGCTGAGAGACAGAACTGTGCAGAATTTAGCTGTGGTTGATTTTGCATCCCACCCTCAGATGACCCAGTCTTTTTTCTTTCTCCTTTTGTTTTGGTCACCCTTGGCAGTTCCTTCTGAGCATGTATGTCCCCATGTATTCTCCATTAACTGGGCCTCTTAAGTCTGTATCTCTGTCCTTTGTAGAAGAGCCAGGACCCCAAATTTGCTTGTTTCCTGGGTTGTCTTTTCTACTCGCACCTGCTCACTTGTGTTCTGTCAATCACCCTATGCAGACCCCTCTAACTTACTATCTCCACCACCCAGGGCACCAATTTTTGTGCTGGTGCTTGATAGGGTAAGAATGAGTGACGGTGCATCTGCAGCAAGGTTGTCCCTCTCCAGCTGTGCGGCTGCAGGGCCAGATTCCTCTGAACAATCCCAAAAAAGGATATAGGGACAAGAGTTATCAGAAAATAGCAAGAGTAAGCAGTAGAAGATGGGTGGGTGCGTCAGTTGTCATGCTGTGTGTGAGCTAAAGTGGAGAGAGAAAATGAAGCATTAAAACCCAAACACCCCGCTCTGCATGGCCTCAAAAAAATATAAACTGAAAGAAATTAAGGTTTAAATCCTTCTTTTAATTAAAATCAAAATAATGCTTGTTCTCCCATATGAACAATCCACTAACAAAATCAGATGAAAAATGCCATATTCCAAAGGTATACACTCCCACAATTTTGTTAGCAATTCAATTCATATGGTGCTAAAACAGGAATACAGCCACCAGACCCAGTTGAGGATAGCACACTTCATTAACTTACGATTGCCAGACACAATGGGCCTCATGCACTGAAAATCAGTGCTTTACTGACTAAAAACTGCTCATGCCAGAAATACACAGCAGGTCCTTCAGCATCCAAAGATAGAAAAGACAGGATAATCTTCAGTAAACTGGATTCATTTGGCAGCAAAACAATCCAAAGTTGCTATATATAGGGGTTCTGGCAAAAGGGCTCTCCTGAAACTGTTTTTTGAGATGCTGTGTATTAACAGCATTTCCTGTTTTCATTATTGTTTTGGTGATCCTCGTCACTTCCCCATGTCAGACAGCCTTGTCCTGCTTGTTTTGTTCCATGCAACATTTTAAAATCACTACAGTATGTTCATGCTTTTCCTCCATCTGTCTATTTCCCTGTGGATTACCTACATTCCTTATTTTTCTCGATGTATACAAGTTGTTTTTCCTACAAAACATAGAAATTCCCATAAATATATAAGTTTACAGTTACAGGGTGTTGGCGAGGATGGTTTTAAATTCTTTAGTAAGATACCATTTGAATCTCGTCTTTCTAACATGTGTACCTTGTGTGAATTTTTTTAATCCTTGTGTAATGTCCATGTAGAGGATAAATGTTTCAACCAACTTTTTTCTGAATGGTTTACATGAAGTCTAAATAGTGTGCAACACCTCAATTTTAAATTCTCATCCTGGTTTTCAAATCCCTCCATGGCCTCACCCTTCCCTATCTCTGTAACCTTCTCCAGTCCTACAACCCTCTGAAATCTCAGCACTCCTCCAATTCTGGCCTCTTGTGCATCCCCTATTTTAATCGCTCCACCATTGGCAGCCGTACTTTCAGCTGCCAAGGCCCTAAACTCTGGAATTCCCTCCCTAAACCTCTCTATATATATCTCCTCCTTTAAGACGCTCCTTAAACCCTACCTCTTTGACCAAGCTTTTGGTCATCTGTCCTAATATCTCATGTGGCTCAGTGTCAAATTTTGTTTGATAACGCTCCTGTGAAGCACCTTGAGACGTTTTACTACGTTAAAGGCGTTATATAAATGCCAGTTGTTGTTGTTTTATTTATTGCTTGTCGAAATCTCTGCATGTTATACAGAGGCAATCAAATGATACAAACTGATCTTTCCTGGAGACATGGGAACAGAGGAATGTACATACAGAACTGACAGAGAGAAGCATGGTCCATTTGACTGGTCCCAAAGTTTGAAAAATATCATATACCAGTTTATTTCTTATACCCCTTAATTGCTTTCTTTGCTAAGTTTTTAAATTATCATGATCATAAAAGGGGCACCGTCTTCTTGAAACAAATATTTGCAAGTAAAAAAGATTTACCAATATGACAGAAATCACATCAAAAGTCTTCATCACCATTTCATTTGCAAGTGACATCATGCTGAGAATGACATATGGCTCTTCTCTCCCCCTTCCCCCCTCCTTTCCCCCCAAACAAAGAGAGAGCGATCGTCAGTCACATTTTCATAAGGAGAGTGTCCCTTTACCAGGACTCAAGAGCACCCTGCTTTTTGGTCACGGCCTGATCTGACAGGTCTTTTGAGACGCCTTTTTATAAACACCATTCAACTGTCCATCTAAATTGTAGTCAGCTCCAGATAAACAAATACTTCATCCAACTTGGCGACATCCTAGACTATGGGCTTTGACTCTACATATTGGTTTCTTAGTAAAGCAAAACTTAATTCCAAACCACATTTAGGTCCCAGTGCCAAAACACCAAATTCCCAATCTGTGCATGAAACCAGCCGATTAGCTAGATGTTATGCAATGCACAAAATGCAGCCACGAATCGCCTGAAGACGACAGCACGTTTAAGAGTTCTGTGTGAAAAGCTTTTGCTCATTGCATTCTGCTTTTGTTTCGACGGAGTTGCTGAATAAATGATTAAATGGGCTGTGACACAAATATTTGCAAATGGATATTTTTATCTGGACTTATTGAAAATACTGATCCAAGCATAATCCTGATTCAGGCATAGCATTGCTTGGCAAAGTAGTTTTGCATTTATCAAGCTTTAACTGCATTTTCTAATGCAGAGCAGCACAGCAGAGTCAGTGGAATGACACTGTAGGTGGTGAAACTGTTATCTAGAAGGAAGTAGAGGTTCAGTTTAAGCTTAAAGTATTAGCATTCTACAGTTAATCATTTGCAATATTCCTTATCTACATTGGTTTATGTAGGGCTCATTCCTCCAGCGCATGCTAGGGGGTGAGCTGCTAAGGCTGACCTCCTATTACATTGATACTGCAAATATCCTAAAGTCACAAAATCTGCAAAGGACAGGAAACTCTGCCAGTATTGAGTGATACGGGAATCAGACAATTAAGGGGAAAAATTTGGTGGCAGCCCGAAAAAGTTAGCGTCCCTGCGCCGTAAATTCAGTAGTAGCGCCCCAAGCAGCAGACGGGGCGCTACTGGAAGCGCTCCCCCTCCTTCTTGGGGAGCTTCCAGTCAATTTCACGGCACTACGTGCAACAGCGCCACGCGCGTCGGCATGTAGCGTCATGTCATTGCAGACCTCCCTCCCCTGATTAAAGGGGAGGGGCCTAGTGCTGTGCGCACCTGCTGGGCCACCGAGGAGCGGGGTGCCATGAAAACAGCCCGGCACTCAAGAGGAGTGCTGGGCTGAGCGATCGCGGCCGGCATTCCGAAGAAAAAAGGGGAAGGGGCCAGGTGCTGGCAGTTGGCCCAAAAAAATGGCCGCCCGACATCTGCCCTTTAAGTAGCGCCGTCGCGGCTGCAAAAACGCCACCCTGATCCTGTCGGACATATCGTCTGGCGATAGGTCAGGGGACGCAACCCAAGTTTGCGGCCGGGGTGCGAGTGGGGCGCTGCGCACGTGATGACATCATCGCTGCGGGGCGCTCCCGGCTACTGCCACCGCTAACCTCCCGCTGAATTACGCGGGAGGCATTAGCAGCGCCGTGCCCAGGCGAGGGGCTTTGCGCCCAGTTAGCGGGAGGCGCAAAGCAACCCAATGTCTCCCCCTTAGTGTTAAAATTATGAACAGTTGTGGAAGAGTCTGGGGACAAACAGTAGCTGCTATAGTGCTACTTGCTTTTTATGACTCGTGATGACATTTTATAGCAATTTATTAATTGCACCACAACAATCACAACTTAGATTCGGGATTTCAAACTCAAGGAGCTGCCGGCTTATTCAACCCCATACCAGTCAGCACATAGAAACATAGCAAAATAGGAGCAGGAGTAGGCCATTCGGCCCTTCGAGCCTGCTCTGTCATTCAATATGATCATGGCTGATCCTCCATCTCAATACCATATTCCCGCTCTCTCCCCATACCCCTTGATGCCTTTTGTGTCTAGAAATCTATCTATCTCCTTCTTAAATATATGCAGTGACTTGGCCTCCACAGCCTTCTGTGGCAGAGAATTCCACAGGTTCACCACCCTCTGAGTGAAGAAATTTCTCCTCATCTCAGTCCTAAATGTCCTACCCAGTATCCTGAGACTGTGACCCCTCGTTCTCGATCCCCCAGCCAGAGGAAACATCCTCCCTGCATCCAGTCTGTCTAGCCCTGTCAGAATTTTATACGTTTCAATGAGATCCCCTCTCATTCTTCTAAACTCTAGTGAATACAGACCTAATCGACCCAATCTCTCCTCATACGACAGTCCTGCCATCCCAGGAATCAGTCTGGTGAACCTTCGCTGCACTCCCTCTATGGCAAGTATATTCTTTCTTAGGTAAGGAGACCAAAACTGCACACAGTACTCCAGGTGTGGTCTCACCAAGGCCCTGTACAACTGTAGTAAGACATCCTTGCTCATGTACTCAAATCCTCTTGCAATGAAGGCCAACATACCATTTGCCTTCCTAACTGCTTGCTGCACCTGCATGTTTGCTTTCAGTGACTGGTGTACAAGGACACTCAGGTCCCTTTGTACATCAGCATTTCCCAATCTTTCACCAAATAAATAATACACTACCTTTCTGTTTCTCCTACCGAAGTAGTTAACTTCACATTTATCCACGTTATACTGCATCTGCCATATATATTTGCCCACTCACTCAACTTGTCTAAATCGCCTTGAAGCCTCTTTTCATCCTCCTCACAACTCACAATCCCACCTAGTTTTGTGTCGTCAGCAAACTTGGAAATATTACATTTGATTCCCTCATCCAAATCATTGATATATATTGTGAATAGCTGGGGCCTCAGCACTGATCCCTGCGGTACCCTACTAGTCACCGCCTGCCACCCCGAAAAAGACCCATTTATTCCTACTCTCTGTTTCTTGTCTGTTAACCAATTTTCAATCCATGCCAGTATATTACCCCCAATCCCATGTGCTTTCATTTTGCACACTACCTCTTATGTGGGACTTTATCAAAGGCCTTCTGAAAATCCAAATACACCACATCCACTGGTTCTCCCTTATCTATTCTACCAGTTACATCCTCAAAAAACTCCAGTAGGTTTGTCAAACACGATTTCCCTTTCATAAATCCATGTTGACTTTGTCTAATCCCGTTGATATTTTCTAAGTGTCCTGTTATCACATCCTTTATAATAGACTCTAGCATTTTCCCAACTACTGATGTTAGACTAACCGTTCTGTAGTTCCCGTTTTCTCTCTCCCTCCTTTTTTAAATAGTGGGGTTACATTTGCCACCCTCCAATCTGCAGGAACTGTTCCATAATCTATAGAGTTTTGGAAGATGACAACCAATGCACCCACTATTTCCATGGCTACCTCTTTTAGTACTCTGGGATGCAGATTATCAGACCCTGGGATTTATCAGCTTTCAGTCCCATTAATTTCTCCAGCACTATTTTTTTTACTAATACTAATTTCCTTTAATTCCTCCTTCTCACTAGACCCTTGGTTCCTGAGCATTTCTGGGAAGTTATTTGTGTCCTCTTCCGTGAAGACAGAACCAAAGTATTTGTTTAATTGCTCTGCCATTTCCTTGTTCCCCATTATAAATTCTCCTGTTTCTGACTGTAAGGGACCTACATTTGTCTTCACTAATCTTTTTCTTTTTACATACTTGTAGAAGCTTTTACAATCCGCTTTTATGTTCCTTGCAAGTTTACTCTCATACTCTATGTTTCCCCTCTTAATCAATCTCTTGGTCCTTTTTTGCTGAACTCTAAACTGCTCCCAATCCTCAGGCTTGCTACTTTTTCTGGCAACTTTATATGACTCCTCTTTGGATCTAATACTATCCTTAATTTCTTTTGTTAGCCATGGTTGGGCCGCTTTTCCTTTTGTGTTTTTGCGCCAGAAAGGAATGTATAACTGTTGCAATTCATGCATTCGTTCCTTAAATGTTACCCATTGCCTATCCACCGTCATGCCTTTTAATGATGCTCCCCAATCTATCATAGCCAACTCACTCCTCATAACTTCGTAGTTTCCTTTGTTTAGATTTAGGACCCTAGTTTCGGATTGGACTTCTTTACTTGCCATTTTAATGAAGAATTCTATCATGTTATGGTCACTCTTCCCTAAAAGACCCCACACAACATTATTAATTAACCCAATTGCACAATACCCAATCTAGGATAGCCTGTTCCCTAGTTGGCTCCTCAACGTACTAGTCTAAAGAACCATCTCGTACACACTCCAGGAATTCATCCTCCACAGTATTATTGCTAATTTGGTTTGGCCAGTCTATATGTAGATTAAAGTCACCCATGATTACTGTAGTACCCTTGTTACATGCATCTCTAATTTCCTGTTTGATGCCATCCCTTACATTACCACTACTGTTTGGAGGCCTATAGACAACTCCCACCAATGTTTTCTGCCCCTTGGTGCTTCTTAGCTCCACCCAGACTGATTCTACATCTTGATTTCACAATCAAAGCCACTCCACAGTCAGCCAAGTGGAGATGCCTTTAAAGTAAATTAAATTGGGTTCTCTGGTTTTATCCCCTACCCAATATTGAATTCTTTAGATTTCTCCATCCAGCTATCTACCTGAGTACTGACAGAATTCATCCGACACGCGAGTTATCAGTAAACTTGGGAAGCAAATCATTATAGGCCCAAATTTTGCGATCAGTGGCAAACGAACGGTGCCAGCCGTTCATTGCACTTACACTTGCCCACAGACTTTCTATGGACTTTCGCACTGGAACTTGCGGTGATTAGAAATCCATTTTGGTACTGCGCTCTGTACAGGGGATCTGGGATCTGTGTGAACAGGGCAAGCAACTGTGTATCTCCTTAACCAATCAGATTGAAGAATCCTTACTGAGACACGCAGGGTCTGAACCAGGAAGCAGAAGTCAGAATCGTTAATTCAATGTCAAATCATGTACACAAAGTGAAATAAAGGTGGGATTAAGAGAGAGATAAAAGAGACAGAAAAAAGTTTTAAAATATAAATCTCCAACAATAATTAAAATCTGAAGGAATGAGACTCCACACTTGTAAAAGTAAATTTTCAGTGCCAGCGAGGTAGGTTGGCAGTAATTAAGACTTATCACAACACTAAAAATTTACTTACACTGGAATGGACAAGCCCGAACTATTTCCTCCAGTAGGGAGCTGCACTCAAAGAGGGTTCAGGATGAAGCGTCATTGCTACACTTTTGCATCCCTATCTGATCCACAGTCCCCATGAGCACTGCTCCCCATTGAGAGTTTGGGGACAGTAAATTTACCCCTGGTATGTATATAACAGCAAGAATAGTAGTTCTTTGCGTCTCAATACCGTTTGATATTGTACCATTAATTGTTATCACAAACGGCGATGTACATCTTAAAGAGAAAATTATAGAAATGTATAATATTAAGATTTCTCATTTATAAAAGGAAAATATATGATACCCAGCATAGGTTATTGATATTCTGATCTGTGACCATAAAAACACTGCTCTTTGGAACTGAAGAGCATTAAATCAGCTTCGCTGCTGACCACAAATTCCAGGCCAATATTTCAAGATTTTTTCTGAATAATTTTCATCTCACTACCACCTCGATCTTGGGCAGCAACAAGACAGAAGAAAATCAATTCTGCTGAATTCCCATTCAGTTACGATATACGAGTCAGGCCTGGGTCAGGTTTTCTCGATATACGAGTCAGGCCTGGGTCGGGATTCTCGATATACGAGTCAGGCCTGGGTCGGGATTCTCGATATTCGTGTCAGGCCTGGGTCGGGATTCTCGATATTCGAGTCAGGCCTGGCTTGGGCCGCTGAAGCTCCCACCAAAAGCAGGAAGGAGCTTGATTACCATATTCAGAAGGGGACATGGAAGGGCACTGTTTTCTATCTCAGGGGAATGCTGGGCACAGAGTATCAAGCAGAGTGGAACCTCACTTTGGCAGATGTTGTTAGTGCAGGCTCTACTTCCCAACGATGGCTGTGCCAGACTATCTCCGGTGCCACCACGATGAGATGTGAATGCCTGTCTAACCCTTATGCTGAATGTTCTTCAGACACCTCCAATCACAGCATGTTGTTCTTTACATGAGATGGCATGAAGGGCGGCATGCCAGGGTGACCAGGAGTCTGTTTGGCCACATCTGCCAAAAAAGCACCAACCATTTCTATGAGCCCGGCAAACCCACCTGGGAGTGACTGTGGTAAACTGACATATCAGAGTCTGGATCAACACAGAGAGGAAGATGCCAAGCTCTGCCATCTGCTGCAAGGACACCAGTGGCTACCACATGGCACTGAGCTTGCACATGTGCAGAGACTCTAAGGGTCAGCAGTGGACTGAAACTTGGCTGCCTTTCCCTGCAGATATGCTGCAGTGCTGCCGTATGGGATGGTGCCTTAGAGTGGCACAGAGGAAAGCCCTCCTTGCAAGCACCTGATGCAGCGCCACCTTGATTTCAGCAGTCAAAGAGGAGGCCAAGTGCTGAACTGCAGCGTCATTGGTCTGAAGACTCATGCTGCACCTACAGGTCCCTTTCTCTTCATTCTGAACTTTCACTTCTTAATCCTATGCAACTTTAGCCTTGGTAACAGCTGCTGAAAGGTTGAGATGCCTTTTAATGTGCTCCAGTAGCTTTCTAAATTTTTGTCCCCTTCTTTGTGACACTCCCCTTTAGTTGTCCCAAGCTCTATAAATGCAATTTTTATCTCCTACCAATCATGTCATCCTTAGAACCAGTGGAGTTTGCACCTCGCATTGTGAATCATTATGCAAATAAGATTAGACAGGAAAATTACATGCAATTAGCACTTGGGACTTTGGCATGTCTTAAAACAGTGCAAATTAAAATAGGACTGTTTTACACCTGAAGAGGAAAATCGCCTCCAATATTTAGAATCATAGAATGGTTACAGCATAGAAGGAGGCCATTTGGCCTGTTGAGCCCATGCCGGCTCTCTGCAAGAGCACTTCAGCTAGTCCCACTCCCCCGCTCTTTCCCTGTAGCCATGTAAATCTTTTTCCTTCAGGTACTTACCAATTCCCTTTTGAAAGCCACAATTGAGTCTGCCTCCACCACCCTTTCAGACAGTACATTCCAGATCCTAACCACTCGCTGCGTAAAACAGTTTTTCCTCATGTCGCCTTTGGTTCTTTTACTAATCACCTTAAATCTGTGTCCTTTGTTTCTCGACCCTTCCGCCAATGGGAACAGTTTCTCTCCATCTATTCTGTCCAGACCCCTCATGATTTTGAACACCTCTATCAAATCTCCTCTCAACCTTCTCTGCTCTAAGGAGAACAACCCCAGCTTCTCCAGTCTATCCACGTTACTGAAGTCCCTCATCCCTGGAACCATTCTTGTAAATCTTTTCTGCACCCTCTCCAAGGCCTTCACATCTTCCTAAAGTGCGGTGTCCAGAATTGGACACCATACTCCAGTTGAGGCCGAACCAGTGTGTTATAAAGGTTCATCGTAACTTCCTTGCTTTTGTACTCTATGCCTCTATTTATGAAGCGGAGATGCCGGTGTTGGACTGGGGTGGACAAAAATGAGAAGTCGCACAACACCAGGTTATAGTCCAACAGTTTTATTTAAAATTACGAGCTTTCGGAGCTGCTGCTCCTTCGTCAGGTAGAGGTCTACCTGACGAAGGAGCAGCAGCTCCGAAAGCTCGTAATTTTAAATAAAACTGTTGGACTATAACCTGGTGTTGTGCGACTTCTCATTTCTATTTATGAAGCCCAAGATCCCCTTTGCTTTTATAACAGCTTTCTCAACCTGCCCTGCCACCGTCAACGATTAGTGCACATATACCCCCAGGTCTTTCTGTTCATGCACCCCCTTTAGGAAGTACCATTTAGTTTTTATGTCCTCTCCTCATTCTTCCTACCAAAATGTATCAATTCGCACTTTTCTGTGTTAAATTTCATCTGCCACTTGTCCGCCCATTTCACCAGCATGTCTATGTCCTTTTGAAGTCCATCACTATCCTCCTCACTGTTCACTATACTTCCAAGTTTTGTGTCATCTGCAAATTTTGAAATTGTGCCCTGTACTCCCAAGTCCAAATAATTAATTTCTATCAAGAAAAGCAGTGGTCCTAGTACCGACCCCTGAGGAACACCACTGTATACCTTCCTCCAGTCCGAAAAGCAACCGTTCATCACGACTCTCTGCTTCCTGTCACTTAGCCAATTTCGTATCCATGCTGCCACTGTCCCTTTTATTCCATGGGCTTTAACTTTGCTGGCAAGCCTATTGTGTGGCATTTTATCAAATGCCTTTTGGAAATCCATATACACCACGTCAACCACATTGCTCTCATCAACCCTCTCTGTTACCTCATCAAAAAACTCGATCAAGTTAGTTAAACACGATTTGCCTTTAACAAATCCATGCTGGCTTTCTTTAATTAATCCACACTTAACCAAGTGACTGTTAACTTTTCCCCTGATTATCATTTCTAAAAGCTTCTCCGCTACCAAGGTTAAACTGACTGGCCTGTAGTTGCTGGGATTATCCTTACACCCTTTTTTGAACAAGGGTGTAACATTTGCAATTCTCCAGTCCTCTGGCACCACCCCCGTATCTAAGGAGGATTGGAAGATTATGGCCAGTACCTCCGCGATTTCCTCCTTAACCTCAGGCAGCATCCTCGAATGCATCCCATTCAGTCCTGGTGACTGATCAACTTTAAGTTCAGACAGCCTTTCTAGTACCTCCTCTTTATCAATTCTTATCTCATCCAATATCTCCACTACCTCCTCTTTCACTATGACTTCGGCAGCATCCTCTTCCTTGAAGACAGACACAAAGTACTCATTTAGTACCTCAGCTATGCTCTCCGCCTTCATGCATGGGTCTCCTTTTTGATCCCTAATCATCCCCACTCCTCCTCTTACTACCTGTTTATTATTTATATGCCTGTATGAAAGACTGATATTTAGAGGGCCTCAATAGATGAGAATCATATATGTACAAATTTAAGTGCAGCCATTGATCAACTAATCTTAGCCATAATTCCCTGTGGGTATGAAAATATTAAGGCTTGTTCAGCTGCAAGGACAGTCAGAAGCACTTTTGACTAAGCTCTGATGACAAACAGCCACAGGCTGTGAGTGAAGGTTAAATTGTTAAATAACATATTATAATGCTAAGCTTAATTAGAGTTCGCTTAACATTGCTTGTACCAGGGAAGCTAGAAAGGAGAGAGATAAGTTAAATTCCAATGAGGTGAAGAACGTATAAACAATATATCGATGCACAGGGTAGAGTTGTCGGGAAAAATACTGGAAAGGTGGGGCCAAGATGCTAGCTTCAATCTGAGTGACAATGGTTAGAACCAATTAAAAAGGTGATTTTGTTAAAGACCATATATGGACACTGGCCAAACGAACTTTTGATAAGAAAAGGGTTAAAACCTCGATGCTCAAAGAACAATTTCACACAGATCTACTGCGAAGACAAAGGAACAGACTGAAGACAACATCACCTGTGTCCAAGAGGTTCCAGAGACCAAGGGCTGCGAGCTACTCATTGAACTATCGCCTGTTGTTAAGTATATTACGCTGTAAGCTTAATAAATCTTGATCTATTGTTCAAACATACTGGATGCTGCCTATTTGTGTCTTGTCCAAGAACTCAGAGATCATTAAGAACTTACATGCCTATAGAAGACTTTTGAATTCCCTTTTATGTTAGCTGCCTATATATTCTCAAACTCTCTCTTTGCCCCTCTTATTTTCTTTTTCACTTCCCCTCTGAACTTTCTATATTCAGTCTTGTATTCTCAACCTGACATCTGTCATACGCGCTCTTTTTCTGCTTCATCTTACTCTCTATCTCTTTTGTCATCCAGGGAGCTCTGGCTTTAATTGCCCTACCAATCCCCCTCGTGGGAATGTACCTTGACTGTACCTGAACCATCTCCTCTTTAAAGGCAGCCCATTGTTTGATTACAGTTTTGCCTGCCAATCTTTGATTCCAATTTACCCGGGCCAGATCCATTCTCAACCCACTGATATTTGCCTTCCTCCAATTAAGTATTTTTACTCTAGATTGCTCCCTGTCCTTTTCCATAGATAATCTAAACCTTATGATACTATGATCACTGTTCCCTAAATGTTCCCCTAGTGACATTTGCTCCATTTGATCCACCTCATTCCCCAGAACCAGATCCAGCAATGCCTCCTTCCTCATTAGGCTGGAAATGTACTGATCAAGAAAGTTCTCCTGAACACACTTCAGAAATTCTTCCCCCTCTCTGCTCTTTACACTATTACTATCCCAGTCTATATTAGGATAATTGAATTGCATTGTATGGAATGAAAAAGTGTATTCCTGAACTTGCAGTTTCACTAACCAACTCCTGTGCTTTGTTTTTGGCACATTGCAACTTGTAAGTACAGCTGATTTTCAGGCATCTTTTTTTAAGTTCACATATTGAATGGCTGTTTTGCATGGAAAAGTCAAATTCAATCATGTTATGTGAATATGTTGAATGTAATAAATTTTGGCCATCTATTCCTCCCCTGAAGCAAACAAAATCTTTTCATGATTAATAGCTGCATTTTTTGGGCAGTTTCTTTACTTTAATTTAGCGTAGTTCCATTTTTCTGTGTGGAGGAATATCAGTGAAGAGATGTGTTTGGAAGCCAAATTTTAACCACAGTTGTAATACTGCTTCTGCATTGGTAGATAGGAGGTGCAGCCGTAACAGAGCAGAATAACTGTATAATCTTTACACTGGCCTATTAACCCCTCCCCCAAGGTGGAGCATTGTGCCATAGGGTGGTGTATCATCTAGTGGTCCAGTCAACAACTCAGTCATCTTCCAGCAGTGGCAAGCAACCCTGAGGCACAAACCCACAAATAGATGGCTGGATTTCTTCTACCCATTCTGCCATGCCATCAATATCTGAAGGACAGATACAGTGAGAAGCCAAGGACTACTCATACATTATAATTAACTCCAATTGAACACGACTTGTCAGCTCTTCCAAGGCCACGAGAATTTAGTCTGGGTACCTGAATCATACAGACCAGGAAAGTCCCAGCCCAGGTTTGATCCCCAGACTGTGCTGAGTTAGGTGACCTGGGTTAGAGTGGCAGTAATGGCATTACAGTTACTCTCAGTGCCTCTGATAAAGAAAGTCTTGCATTTATGTAGTGTTTTCACGACCTCAGGACGTCGCAAAGCGATTTACTGCCAATGAAGTACTTTTTGAAGTGTAGTCACTGTTGAAGTGTAGTCACTGTTGTAATGTAGGAAATGTGACAGCCAATTTGCGCACAGCAAGGTTCCACAATCAACACGGTGATAATGACCAGATAGTCTGTTTTTAGTGATAATGCATGAGGGATAAATATTGGCCAAGACACCAGGGAGAACTCCACTGCTCTTCTGCGATATAGTGCCGTGGAATCTCCACGCAGCCACAGCTTACACCTGTAATGGGAGGGGAAGAAAAACAATCAATTGACCAATGACCCTTGCTGGAAGTGCATGTTTGTGGATGTCAGATGACGGTTCAATTTGAGTTGCCGTTCCTGTGCAGTGCCTTGGTGTCGAATATCTTACCAATACAATTAATCCTAATACAAAAGCAGTGGCCACTTGGGCGAGATTCTAGGAGATGCCTTGATGGTACCCCAGGAAGGAATCAGGAGAGGCAAGGAGAGCAGGGCAACAAAAACGGGTGATGAAAAATTGGCAAAAAATAATTTTGAAAGATCTGACTTGAATTTTGTTATAGACATCATGGCCGGAATTTTCCCATTGCCAAGCGTGCGGGTTTGGGGGCGGGTTTGGGGGTGGGTTTGGGGGCGGGTCGGCTGTTAAAAGCGCGGAAAGTGACAGCGCGTCGGGAACCCGCCATCTTCCGGATTTAACTCGGACGCGTTTCAAGGCCCGCCACGGACACACTCGGGATGCCTCATTGAGGTCGTTCACTGCTTGTTGAGAGACCCTTAACTGCCATTTTAACTTCAGATTTTAGCTTTAACTTGTTGCGCAAGGGATTCACGCACCTCGAGAACCCCGCCTCTGAAGGGGTAGCGGAAGCTCAGTGGCCATTTTGCGAGTCCATTAAGTGACAGCGGGAAAAAACACATAAATACTGTGAGAATCTCGCGGCAGAAAGGTTTAGATAAGAAACCTTCGTATAGAGTATAAGTTAAATGTTAAGGACTCAGTTTGTAGTGGAGAACAATGCAAAACTGAGAATTGACTATTTGTTTAGTTTAAAGTATAAGGTTAAATGTTTGATTACTTGATTTGTTTGCCTGTTTGGGCTTTTGCATTACTTATAATTGTCTTGATTGTTGTTAGTTTTTGTTATTGTTCATCGCTTGTAGAACTTTGGATAGTCAAATATAATCGTAAGGGGGTAAAGGGTGAAACTTGCGATTTAGAAGAAGAGTGCCTAGTATAATTAAAACTTTACTAAGATGGGAGCTTCACAGAGTAAGATCCCAGAAAAAGGAACTCCAGCTTTTTACATCTTCCAGAACTGTGGTCGGACATCCACAAGGGATTTGTCTGATTGGTCTAAATGGACCAAGAATGACAAACACCCGTTCCCTATTGATGGAACCTTTAACCTAGACAGAATTACATGTCTAGAGGACTGTCTCACAAATAGAGACCCACAAAGAAAAGGTAAAAAGTCAGTAAATTGGTCAGCCTTTTCAGACTGGAAAAAGGAAGCAGAAAGGCGTAGTATACAAGCCAGTAGATCTGACATTAAAAATAAGAGAAAAGACCCCGTGAGTAAATTGGCTAAACAAGATGAAGTTAGACAAATGACTTTAAGAATAGAAGCAATTATGGGGCAGCATTCTGGAATAACCAAAGAAAATTACCAGATTCCTTTAATCAATGCCCTCGTAAATGGTCTCAGAACAGAACTTAAAGAACCATTGACTTTAGTCTGCCTAGATTGGAGACATAAAACAACTCCTGAATTGACACAAATTCTGAAAGGAATTCAGGAGAGAAATAGGGACCAAAAGAATAAAGTTTCCCTCTTAATGGAGCAAGCAGCTTCCGCAACACCGACGGACCAGAATACTATTTATTCAATACAAGCAGACAATTTCTCTGGCCAACATGCCTTTCTCCTATCAGACGATGCCCCTATGAACCTTTTAGGGAGAGATTTGCTATGCAAAATGCAAGCAACAATAATTTGTTCAGAAAAGGGACTACAGGTGTATGTAGAAGGAAAAGATCTAATTTACCGACATTGAAATCTGAAACTCAACAAAAAAGAAGAGATTTGGAAAGCCATGAAAAGCTGCTGAAATGCTTATGTAAAAAAAAAAGAAATTTAAAGTTTTATCGACATGGAAGTTATTAATGTCTGTGCCGAGACAAATACAATCCAGGATTTGCTGAGTGAAAGGAATCTTAAAGGAAATACTGAGATCTCAGTTGTGTGAAAGTGTGTGTTAAAAGGAAGAAAGTTTTCCTGACTGTGAATGTTTAAGTTTGTTAAGTTACAGTATTTATTTTGTCTGAAAAAAACTGTCTAAAAAAAGGTGTCTGTCATTTTTGTTTATGTTTTAGCTCCACCCACTCTTTTGTACAGAGAGCTAAAAGCTGTTTAACCCTTTGAAGACTTGTCTTGAATGATAATCAAGCGTGTGTTGGTTTAAGTTTGTTAATTGTTTTACAAAAGAGGTATAAGCTTCAGCCTTGAAGTCACAGTTGCCAATGTGCCTGGAAAGAAAATTAATTTGAATGTTTACAAGGCATGGGTAATTGTTTCTTTGTTAATGTGACTATAGTTTCTTTCTTTTCAAAGTGATACTGGTTAGTTTTTTTTTAATTGATCTGGATTGAATTGGAGTCATTGAGGTTAATTAACCTATTAAAAACCAGACTTTCATTGTGCATGGTGAAATTCTGGTTGGTGTAAATTTGTGTAGACCGCATTGAATAAGATATTTAATGGTCTGAAACCAGACTTTGAAATATTTACAGTCTTGGATACAGAACGGGTTCTGGTCCATACCATTGGCAGAGGAATCACACGATGTGTGGCTGCAATAGATTGTGCCCCAAGAATTAGAAAAAAAAACTTTGAACTACAATTTAAGTTAAGCTGGTGTGTAAAAACTGAGAAGAACAACAAAAAGTTTGTTTAACAAAAGATTAAGTTTCGGTCTAAGATTTAACCTTGGAGTCATGGTTGCTATGGTGAAATCGTCCAAAGCAATTTGATTTGATTTGTTTAAATGTGAAAAACTAATTTTTCTCCAGTTATATTCAATGTTTTTACAGTATTTTGGAAAGACATCTGAAGAAAGGACAATAAGAAATATGATGTAATTTACTGGTTCTGCAAGCATGTGCTATTTTGTTTTGTTTTATCTGTTCTGTTCGTGTTTAGTTAAAGTGTGGAAACACAACTGTTTTTTTGGATCGGGAAAGTTTTTTTTAATTTACGTAAAGTGACGCAATTGCGTGCGCCTGACAATGTTTCGCTCCACCTTCTTAAAGACCTGCAAAGGAGTTAACCCTTTCCACTGACAGCTGATTAAGCTCACCGAGCAACAACTTTAGATGACATTTAAAGATATTGGACATTATTAAATTTAAGTTTCTTAATTTTAATTTAACATTTCCCAGAAGGAAAATTATGATTTGATAAATTAACCCCTTGGGCTCTAAGCAGAGTCACAATGGATTCTCTTCTTTCTTTTGTTATATGGAAGTCACCTTGTAAACTAATTGCAGCACTTCTGTCTCTAATGTTAAAACACTGTATAAGCCACCTAGCCTAGAAATCATTTGTTTCTGAAATTGGAATTGATAAGATAAATTGATAGAAATGAAATTGAACATTGACAAAACCTATCAGTTCAACAGTACTGCTGTTTGGATTTTGGGATAATGTTGTAATAACAAAATGGACTCAGGCACTATATATATATTGGGTTACTTTTGGGAAAATAAAAGATCCTCTAAAATAATGATTAATAAAAAAGTGTTAATAACTTGGACCTAGTGAGAATGTTTGATCTATGTTTTCAATCATAAATATTGTACTGGACAGTAAAGTTACTCCAGGGCTCATGAATGAGATATGAATGGTAATTAATGGGATGTGTAAAATGGAGAGAGGAAGTGATTGAAGGTGTAAGATTGAAACAGGAGAATTACACTGCTGAATGGGAATTTTAAAAACTTTCTGGTGAAAGTCAGGAAAGTGTAGCTAAGAATAATAAATTGATAGCTTTCTCTTGGAGACATTTGTGTCCCTGCCTATAATGAACTTTTAAGAAAACTGAATATGATAGCCTGGCCACTATCCAAGACATCGGGACCATGCAGAGGAAGATGAACAAAGACAATCTTTTGATAAGATACCTGAAAGCCCGAGAAAGGCACATGTGGCATGATATTGAGATACCGGTATGAGTGTGCAAATGTGATTCGTTACGTATGAGGCAATCACCATCTGGGAATGTATGGTGAATCTGCACTGAAGAAACGGGTCTCAGTCTGCTCAGTTACTTGACAACAGCAAAACATGAAATGGTTAATGTGGTTCAGGAGAGTGAGACAACCTTTAAAGCATTGACACATACTCCATCGAGAAACTATCTAATTAATGAAACAATCAGAATAGAGTTAAATACACTGGTACCTGTTAGAGGGATTGAAATTGAAGTTGAAGTGGAGAGTTACATGGAATCTGGATTGGGACAATTGAGGGCTAAGGAGAAATCATGTTTAGTAAGAATTATCCACAAGATGGATATGAGTAAAAGAGAGATCTGGAGAATCTTTTAAGTCCATGATTTGTTGATTAGATGTTAAACACTAATGTCGCTTGAAATGATTGTAAGACTGAATTTAACTGTGACTGTAATAATTGTGTTTTGTAGGTAACAGAGCGTGGGAAAAACCAGTGCGAATCCAGTATGAGGTGGTTTTGGTGGTGCCTCCTGTGTCACTACTACCGCAACTACCATGCTTTACGGGTCTAACAGGACCTGTCCCATCAACCAACACATTTTACATAATATCGAAACCTATGCTCAAGTGAAACTGACAGTAAATGAGGTACTTAAGTATGAGCTGCACAATTATGTGCCACAATTCGGATACGACATTCCCCTGTTGTCTAAGGTTATCAGTGAGCTCATGATGCGACTGAACTCCTCCCTAAAGCATTTTTATGTTCTGAAGGAAGACAACTCGAGAATAGATATTGAAATTGACAGCATAGGGGACAACTCACACTGGTGGGATATTGGGCTTAATACATCAGCACACCCTTAGATTTGTATTATTTCACACGCTCTGGTAGTTCTCCAACTTGTAATGATAGTGTATTTGATATATGTAACCTATGTAGTAAGATACACAAGCCAATTGGGTACTCATGCCCATGATTAACCAGCACTAACAAATTGAGCACACTGAAAGAGAAGATCCGAAGCAATGTAGAGGACACCCCAGGCGGGGTAACATCAGGAAGATAGAAGAAACAGAGGATACCCCAGGCGGGGCAGAATTGGAACACCGGAATGGACTATTAGAAGGGAGAATTCTTCAAGACTCCCTACTAACTAATGCCCAAGTTGAGAGAGCAATAAGAACTAACTAGATTAGTCAAGAGCCGATTGTGAGAAGTCAATAAGGGTTCTTTCCTTCTCAAAGAAGGGAATTGTAAGAAATAGCTGTTAGATTCAAAGATGGGTTTTAATTCTTAGAACAGAAACTGGCAACATGCAGCCAGGAATAGATAGCAGAAATGCCAGCAAGGTCGAATATCAAGCATCAAAAGACAAATAGAAGTGATAAGGGAATCATAAAATGCAAAACAACACAGGGTGGGGGATAATAGACAAAAAATTGGAGTCGAAAAATTAAATTTTGAAGGACTTACACAATGAAGCTGTTACTTATATTTTGCATACTAATCGGACTGATACGCATGACGTGCCAAAGAGGTGGGGAAGGATCCCGGAAGAAACGAGAATTACACGTTAACACTTTCTTGTACATGTCTTACGAGCATGCTAAAACTAGTGGTAGATCTAGTTGTTGGGTCTGTGCCCATATACCTATTCACACCATGGGAGGGATACCCCTCAGATCAATTCCCTTAAATACTTCCGAAACAGCAGAATGGGTAAGAAGAAGAAACAGTTCAAGGGACCCAGATAAGACCTCAGATGTAGAACAGTGGAGATCAGCAGGGTATAACCTAACCACCTTTCAGGGGTGGTATCAGCCCAATTATAATCATACTCGAACACCCCCGTTTCTTGTATTAACTAATACCTCAGGAGTCGGTAGACCACAAGGGGCATTATGTTTTAAAAAGCAGGCTGCAGTAAGCAGGATGCAGGATGAAAAGAAAGTCGGAGAGAGTTCCTGTAATCAAACAGTCATGTGGCAACCATCAATTCCTGGCCTGCTTGAGCAGGGATTTTTTCAGTTTGACTGGACTAAAGTAAATAATAAAACCAGTAGGTCCCACTGGACAGGCGACCCTATCCGAATATGGATGGGAGGAGAGGGTAACTTGACGGCCTATAATTGTACCTATTTTATATGCGGGAACAAGGCTTATCCATGGTTGCCACATAATTGGACAGGGTCCTGCTATTTGGGTTATGTAGTACCTTAAATCCACATTTTAGACAATATAGGAGAACATTATGAATTCCAAAGAAGTAAAAGAGAGATAGCAACTTATGAAAGAGTCTTTGGAGTATTAATAGCCCCATACGGAATAGGGAAGTTAATGGGAGAAGTAAACGAGTTAGCAGATCTGATAGAAAAAGTGGCAAATGAAACTGAGGAAGGATTGTCCGAAATGAGTGCTGAAATGTTAGCTATAAGAGTAATGGTACAGAGGGAAGTAAATGAAGAAGAACAGAAGAACAGTCCCCTAGGGGAAGAGCTAAGGCGATTGGGTAAGATAAATTTTTAAGGATTAGATGACCAAGATGATGCCAGTTACAGTGGCTAAAATTAAGACTGGACAAATTAGAATTGAAAGAATTACATGCCCAACCCTAAGGATAGACAGAAAGGAGAGACGATCTTAAATAAGGTCAGCCATCAATACAGGTATAATCCCGAGGATGGTTAAAACAGAAAAGAAGTTGGCATCCCTGGCCAAAATCCAAATTTGGTACAGGAACCGACAGGAAAGACCGAAAGGGTTAAATTGAGCTATTTTGTCCTAGAAGGACAAAAAGGGGGGAATGTGGAAGTGCATTTTTTGTCTCGGACACAAAATGGCTTCCTAGAGACAAAGAGATACAAAATGGCCGACTCTGACTTGTTTGGGAAAAGATAAAGTTGTTTATGACTTCATGGAGATGAATTTAAACTTTGCAGACTATGTTGTTTTGCATTGTACAGAACAAAAAGGCTTCTTCTAATCAACTTGAGATAACCAAGGACTAGTGAAGTAAACAGCAAGGTGCCTTGGCCTTGGTGGGAGAAGAACAGACAGACAGACTCCAATTACTGTAGAGATTAGCTAGTCTCATCGTAAGGGGTTTCTATTTTTTTTAACTTTTAACTTAGCTTACCTTAAACAACATGTCATGTGATATGGGAAACTTGTGTTTTCAGTGTATAAGATCTTCCATTTTCTGTGATTCTTCAGTGTGTCATCGTAGCTATTTGACTACGGTTGCATTCTCCTTGCAAGGAAGTAAATAATAAAGCCTATCTTGACGATACTTTATGTTTCAAGAGTCTTACTCGGAAGTCGAAACTTCGACAATACCCACACCTTACACCTGCTTCCTTGCCTAATGGAAAACCTCTTGCTGACTCCATTTTGTGCAGAGATTTAGCTGTCAGGAGTTTGCAGGTCATTCAGCAACCTCGGAAGCCATTCTCACCACATTGTTAGTCACTATCAGAACATTGAAGGACTATGCCTCTGATCTCTGCTTTACCTGCCATCTATTACGTCAGCATGGGTGCCGCTTATGCTGTCTCACCTTGGACCTCAGAATCGGACCAAGATGAGCCCCAGCACCAACAAGACCAGCCACACCACACCAGCAGCAGCAGCAGCAGCAACCACAACAGCAGCCTTCTCCCCAACGACCTGATGCTCCACAGGAGAGAGGGGGTCAGCACAGGGCTGCACCGTGCTGGAGGCGATACCCACAACACAGGGTATACAGGCAGAGGATGAGCTTCCTGGACATGACTGAACAGCAGTGCTTGAGGAGGCTCAGGCTATTGCGCCAGGTCATCGCAGACATTTGTAGCTTGCTGGAACAAGACCTGCTGTCCAGAGGACCTGGTGGACATGCCTTAGCAGTGGCTGTCAAAGTCACCACCGCCCTCAACTTCTTTGCCTCAGGCACCTTCCAGGGATCTGCTGCAGACATTTACAGGATCTCGCAGTCGGCCGCCCACAGATGCATCACCCAGGTGACCAATGCCATGTTTGACAAATCAGCCAATTATGTTAACTTTATCACTGATGAAGCCAGTGTTACTGAGTGGGTGCTCAGCTTTGCAGTTCTGGCTGGATTCCCACAGGTGCAGGACATCAACAACTGCACACATGGCCATCAAGTCAGCCCCACATCACCCAAGTGTGTTTGTGAACCGCAAGGGCTTCCACTCCCTCAATGTGCAGCTCGTCTGCAACCATAAAAAGATCATCTTACATGAGTGCACCAGATTCCCTGGCAGCTGTCATGACTCTTTCATGCTGCACCAGTCCACCCTCCCTCAGCTCTTCACACCTCCAAACAGACTTACCAGCCGGCTGCTTGGAGACAAGGGCTATCCACTGAAGACGTGACTGATGACGCCCTTGAGCAGGCCAAGTAATGAGGCCGAGGAGCAATATAACAACAGCCAGATGTGTCATAGAGCAAGCAATCGGCATGATGAAGATGTGCTTCAGATGCCTTGACAGATCTGGAGGAGCCCTTCTGTACGCACCAACCAGGGTCTCCAGAATCATCGTCGTATGCTGCGCACTGCACAACATAGCACAGCAGCGAGGATTGGAGCTGCAGGAGGAGCAAGGCACAGAGCGCACAGCCTCTTCAGAGGAGGAGGAGCAACAGGAGGAGGAACCCGAGGTGGTGACGGCACCAGCAGCAGCGCACATTGTTGCCTGGGATGGCCTCATAATGGCCAGATTTACTTAAATTGCACCAATGCACCCATATGGCTCCCAGATTCTGCACTAACTTCCCCCCACCCAACAACACCAAAAGCAGTCCTACAATGACCAAGCCATTCCTGTCACCCAAACCCCCATTGCTCGAAGTTAAGTAATGTCTCACCATTCACTGAAAGTGACAAAGCCACTTCACAGGTAGCAGGCAAAAATGGACAAGACGGGAAGTTGTGCAAAGAAATAAATTTATGTGCGTCATAAATATAACAAACTTAACATTAACATTTTTTCATACACCCATGTGCTTACCCTTGTGCATCTACGATTGTGTCTTTTTTATTTTCCACGTGCTTCTATGAGGTGCAACCCTTGTGGCTTCAGCAGAGATAGATGCAGGCTGCTCACGTCCCTGCTGCGACTGCTTTGACACTTTTGGTGAATGTCCTCTGGGTTTTGGAGCCTGTGAGGGCCCCACCAAAGACTGCTCCTCCTGTGACTGTGCAGAGGCAGACTCGGCCATCGCGATCCGAGGCAGCATGTGGGGCTCTGACTGAGGGGGAGGCAAAGGGGGAGAAGTAGAAGCGCTTTGAGAAAAGCCCCCACTTCCATGTCCCCTTTCACCATCATCCCTCTCATCGGCCACCCGCACTTCCCTGCTAGAAAGGAGCTGGAGAGCACCTTGCTGCACATCAGTGGGCAATGAAGGCCCAAGTCTACGTTAATATCCCTCCTTGAGATGAGGGCTATGAGTGTCTGTCATCTGTTGTTCACAGCAAGCATGTTCTCGTTGGACTGGCGCATTTGCTCCATGTAGGTGACCATCCTTTCCATGGAACAGCACATCGTTGCCATCTCCTGTGAGATGGTGGTGCTCATGTTGGAGACGGACTCCTCCATTCTCTGTACATTTGCACACATTGCGGCTGCAAAAGCTGCCAGAGCCTCATGCAATTGTTGCTGCTCCTCCAAGATCATCCCCTTTCTCGATGACCCCCGAGGTTCAGCATCTACATGCAGCTCAGCAGAGGTTGGAGCATTCTGCACCCTCCGGCAAGGAATCTTCTGGATCTGCTCTTGCTCACTTGTGATATGTGAGACACCAGGTGACAACACCAATCTATCTCTCACAGGACCCACCAAGTTGTGCAAATCTGCGCTGGTGCTGGGTGCGTATCTGCGCTGGTGCTGGGTGCGCGTGGGTCTGCTGACAGTGCACCCTCAGAGACCGGAGCTTCCTCTGAGGAGTTGTCTTTCTCCTCTGGCTGGACAGCTGTGGGGGGGGAAACCACTTGATGGGCCTGTGGGAGAGTAAAGAGATGAATTAGAAGTGTTATGATAAGAATGGGTAAAGTTACCATTATGTACATGATGATATTTCACTGGCTGCTGACATCAGTATCCATATGAGTGACTGTTGTATGCCACGTAGCTGTATGAGATTTAATTCTGTCAACAGGTTGCTGGGAGAACCCCCTCGCTCCATCTCCCACAGCCAGCAGCTCTGCCACTCCAGAGATTTCTCAGGCCTCCTCCTCTGCTGGAGTCAAATTTGTGAAGATTGGAGGGCCACCTCCGGTTCTCTGCCTCTCCCTGCTGTTGTGGGCTCTCTTCTCCTGCAAGGAGGGAAAGAAGAGAACTTTGAGTGAGAGTGATGGAATGAGTGCAAAGAATGGATGGGCTACATCTGTGACTATGAGGGAGTGACGTGACATTGCCAAATGGCCTCCTTCTGTGGTGTTACTTGCTATGATTGCATTAGGGTGATGGTGAGTGTCAGTGGTGGTTAGTCAGATGGGGATGTGAGTAGGTGCATAGACAGAGAGGGATGGGTGTAACCTGCAAGGTAGGTTGGCGTGAGGAGTGATGTGCAGGAATAGGCTTGGGAAGGCAGAGTGATGGGGTTGGGGTGACAGGCACATCAGGATGTAAGTGAGTGTGGCATTGCACTCACCTTTACTGACCTCATGAGATCATTGAATCTTTTGCGGCACTGGTTCCACGTCCTCCTCACCACATCCCTGCTGCAGACTTCCTCTGCAATCTCTAGCCATGCCCTCTTAATGTCTTTGGCTGGACTTTTTCGGCCATCCGAAGGGAAGAGGACCTCCCTGCGTGCTCTGACTCCCTGAACCAGCACTTCCAGGGAGGCATCTGGGAATCTAGGCGCTGCCCTCTGTCTTTGTGTCTCCATGACCCACAGAATTCTCAATCTTATTCAGCAAATTTTTTTAGCTCTTCGAAGCACCTTGAACACTCCTACAGCAACCTTCAAATGAGATGTGTGCAAGGCTGCTTTAAATATCTGCGCTGAAAACAAGTCATCAGTGATGTCATCAGACCTGCTCCATTTAATTGGGCTGGGAAACGCGCATGACTCTTTCAAGTTAAACGTGCAATGCAGAACTCGCTGTTGGAATCTTGGGGATGGCGACCCGCTACGCGGCCCGCACGCACTCGATCCGACTTCAAGGTAAAGATTCCAGCCCACATAATTATTTTCTGACTATTATCAATAGGCTATAAGTATGATAATGTTATCTCATTATTGACCCAGAAATTAGGCTCCCTGGCTTCACACGGGTGCAAGGATCCCACGCGCACCTACCTACCGCACCTGCCGTTGACCTCTGGGCCCACGGGGACTTCAGCTCCTGGGCCTCCTGCAGCTGCCGGTGCGCAGTGTGTGCGTGTCCCAGGGGTGTAGTTAGTGCGATGCGTCCCCTGGGATCACGTGGGCCATGGAGAGCCAATGGCAGCAGACCATCTTTCATTCATAGATTTGACAGGAAGACCTGTCAAATCTATGAATTGAAATCGGCCCCAAAACAACACTTAAACTTCAAATAATTTTTTTTAAAAACCATCACATTTTTAAAATAACCAAAAGTTAAATAAATTAACTACTTTAAACAAAAATTTAAATTTTTGAAAAAATTAAAATACTTTATAACAGTGCTAAAAATAAACTTACCTTTCTTTAAAGTATCTAAAAAAGATAAACCTGTTGAAAAAAAATTTAAATTGTAATTAATTAACCACTTACCTTGTTAAAAACGGGTCTTGCGCCTCCTTTTTAAAAGCGCAGCTTCTTCCATACTTACCTTCCCGGAGAAACCTGAAAAAAAAACTAAGTTCGCTGCATGCGCGCAGCCTCTCCCACGCACGCGGTTCACCTCTCAACCCCTCCCTTCACGAGACCGGAAGTTCCGGTTTCCCGTGCATGCGCAGTGCATGCAGGAAACCAGCACTTCAGGAGGCCTTACGGGTGAGTACACAGTGCGTACTCACCCGGCAAGTGCCGAATTTTTGGCCCATTGTGTCAGTGATGACATTTGAACACATCAGTCATGGAACTAATAGCTGATCAGACAACAGCTGGCTTTTTGCTTCATTAATGTTCAAACGCTTTCTGCAGAAGGACAGCAAAAACTCTTTCAACTCATTCTCACAAGATGAAGCCATACATTGCTGCTTGTTGTTTATTGATCCCACCATGAATTTGAGGGAGTGTAGAACTGGTATACGGAGGTTAAAATGAAAAAAACTATAATTCCAAAATACATCCTCAATTTTCCTTTCAGGATTTTGACAAACAATTTCAATTCTGGCAATAAGAATGTACTGAATTCTGAAATGATTTAACAGAGTGGATGAAACAATGAGATGGAAACTATTTGTGGTACTGCAAAATGTGAAATATTAGGAGTAATTTCAACATTTAATGGTATTTATGGTACTGTAAAAAGTGAAATATTAGGAGTGATTTCAACATTTAATGGGTTCAGACCACCCAACATGATAGGTTTTGCTCAGATGGTGCATATTCTATTGTCAAGTCTAAAACATTTATTTAATCAACTCTATTATACTCACATGCTATTGCCTGAGAATGAAAAAAATTGAAGTATTTATTTTATCTGTAGAAATCTCAACCCTATCATTAAATAATCAGATCAGTGCTAATTCTCAGTGCTACACTCCATAGAGACAGAGACTTACAGCCTCAAACACATAAGCTTCAGGAAATGATATTCAGTATTGAAGAATTCTCAAAAATAAATTACATGTTGCAAAGATTTTGCTTTCCAGACTTTTGTTGCTTTTATCGCACTCAACAATGTATATTCTTCACTGAAAAACAGTAATGATGGGGCCTATTATAATACAGCAATTTCTCATTATGAATAATCTTTTTGCCATGAAATTTAATTTGCTTGTCAGAAGTTCATTAGATTCTGCTGCACAGTTCCTTGTGACCTTTTAAATGTAATGGAAGATTTTTTTTCCAAAACATATTGCGCTTGCTGTAATTCACTGGATTACAGAAGTAACACAGTTACAATGAAGTAGGCAGAGTATTAAAGACTAGCTTGTCCTTTAGGTCATAAATTGGATGGAAATATAATAGAGATCAGCAAACGGCAGATGTGTTAAATGTGTCTTCGCAACAGTCTTCATGAACGAAGATGATGAGAAATTTCCGATCCAAACAAATGGACCCTATTGTATACACAAGGGTCAGTAGAACATGTACAGTATTACCAAGAGACTCAAAGAAGCAAAAAGACAGAGCCAGATATGATGGATCCTGGAATTCTCATGAAATTACGATAAAAAATAGGTGATGCTCTGGTTAATATATTTAGGTGCTCAGTCAATATGATAAACATAAGGACAGGAGGATAGCCAATGCTCCACTAATATTCATAAAAGTCAGCAAAATATGATTTGGGGAATTATAGATCAGGTAGTCTAACACTAATTATGAGTAAAAGTCACAAGAGTATTTTATAGGATGTTGTCAAAATTCATATGAAGAGTGTAGACACCATAAGGACTGAACAACATCAAATTGGCAAAGGTAGTCTGGAGGACGAGTTCATGGTATGCATTCGGGACAGTTTCCTAGAACAATGTGTCATGGAACCAACCAGGGAACAGGTTATTTTAGATCTTGTACTGTGTAATGAGACAGGGTTAATTAGCAATCTCATAGTAAAGGATCCTCTGGGCCAGAGTGATCAAAATATGATAGAATTTCACATTAATTTTGAGACTTGCCTAAGTCCGAAACTAGAGTCTTAAACTTAAATAAAGGCAATTACAGAGGTATGAGGAGCGAATTGGCTAAGGTAGATTGGAAAAATAGATTAAAAGGTATGGCGGTAGATTCAGTGGCTAGCATTTAAAGAAATATTTCATAACTCTCAAAAAAAAATACATTCCATTGAGAAACAAAAACTCCACGGGAAAAGTGATCCAGCCATGGCTAACTAAAGAAGTTAAGGATAGCATTAGATTGAAAGAAGATGCTTATAATGTTGCAAAGAATAATAGTAAGCCTGAGGATTGGGAGAGTTTCAGAAACCAGCAAAGGTTGACCAAAAAATTGATTAAAAGGGAAAAAATAGAATGAGAGAAAACTAGCAAGAAATATAAAAGCAGATTGTAAGAGCTTCTACAAGTATGTAAAAAGGAAGAGAGTAGCAAAAGTGAACGTTCGTCCCTTAGAGGCTGAGACAGGAGAAATTATTATGGGGAATAAGGAAATGGCTGAAAGGTTAAACAAATATTTTGTTTCTGTCTTCACAGTAGAAGACACAAAAAGCATACCAAAAATGGTGGGGAACCAAGGGTCTAATGAGGCTGAGGAACTTAATGGGGCAGAAATTAGGCTCGCCATGGGTGAGTACGCACTATGTACTCACCCGTGGACGGAACGAAAGTGCCGGTTTCTTGCATGCACTGCGCATGCGCGGGAAACCGGCACTTCCGTTCCCCTGAAGGAAGGGGTTCAGAGGTCGAACGCGCACGCCGGAGGGCCAGCGCGTTCGCCTCGCACTTTGGTTTTTTTTACAGGTTCCTCCGTGAGGGTAAGCACGGAGAAGATACACATTGAAAAAGGAGGCGCAAGGCCTTCTTTTAACAAGGTAAGTGTTGATTTTATTAAAATTTAAACATTTTTTTCCACAGATTTATCTTTTTTAATTACTTTAAAGACAGGTAAGTTTAGTTTTAACCCCGTTAAAAGTGTAATTAATTTTTTCAAAAATTTAAATTTTTGTTTAAAATAGTTAATTAATGTAATTTATAGCTATTTTAAAAATGTGATATTTTTTTTAATTTATTTCTAGTTTTAGGGATGTTTTGGGGCTGATCTGTATTCATAGATTTGATAGGTCTTTCTGTCAAATCTATGAATGAAAGATGGTCTGCTGCCATTGGCTCTCCATGGCCCACGTGATCCCAGGGACGCATCACACTAACTACGCCCCTGGGATACGCAAGCACTGCGCGCCGGCAGTTGGAGGAGGCCCAGGACCCGAATCCCTCGTGTGCCCAGGGGTCAACGGCAGGCGTGGTAGGTAGGTGTGCGCGCGATGCTTGCACCCGCAGGAAGCCAGGGAGCTGAATTTCTGGCCCCATGTAATTAATATAAGTAAAGAAAAAAAACTAGGGAAACTAATGGGACTAAAAGCCAACAAATCCCCTGGACCTGACGGCCTACATCCTAGGGTTCCAAAAGAGGTGGCTGAAGGGATAGTGGATGCATTGGTTTTGATCTTCCAAAATTCCCGAGATTCTAGAATGGTCCCACAAGAATGGAAGGTTGCAAATGTAACACCGCTATTCAAAAAAGGAGGGAGAGAAAAAACAGGGAACTACAGGTCAGTTAGCCTGACATCAGTCGTCGGGAAAATGCTGGAATCCATTGTTAAGGAAGTGGTATCAGGTCACTTAGAAAATCATAACATGATTAGGCAGAGTCAACATGGTTTTATGAAAGGGAAATCGTGTTTGACAAATTTACTAGAATTTTTTGAGGATGTAACTAGCAGGGTAGATAAAGGGGAACCAGTGGATGTAGTATATTTGGATTTCCAAAAGGCATTCAATAAGGTGCCACATAAAAGGTTATTACACAAGATTAGGGCTCACGGGGTTGGAGGTAATATAGTAGCATGGATAGAGGATTGGTTAACGGACAGAAAACAGAGAGTAGGGATAAACGGATCTTTTTCCGGTTGGCAGGCTGTAACTAGTGGGGTGCCACAAGGATCAGTGTTGGGGCCTCAGTTATTTACAATCTATATTAGTGACTTAGATGAAGGGACCGAGTGTAATGTATCCAAGTTTGCTGATGATACAAAGCTAGGTGGGACAGTAAGCTATGAGGAGAACACAAAGGGGGCTAAATTCGGTTGATTTGTGCCTCCCGTTAGCGCCCTAAGAGGGCACTAATGGGGCGCAAATCAACTAATGCCTGGGCATGGTGCTGCTAACGCCTCCCGCGAAATTCAGCGGGAGGTTAGTGGCGGCGCTAATGGTTAGCACCGCGGGGCGCTGTGCCGCCGGCAATGATGTCATCACCATGCGCAGCGCCCCGCTCACAACATTGGGTGGCGCCGCCCGACTTACCGCTGGACGCTATGTCCACCGGGGTCAGGGGGGCCTACCTGCGGCCGGGGCGGCGCTATTTAAAGGGGAGGTGGCGGGTGGCCATTTTTGTTGCTGGCCCCATGCCAGCATCTGCCCCCGTTGCTGTCCCCGGCCCCTGTGAAGCCGGCTGCTCTCTGTGAGCCTGGCACTCCTCGAGTGCCGGACTCATTTGCCGGCACTCCCGATCCCTGGTGGCTCAGCTGGGCGCCGGGAAGCGCTGCGCCAGGCCCCTCCCCTTTAATAAGTGGAGGAAGGCCTGCAGTACTGCGGCACGGCACGTAGCACCACGATATTGACTCGCAGTGCCCCAAGAGGGACGCGGGGCACTTCCAGTAGCGCCCCTCCTCCCTCTCGGGGCGCTACCTGGGAAAATCAGCCGCGGGGGCACTAACTTTTTCGGGGGCGCTAAACCCGGCGAAGGTAGGGGCGCTACCCAATTTTTACCCCAAAGAGTCTGCAAAGGGATATAGATAGACTAAGTGAGTGTGCAGTAAGGTGGCAAATGGAGTATAATGTAGGAAAATGTGAGGTTATTCACTTTGGTAGGAAGAATAGAAAAACAGAATATTTTTTAAATGGTGAGAAACTTTCAAACGTTGCTGTTCAGAGAGATTTGGCTGTCCTCGTGCAAGAAATACAGAAAGCTAGCATGCAGGTACAGCAAGCAATAAGGAAGGCAAATGGCATGTTGGCCTTTATTGCAAGGGGGTTGGAGTATAAGAGTAAGGAAGTCTTGCTACAATTGTACAGGGCCTTGGTGAGACCACACCTGGCGTACTGTGCACAGTTTTGGTCTCCCTATCTAAGGAAGGATATACTTGCCTTGGAGGCAGTGCAACGAAGGTTCACTAGATTGATTCCTGGGATGAGAGGGCTGTCCTATGATGAGAGATTGAGTAGAATGGGCATATACTCTCTGGAGTTTAGAAGAATGAGAGGTGATCTCATTGAAACATACAAGATTCTGAAGGGGATTGACAGGGTAGATGCTGAGAGGTTGTTTCCCCTGGCTGTAGTGTCTAGAACTAGGGGGCATAGTCTCAGGATAAGGGGTAGGCCATTTAAGACTGAGAGGAGGAGGAATTTCTTCACTCAGAGGGTTGTAAATTTTTGGAATTCTCTGCCCCAGAGGGCTGTGAATGCTGAGTCTTTGAGTATATTCAAGGCTGAGATAGATAGATTTTTGGACTCTAGGGGAATCAAGGGATATGGAGATCGGGTGGGAAAGTGGAGTTGAGGTCGATGATCAGCCATGATCTTATTGAATGGCGGAGCAGGCTCGAGGGCCATATGGCCTACTCCTGCTCTTATTTCTTATGTTCTTATGTTCTTTTTGAAGCAAAGGCCATGCCTCTCAAATCTACCAAATTAAATTAATAAAGAAGCGCTATCTAGTGGATATACCTTCTCTAGGGATTGCACTTTGAGATGGTGAGAAAGCTTGCGTGCTCCTATGACCCCGAGAACTATGCTGACGGGAATATAACTCCTGGTAGTATAACCCAAGTCAGACAGGTCAAAAGCTAGGAGCCAGACCAGAGGCAGTCCACCAGTCCTTCTGGTAGGGGGTTGAGTATCCGGCTAATAGCCTGTGCACGTAAAAAAAGACTTAAATTACAGAAACAACCCGGAGAGAAGACCATGATCTTATGGATGAAAGGCAAGATGATTCTCCGAGGGAGTCAAATATCTTGCTCTGGACAGCCAGCAGTGGAATAAATGGTTTGTTTCATGTTCCATGAGGCACAGGAGAGTAACTAGTCTTCTTAGATTTTCAGAACAAATTTGATAAAAGTTCTGGTTCTGAGACTTTTATGGAAGATTGGGCTATGGAGTAGCTGCTGGAATTTAATATGGATAATGTAAGGGAATGAACATTAATACAGCAAACATGCATTTGGCCTTTACTTCATCTCCACTGCTGGAAAAATCCTCATTAATACCTGTCACCTCTAGGCTCGACTTCTCCAACTGTCTCCTCTCCAGCATCACAAGTTCCACTCTAGACAAATTCCAATTCATTCAAAAGTCCACCACCGATATCTTCTTATAATAAGTCCTCCTTCCTTGTTATCCCATCCTATCCGATCTCTACTCATTCCCCATCCCCAGCACACTGGTTTCACAAAATCCTTGTCCTCTTCAATAGATCCATCCATGGCTTCACGCCATTTTACGTATGTAACCTCCCCCTACCCGAAGTGCCAACCACAATGCTGACCTCCTTTCCAACCCCTACCCCTTCTTCTGCTCCACCTTCTATGGCAAAGTCTTCAGCCATCTTGGCACCACATTCTGGAACTCTCACTAAATTGATTTCCTTTGCTACCTCTCTCGCCATCTTCAAAAGCATCTTCAAAACTTTGACGATGCCATTGCTGTCACTGACATTTCTCCTACTACCACCTGTCATCTGTTCATGCCTCAGAGGAAAACCTTGGGATGTCTTACTATGTTAAAGGCAGTATAAAAACAAGGGTATGTGTCCATTGGCAAAGATGAACAAGGAACAAGACAAGGAGGTGATTGACCAGCGTTGAAAGTATTCAGTCAGTAATGCACTTATTAGGCATAAGCAATTACAGAGACAAACCTCAGGGGTAATTAGAGATGAAAAACATGTTGCTTTAATCCTGTATGAGATTTCTGAAGCCACATTTGGAATACTGCGTGTGGAACTAAACAAACTACCTGCTAAAGTATGTTAGTGCTTTTGAAGGATTCAGAGAAGAGCAAATTACAGGTGTACTAAATTATGAAAATAATTGAATTGGTTTTCATGGGAGAAAAGATGATTGATTAGAGAAATGATTACGGTATTAAAGTGTTGAGAAATGAGTTCAAATAATGTAGATGTGAACAGGTTATTTAAGTTATATTTAGTAACTGAAAACCCAAGCCAAAATTAAAACACTTCAAGGGAGACTAGAGATGAGAAGATATTTTCCTCGTGCAAAATCGTAGATGTGTGAATAAATTCCCATCAAAAGCAATTAATAGTACAAAAGCTGGTTTGATAGCTGGTTAAGAATGTAATGAATATTATAAAGATCTAGGGGGAGAAATTGGGCACCTTAGCTCCTCCCGTTAGCACCTCCAGGGGCGTTAACGGCTTTGCGACCGGGCGCGGCGATAGTACCAACGGCCGCAAAATTGAAGTGGAGGCTTGCGGCAGCGGTAACCACTAGCACCACTCCTGCGGCCAGTGATCATGACGTAATCCGGGTGCGCAGTGCCCCGGCTCTGAAATTCATTCTCGCCCCCTGCCTGAGCGCCTGCCATTAGCAACGACAGGTAGAGGAGGCGGATGCAGTCGGATGAGCGCTGGAGGAGCGCTATATAAAGGCGTCAACTTCCTTTTTTTTTCTCGGCAAAGAATGCTGCCTTGTCAGTTTGACAAAAGCAAACAGGCGTTTTGAGCGATTTGAGTGTTCTCAACTTGAAAGAGGTTTTTTTTTATTCGTTTATGGGATGTGGCGTCGCTGGCAAGTCCAGCATTTATTGCCCATCCCTAATTGCCCTTGAGAAGGTGGTGGTGAGCCGGCTTCTTGAACTGCTGCAGTCCATGTGGTGATGGTACTCCCACAGTGTTGTTAGGTAGGGAGTTCCAGGATTTTGACCCAGCGACGATGAAGGATCGGCGATATACTTCTAAGTCAGGATGGTGTGTGACTTGGAGGGGAACTTGGAGGTGGTGGTGTTCCCATGCACCTGCTGCCCTTGTCCTTCTAGGTAGAAGAGGTCACGGGTTTGGGAGGTGCTGCCGAAGAAGCCTTGGTGAGTTGCTGCAGTGCATCTTGTAGATGGTACACACTGCAGCCACGGTACGCCGGTGGTGGAGGGAGTGAATGTTTAAGGTGGTGGATGGGGTGCCAATCAACGCGGGCTGCTTTGTCCTGGATGGTGTCGAGCTTCTTGAATGTTGTTGGAGCTGCACGCATCCAAGCAAGTGGAGAGTATTCCATCACACTCCTTACTTGTGCCTTGTAGATGGTGGAAAGGCTTTGGGGAGTCAGGAGGCAAGACACTCGCCACAGAATACCTAGCATTCGGACCTGCTCTTGTTGCCACAGTATTTATGTGGCTGGACCAGTTAAGTTTCTGGTCAATGGTGACCCCCAGGATGTTGATGGTGGGGGATTCGGTATTCTGGCTGAGAAAAATGTATCACTTTTATTTGGGTTATATTTGATAGTGCAACATTTCCATCATTTAATGGAGGCTGTACTGGCACTGGACCTCGCCCTCCAGCATCACCATCGGAGGCAGAGAGAAAGATTGCAAAATGTGGCCAGAGGGAGGAGGGTCAACAGGGCTCTCGACAGGAGGCCTTACCCTCCCAGGGTATTCTGGCAGCATTTCTCCAACATCAATCTCACTGAGGAGCAGTGTCTTAGAAGGGGCTCCGCTTCACCAAGGACATGGTAACAGAGCTCTGCCACCTCCTGCAGCCAGACCTCGAGCCTCACATCAGGAGCACCACGTCTCTCTCAGTGGCAGTCAAGATCATCATCGCCCTCAATTGCTACGCCAGTGGATGCTTCCAGTGTGCAACAGGAGACATATCTAACATATCGCAGTTCACCGTCCATTGCTGCATCCGCGAGGTCACAGATGCTCGCTACAGAAGGAGAAGGGATTACATTTCCTTCCCCATGACCAAAGAGAATCTGCGCGAGTGTGCATGTGGCTTTGCCAGGAGAGTGGGCTTCCCCGTGGTGCAGGGCGACATTGACTGCACCCACGTCACTTTGCGGGCACTTCATAACAATCCTGAGGTATTCCGTAACCGCAAAGGCTACCACTCACTTAATGTGCAGTTGGTGAGTGACCACGCACAGCGCATCCTCACCGTCAATTCCCCACTATCCTGGCAGCAGCCACGAAGCCATCATCCTGTGCCAGACTGGTGTGCCAGCACTCTTCCAGCCACCTCATCAAGCTAGCGGATGGCTGCTGGGAGGCAAGGGCTATCCGCTCTCCACCTGGCTCATGACTCCCCTCTGCTACCCCAGCACTCGTACCCAACACTCATTCAATGAGAGACATGCTGCCACCAGGAACATCATTGAGCAGACCATCGGAGTGCCCAAGCAACGGTTCCGCTGCCTTGACCGTTCATGAGGAGCCCTGCAGTACTCGGCTGAGCGGGTGTCCCTTTTCGTCATCGTCTGCTGCATGCTGCACAACTTGGCCATCATAAGAGTGCATCCCTTGCCACCAGGCATAGCCGTACCACCTCAGGAGGAGGACGAGAACGAGGAGGAGGAACAGGAGCACGAAAATCAGCAACGGAGGATCCAGCCATTCCATCGGCCTTGTGGAAGGGCGGTCCGTGACCGCCTCATCAGACTGCGGTTCCAATGAATTCGAGACCACTTCTCGGTTGCTCATCCAGTCCCCATCATTCCATCAATTTCTCATTCCATACCACACCCCAAAGGTGAAATGAGACACAGCACCATTTCTGCAGCATTCCAATAAGAAATTTATCCAAATTCAGCAATCACATATATACAGCAACAATATTAACTAATCACCCTTGTGCAAACCCTTACTTGCCCTCTTTACGTGCCTTTTCCTAATCTAGTGCTCCTACGTAGTGTCTCCCTAGTGGCTGCAACAGGGCTGGTGGAGGCTGCTGAGTGTCGGTCCCAGAAACTACAGATGGCCTTGCAGGATGCCCGCGACTAGCTCTGGGCCTGGAAGGCCCGGCTGTACACTGCGCACCTCAGGATGGGCGGCGGCAGTCTGGGCTGGCTGGATGACAGGCAGCGGCAAGGGCAATGGCAGAGTGGCAGTGGTGGGATCAGGAATGCTGTCATCCTGAGAGAGGACAGCAGGTTCCTGCTCCATTGACACACAGCCACTCCCCCAAGGCAGCACCTCAGCATCCCCACCAATCTACTGCATCACAGATTGCTGGGCTGCTGTGACACCATGAGATTCCCGGTGGACTGTGATGGTCCCAGCGATGATGGCAGCAGTCAGAGCTTTCATGGCATCAAGTGGACACTGCATGAGAACAGTCTGAAATGGATTGCATCAACCATTAACTGCATTACAGCACTAAGACGTTGCGTAGCTTCCGCCTGTGCTGCAATGGATGGTGTCACATCGCCCATGACACACGGCATGAGGTCTGGGTCACCACGGTCTCTCGGAGTCCACCATCCTTCGCAGACTGCCAAGGATGGGCTCCATGGTATGCGCAGAGCTCTGTGCAATGTTGGAGGCGGACTTCTCCACGCTCCTTACCATTGCTGACAGGCTCTCGGGCACCCTTGCCATTGCACCTATCATCTCGGAGTGCATGGCCATCACCCTTCTTGTGAACGCCTCCACATCGAGGTCCTCATCCGAGTCCTGCACAGCAGAACTCGCCCTCCAGGGAGCGGGCTCCCAAGCTATCCTTTCCCCCTGGCCTTGCTGCAGCCCGCTCGTCCCCGGTGCATCACCCAGTGCAGACCCCTCTACTAAACTTGCCTCTAAAGATCGCGTAGTGCCAATATCTGACGTGGTGCCTGCGGGTGAGATATGCAGTGATGTGGTACTTTGCTCCTCCTCCTCTTCTTCTTCCTCACTCTCAGTGGGAGGCTCAGGGACAGGCTGGTCATCTGGTTGCTGATTCTCTGACAACATAAAGGCACAAGACTCGCGTTAAGGTGAGGGAAGGGGGACAGGAATGGAGCAAGAAAAGCAGACAGTATTAGGAGCTGGAAATTGGGAAAGACTTGTGATGTGAGGGGGAAGTAGGATGAGGGAAGGAGAGGGGCTGAACATACTGTTGTTGCCCCCAAGGGGGTCGACGTTGCCGACGGCCACACCGCCCACCACCTGCTGCCCAATGACTCTCAGCACTCTCTCCTCCAGGTCTGAAAGCTGCTGGAGCTGCGCATCACCCCCGTCTGTTCTCTGCTGCTCCCTCCTATTGTGAGCCATCTTGGCCTGCAAGAGAAACGAATGTGTGTGAGTCAGAGTCCAGCTATGTGTTTGGGAGATATGCCTGCCGTAGTTGAATAGCTGTGACTGTAGGCAAGGCGTGAGATGTGGATGTGAGTTTGAGTAGGTGCAGATGCTTGGTGGGTGAGTGGTGGGGGTGTGGTGGTTTGTGCAGTGTGTTCAGACTGAGGTTCAGATGCTGGTATGTAGGACCTGTTGAAGCATGTACTCACCTTGACCACCCGAGTGAGGTCGTTGAATTTCTTCCGGCACTGTGTCAGGCTGCATACGACCACACTACTGGCCGAGACCTCCTAGGCCACTTCCCTCCGCATTGCCCTGAATACCTGGGGCAATGGCCTCCTTCCAGTGTCCGGGAACAGCATTGCCCTCCTTCGCTCCACTCCCACGACCAATGCCTCCTCTGTGAAACGACGAGCTCTCTCCCTGGGAGTGGGATCAGCCATCACGATCAGGGGATTGAGTTCCTTGCAGGTCGCCTTCACAGCCAGCAATGTTGATAATGAGGACCTGCACAGTGATGCAACCTCCCCTTTAAGAGCTGGAAGGGGCCAGTGTGAAGGATCATTCCCGATTGCATAGCACCAGAAATTCATTATCGCTCTGCTGGTAGCGCCCCTGTAGTGTCCTGCTGAGGTCATTAGTGCATGATTTAGCGCTCCAGCTCTTTCCAGGAGCACTAAAAGCCAATTTAGGGCAACCTCAGACTCATTAGCGCCTGGCGCTAATTTTTCATGATTTCAAAATTCTCCCCCCAAATCTTCTCTGGAACACTATATAAGCTTCAGTCCGACTGGAACCATGGAAATGTTATCTTTGAAATGAGCTTGGGTAATCGCAAACCAATTCCTACCAGTGTGCCCATTGTACAAAACTGCCCATAATTTGGAGCAATTGGCAATCTCACTTGGAGAACCCACAAAACTGGCCTGTGTGCAAAATAGGTGAGAAAAACACAGTTGTGTAGTAGGGGGTGTTTTTGAGGTTAGACAGGAACTTTCTTAAAGTGTAGCAGTGGGAATCTTATTCTGCACATTTCTATGCTACAGTTGGCTTGATTCTGACACTGAGTGGCAAAGTAAAATGCTGTTCCATTCCCTAGCACTGGCATCCCTCACCTTGATAAATACAAACGAGATAACAGAACTACAAACTGAAAAAAAACAACTGTGTGCTTCCATAATTTTTTTATTCTCCTGCCGTATAATTTTGAAGCAAGATAGAATACTGAAGACAGCTGTTCAGTGACAATCCTTCACAATACCATCTGTTACCTGGTTTAGTTCACAAACACTGCTGAATAAATTCTCAGACAAGAATATGGAAAAATCAATTTATTACACTTCACAATGGTGGATAAAAGACAAAATGGATGAGTTTATCACTGTCAAAATAAAGCAAAATTTATTGTGAAGAAAATTTGGCAACATCAAGATTTGCATATAGCCATCTCTTATATACTAATATATACATTAATATCTTGTTTATAATCAAATGTGGGAGCCAAATCAAACCAAAAAGCAAGAGATTTACTAAAAATCTCTACACTGGGCACACATACAATTTAATATGATTATTCTATCTGTATTTTAGTTTGGATTGTTAAATTTGATATCTTGAGAGCAGAAGTGTGGCTGAGGTGAGTGAGAGAGATAATTATACAGGCAGAGCAGTTAGAGCAGAGAAGGAAGCAGGTGGAGTGGGGTGTTGCAGAAACTACAGAGGATTTATGTAGAGGGTTGTATTGAGCTATGTAATTATAGCTTCAGGGATGACCCTGTACAAAATTATTCAGTCAAGAGGTACAGTCACAGCCAGGGCAAGTAAAATATAGCACTGGCAAGAGCTACCATTTAGTTCTTAACTCAGCTGGAAAACATCATAAGCTTGATACCAAGGTGCTATGAAGTCATAAACTAATTTCTTCAAACATTGTCAGAAATAATGCAACAGATTTTATGATTGCTTTAACCTGGTGACAGATTAATTGATGAGTAAAAAAATAGTTCAGCTTCCCTGCTGGTGATATCTTCTGCCTTGATGGGCTAATCCAAACGTCCATATTCTGAAGTGTGTCGAATAAGTTCTTTCTTCTCTCCTCCGGTTCACTTACAAGTTCTCTCCTCACCTTTCCTTCTCTAACCTTAACTATCACGGAATAATGCTGGGACTGAAATACCTTCAACTTCTACAGTTAAATCACTTCAAGCAGTCTGACCAATGACAGTGAGCAATCCTTCTTCATAACATGCTGCACATACCCGAAGTGTGTCTCCAGATCTGTGTATAAATGGACCACAATTCCATAACAAATTCTGAAACATATTTTTAAGCAGACAAAGGTGCAAAGCACAGCAGAACAATGTTCTAAAAGCTAGTGCAAAGTCGTCTGCGGTTATCAGAAGCTATGCATTTTCTCACAGTCCAAACTTCCTTCTTACTGTAAGGGGTTCGCGTGGCTCTGTGCTTAGCCTGGGTGCTAGTGCGGGGTTAGGCCTTGTTGCCTGTTCTGGTCTCCAGCCAGCCTGGTAGCACTAGACACCTGTGAGTGGTTCGACCCACTCGCCCTTACGGTTCTGACACTGGACTTAGGTGCGAGAGCAGTAAATGCAGAGAAAAACTCAGGTAGACCCGGATGAATAGTACGAAATGGAAAATCTTTATTGCATATTATTCAAGATTACGAAATACATGTCATAAGCACAGATTAATGACAGTACAAACTTACATACATTTATGCAACTAGGTTTAGGGAAACGAGGAGCGCACGACACATCGTAAAAAGGGACACACATTATAATTATCCTTAAAACAAAAACCCTCTCCTATCAATACCTGTCCTAATCTAGATCTGTAGGATCAAGAACCATGCTCACCACTCGTGATAACTCGGAGAATTCTAAAACGATGCTCGGATGGTTTCGCCACAGCACCTGACTATTCACGTGTTGATCAGGGGTCTCTGTACCCCACTTGTTTACTCGCTTTGCTCCGGCTAGCAGGCTGGACCGTCTGCTGTCATGAAGATCTGTGTTGACCTCGGAACTCTGATAAAACTCAAAGAAGAGTCTTCCTGTGCCCGACACCAGTTAGCCGGTAGAATTCAAAGAAGAGTCTTTATAGTTTGGTCGCGGTCGGGGTTTACTGACCGCGGCGACACGTGTAGTCGTCTTGGGCCCGGCTGTAGAGCTCAAAGAAAGTCTTTCTGGACCGACACCAGTTAGCCGGTAAAATTCAAAGAAGAGTCTTTTGACCAGTTCATGCAGTACCCTGTAGAGTTCAAAAATGGTCTTTATATTTACGGGCGCGGTCGGGGTTTACTGACCGCGGCGGCACGTGCAGTCGTCTTCTTCTTCTTCTTGTCTTGTTTCGTCTCGTCGGGCCTTCGGGTCCCTACACCATCTACCGACCCTCGGAATGGTGTACCCGCTTACCGGCCTTCGCAGCCCAGCTCTTCACAGATCTTCGCGGCAAGCCACGAGGTTGACTCCCGGAAGATCAGCGGACCAAGAGCTCGGTGGGCCGCAAACGAGAGCCAGGGGTCGAAACAAGAGAAAGATGGACGTTTGTTTACTACAGTTATAGTACTGTAATTCTTTATCTCCCGCCCAATCTTAATGTTCATCTTTTGTCATGTTTTGGCGCTCAAACTTCTTGTATGGGGTGGTTCTTGTCGTTAATGGGTTTCGGTGATACTTGTAACTGTCTAAGTACCCGTTAATGTTTCTTCCATTGTGGAACCGGCTAGGAGTCTCCCTGGAGGGGTTTTGGGGCCCTCCGAATTCTTGCCGTGAGTACCCGCGAACGGCTCTCTTATCGTAGAGCCGTGGGGAATTTGCGTATCAATGTCTTTGGATGGGCCCTTGATTGCCCAGTACAATAGCCCCCGTTTGTGTATTTTAAACCGATTCCAACACTTATATTCTCTTAGGTGTACAAAATGCAAAACGATCGCGTCTTGTCTTATTTCATTATGCTGAGTACTGTCCGATCTTGCTGAAATGTTTATTGAAACGCCATCTTGTCTGCCTACTGAAAAATCTGGAACCTTCTGCCACGAGGCGCGGCGGCCATTTTACAGGCTGCTTGTGTCCGTTTTGAAACATGACAGCATTTTGCTGAAATAAAGCTGTTTTTACGAAACTGTATGTCTCTTTCTCATTATTTTGAAATCGCGATAATTTGCGAATTCTACATTACCTCATTTTCATTAGGAAGCAAGAAAAACTTCCTTATCAGAGGGATAATCTAATCAGCTATTCAATGTTATGGAAACTAATGTGGGAAAATCTGTAATGTATCAAGTATATTACTACTGGGATTGCTGAGGAAGAACCTGCAACATTTCCTTACTAGAAACCCGTCAGACCTCAGAATGTACTCTTCACAGAGATTCAAGGTACAATACTAGTAACTAATAAACCAAGCAAGCAAGGTCAGCTTTGCTATAAAGATTCATCATTCAAATGACATTAATGATAAGAAAGTTCATTAGAAATGTTGACTGCACTAATTAAGCTATTATTTGGGCTGCACTGCGTAGGAGTTCCTTTCAGCTGAACTGATGCTGCATGTTTCCATAGTACCTCCTGTAAGATCATTCTGGGTTCATACTTGCCAATAATACTTGCCACGTTGCTGCTGTAAAACTAGGGAGAAGGATTTCATCATTTTCAATGTATTCATATCCAGAAATACTGGTTTATGAAAAAACCCAGTGCTTTCAAGGAACTAAAGATTCGAGAGAAAATGCAAAAGATATAAATGAAATGAATATTTCTAATAAGATGATGGAACAGGTACTACAGAGCAAAAAAGGTATGCAAATATAAAAATCATACATTTTTCTTGAAGATCTGTGCCAGGAGAACTAAAGATGAAAAAAATACCCTTAAATCACATTTTGGTGCTTTATATCAAAAGTTAATAAATGCCAAAGTAGAGAGCAATATTTTTATTCCATAAGGTTTGATTGATAATTTCACGGTGCACAAAAATTTATATTTTACACTGCACTATCACCTCTGGAGTCCCACAAGAATGTATTGCTGCAGCCTCCTCCTTTTCCTCATCTATATGGTCATCTTCCAAAATTCTATAGACTCTGGAACAGTACCCATGGATTGGAGGGTAGCTAATGTTACCCCACTATTCAAAAAAGGTGGTAGAGAGAAAACGGGGAATTATAGACCGGTAAGCCTGACATCGGTAGTGGGGAAATGCTAGAGTACATTATAAAAGATGTAATAGCAGAGCACTTGGAAAACAGTGACAGGATCGGACAAAGTCAACATGGATTTACAAAAGGTAAATCGTGCTTCACTAATCTACTAGAATTTTTTGAGGATGTAACTGGTAAAATAGATAAGGGAGAACCAGTGGCTGTGGTGTATTTGGACTTTCAGAAGGCTTTTGATAAGGTCCTGCATAAGAGATTAGCATGTAAAGTTAAGGCACATGGGATTGGGGGCAAGGTATTGACTTGGATAGAGAACTGGTTGGCAGACAGAAAGCAAAGAGTTGGAATAAATGGGTCTTTTTCCGAGTGGCAGGCAGTGACTAGTGGGGTACTGCAGGGATCGGTCCTAGGACCCCAGCTATTCACAATATATATTAATGATCTAGACGAGGGAATTGGATGTAATATCTCCAAGTTTGCAGATGACACAAAGCTGGGTGGGAGTGTGTGCCGTGAGGAGGATGCCGAGAAACTCCAGTATGATTTGGACAGGTTGGGTGATTGGGCAGAAGCATGGCAGATGCAATATAATGTGGATAAATGCGAGGTTATCCACTTTGGTGGCAAAAACAGGCAGGCAGATTATTATCTGAATGGCAATAGATTGGGAGAAGGGGAAGTGCAACGAGACCTGGGTGTCCTTGTGCACCAGTCGCTGAAGGTAAGCATGCAAGTGCAGCAGGCGGTTAAGAAGGCAAATGGTATGTTGGCCTTCATAGCGAAAGGGTTCGAGTACAGGAACAAGGATGTCTTGCTGCAGTTGTACAGGGCCTTGGTGAGACCACATCTTGAGTATTGTGTGCAGTTTTGGTCACCTTATCTGAGGAAGGATGTTCTTGCCATGGAGGGAGTGCAGCGAAGATTCACCAGGCTGATACCTGGGATGGCAGGAATGACGTATGAGGAGAGATTGGGTCGATTGGGCTTATACTCGCTGGAGTTTAGAAGAATGAGAGGGGATCTCATTGAAACTTATAAAATTCTAACAGGACTAGACAGTCTAGATGCAGGAAGGATGTTCCCGATGGCGGGGGAGTCCAGAACCAGGGGTCACAGTCTAAGGATAAGGGGTAAGCCATTTAGGACTGAGATGAGGAGGAATTTCTTCACCCAGAGAGTGGTGAACCTGTGGAATTCTCTACCACAGAAGGCAGCAGAGGCCAATTCATTAAATATATTCAAGAAGGAGTTAGATATATTTCTTAAAGCTAAAGGGATCAAGGGATATGGGGAGAAGGCAGGGACAGGGTACTGAATTTGGATGATCAGCCATGATCTCATTGAATGGCGGAGCAGACTCGAGGGGCTGAATGGCCTGCTCCTGCTCCTATTTTCTATGTTTCTATATGCTACCGGTTGGCTACATTATCACCAGCATGGAGGAAGCTTTTATATGTACGCTGCTGACAATGAGCTCTACCTCTCCACCCACTTCCCTTGACCCCACAAACCTCCTCTGTGCTGTCAGACTGCCTGTCCGACATCCAGTCATGGATGAGTCACAACTTCCTTCAGCTGAACAGGGAAGACCAAAGCCATTGTGCTCTGCACCCATCCAAACTTCATTCCCTTGCTACCAATTCCATCCATTTCCCTGGCCATTCACTCAGGCTGAAAAAGCCCATGCTTAACCCGGATATCCTGTTTGATTCTGAGCCAAGCCAGGAATCCCCAAGACACCAAGGCCATTTATTTATTTTGCCGCAGTAATGCCAGTCTCCACCCCCTTCACTACTGAAACACTTATCCACCTCCAGACTCGAGTGTGCCAATGCTCTGTTCGCTGGCCTTCCTTTTCCTACCTTCCATAAACTCCAACTTGTCCAAAACACAGCTGTCTGTCTTCTGTCCAGCATTAAGCCCCGCCACTCCCTTCCTCTTGGACCTACATGATTTCCCTGTCCCTCATTGCATTAAATTTAAGATCTTTATCCTCATCTTCAAATCTTTCCATGGCCTCACTCCACCCTATCTCTGCAATGTCCTTCAGACTTACTTCCCTTCCCATATTCTTTGGTCTTCCAACACTAAATTTCTATGTAATTCTACAATTCAAACACGAAAACAGGCCATTTAGCCCAACATGTTGGTGTTTATCCTCCATATGAGCAGTAGTCCTAATCCCATGTTCCCTCCCTGTTCCCATATCCCTTTATTCCCCTTGCCTTCAACTTCCTATCCAACATATTCTCAAATGTTGACATGATCTCTGTTGCACAACCATCTGCTTAAAACAAGTTTCTCCTGCTCCATCCTAAGTCTCTTACAGTAAATCTTACCTCTATGTCCCCTATAGCTCCTAACCAACTTCCCCCTCTGTTCAACCCACCATTGGCGACAGAGCGTTCAGCCACTCTGTTCCTCTTACTATTCCTCAGCGGAGTGCCTTCAGACATTTTGTACATTAAAAGTGCTATATAAATACAACTTGTTTTTGTGGTTCAGGTTACTAGATAGCAATAAGGACCAGCAGCTCTTGCTGATTTTTTCCCACCCTAGATCAGGGGTAATGAGCAAATTAAACCCTCCCTCCCATTAGTCCAGGTGAGATCACACTGGGTGGTCTATTTACCCACTAAGCCGTCAGAACAGCCAGGTATAAAACGTTTGAGCAACTTTATGCACATGCCACTACAGAACTGTTTTATTATTTCCTGGATATCAGTTTTCCCTTCTGGGATTGTAGAGAAAGCTGAATTTGACAATGAATCATAGAATAGTGCAACACAGGAGGCCATTCAGCCCATCGAGTCTGCGCCAGCTCTTTCGAAGAGCAATCCAGTTAGTCCCACTCCCCCCGCCCTTTCTCCATATCCCTGCAATTTTTTCTCCTTCAAGTATTTATCCAATTCCCTTTTGAAGGCTACTACTGAATCTATATCTACCACCCTAACAGGCTGTGCATTCCAAATCATAATCACTTGTTGCGTAAAAAAGTTTTTCCTCGTGTCGCCTCTGCTGCTTTTGCTAATCACCTTAAATCTGTGCCCTCTGGTTATCGACCCTTCAGCCATAGGCAACAGTTTATATTTATTTACTCTATCTAAACCCTTCATGATTTTAAATACCTCTATCAAATCTCCTCTTCACCTTCTCTGCTCTAAGGAGAACAACCCCAGCTTCTCCAGTCTATCCACGTAACTATAATCCCTCATTCCTGGAACCATTTTAGTAAATCTCTACTGTACCCTCTCCAAAGCCTTCACGTCCTCCCTAAAGTGTGGTGCCCAGAATTAGACACAATACTCCAGCTGGGGCCGAACTAGTGTTTTATACAGGTTTCTCTCTTCTTGCTTTAAAATTGTACCATTTAGCATGCATTGTCGCTCCTCAATCTTCCTACTAAAATGCATCACCTCACACTTTTCTGCATTGAATTTCATCTGCTCTGTGTCCGCCCATTCTACAGCCTGTCTATGTCTTCTTGAAGTCTATTACTATCTTATCAGTGTTTACTACACTTCCAAGTTTTGTCTCATCTGCGAATTTCAAAATTGTGCCCTGTATCCCCAAGTCCAAGTCATTAATATGTATCAAAAACAGCAGTGATCCTGGTACTGAACCTTGGGGAACTCCACTGTATACCTCCCTCCAGTCTGAAAAACAGCCATTCACCACAACTCTCTGTTTTCTATCCCTTAGCCAACTTTGTATCCATGCTGCTTCTGCCCCCTTTATCCCATGGGCTTCAATTTTGCCAACAAACCTAATATGTGGTACTTTATCAAACGCCTTTTGAAAGCCCAAATAAATATCAACTGCACTTCCCTCATCCACCCTTTCTGTTACCTCATCAAAAAACTCAATCAAGTTAGTCAAACATAATTTGCCCTTAACAAATCCGTGCTGGCTCTCCTTTATTAGTTCATGCTTGCCCAAGTGGCTGTTAATTTTCTCCCAGATTATTGTTTCTAAAAGCTTCCCCACCACCAACATTAAACTGACTGGTCTGTAATTGCCAGGTTTATCCTTCTCCCCTTTTTTGAAGATAGGTGCAACATTTGCAATCCTCCAGTCCTTTGACATCAGCCCTGTATATAAGGAGGATTCAAAGTTTGTGGCAGCACCTCCGCAATTTCCACCCTTACTTCCCTCAGCAACTTAGGATGCATCCCATCTGGACCAGGTGACTTATCTACTTTAAGTACTGCCAGCCTTTCTAGTATCTCCTCTTTATCTATTTTTAACTCATCCAATATCCCGCCAACCTCCTCGTTTACCATAGCTTTGGCAAAGTCCTCTTCCTTGTTAAAAACCGATGCAAAGTACTCATTTAGTACCTCAGGCACGCCTTCTGCCTCAATCAATAGATCTCCATTTTCGTCCCTAATCGGCCCCACCGCTCCTCTCACAAGCCTTTCCCTATTATTAAAAGGAGTTGCACAGTGTGTAGAATGACCACAGCAGGACTCGAACTTGCAATCATCAGATAGCATCACTATTAACACCAAACTCAGACGCCTTATCCATTAGGCCACTGCCTGAGTTACATTTGTTCTGATTTTAATGAAACATTCAAGTACTGAGAGTTGCTGTGTATACATTTAATGCACTTCAGTTGAAATCAGCTGTTCTGTATTAGGGCTGTGCTACATCATCTATCATTCCCAGCAGTCTGCTGGCTCCAATGGTAAACAACTTGACACCTGATCAAGGGATCGGGTATCTGAATCCCACAGCTGCTTGTCCCTTGAACTCACTTGCTTTGGCTGGCTCAGTTTTGTCAGCTTTCAGCCAGACTTGTAATGGGAGCACTGCACGCTGGGGAGATGTTCCATTGTACAGGGAGGAAAGGCCCAGTTGAATCAAGGTGACAATCATTAACAGCTGTGATTGGCATTATGTGTGACTGTGAAGAAAGCCACAAACTGGAATATCCAACCTTCACGATGTTAACATGCCAAAAATCATGTATGAAGAGAACTATCGTTATGACTATAATACTAACTGCTTTACATCTACATTAAATGATACTGTATGCACAACACTCAGGAAACTGAAACCAGTAGCCCATGTAATTGACAATGTTCATGGGTATTTCTATTATTCAGTGAAAGACAGCAAACAGCCTGGGTACTTCAAAAATAACAGTAAATGCCAATCACCACCAACTCGTGCTTTATGCTGAAGCAAGCAAGCAGGCACAGATAATAGTTTTACATTTTTAATTAGCCACTCTTGGCAAATGACTTCTTGCTCAGGGCACTCGGTGGGGAATGAAACTAGCTCAGCTTTCACGGGGCATTATAACGAGGGCAGCAACAGCTGCAGTGTATATTGAGGCACAAGGCAAACAGGAATCAATTTATTCTCATCAGTGAACAGATGGAAGGTGTAGTAATTTTAAATGGGCTGTAGGATCAGTTTGGGTCAACCCAAACTGAACATGGAGAGCCAGACACAATAACTGATTAATGTTAATCACTGTACTATGTAAAACCTGGCAGCATTCGCAGGATAATCAAAAGGAGCCCATGGGAAAATAACTGTTTTTTTCCCACAAATGAACCATTCAAGCAAGTTATGATCAGACCACAAATGGAAAGAAAAACATTGCATCCCTCAAGTCCACTTTGATCATTCCATTTGCAACACTCAAAGACTTCTAAATATCTGCCTCAAGTGTCTTGGTTTTGTTTTTAATTTTGACAGAAACTGTTATGCCTATGAGGAGCTTTACTACTACTTCCTATTAACTCGTGATCTGTTGCTCGTTTCTTTCCTGACGAAATTGGCTGCCATCTTGAAAATTCTCTAGTCAGGATAAAAGTTCCTGAAGGTTTTTTATCCCCGATACTTGATTCTACAGTGAAAATAGAAGTTGATATGAATGGTAAGCATTGTGGCATTGTATAAATAATGCATTTCACAAGCATACACACAGTGCCAGAGGATGAACACATTTAAAGTGGGGAATTATGAAAATATTCCCGAACATCAGTGTCTGTTGAGGGGTAAATTTATTCTTGCACGCGAGTATAATTCCAATTACTCAGGATTACAGCAGGTACTGATTACTGCTAAATAAATCAGAGTTGAAGAGACTCAGGATAAGAGCAGGTCATTAAGCAGGTATCATATTAACTGATATGAATCATCACACTACGAGCACAATTATTAGTGCTGAGAATGTGATTTTGTTTTTGTTTTCCGACTTGAATTTGGCTTCAAAGATCTGAAATGCAGCTGAATATCAACTGAATGTCCTCGTATTAAGACCATGGGTCTCAGAAAAAATGGTAGTCCTTCATAGACGAACAATGGAGTAACCAAATGCAGGATGACCAGCAGTACTCACTCAGTCCGTTAGCTATACATAAAATACATCATAAAAGTAAATTATAGCACACTGTCCCAGTGACAGGAGAACTGAAGTTAGCAATAGCCCCGTCTTTGCATTTCTAGAAACTAGTTTAAAATCCAGCCTAGGCTGATGGGATGGAAGTCTCTCTCTGCTGGCTATGAAGGTCATTAAATGAAATTCATTTGAGTAGTCTTAACACAGGTTTGCAGCAGAACACGGTCCATAATTCAGCACCAATTGGGACATAAAGGACGACTGGTGTGGGAAATGAAGAAAGTCACACTGGTGCAGTAAAGATAGTAATCTGAGGTTGTGGTTAAGCCATATTGTTGGGGCAGGGTAGAAGAATGTTACTTCTGCATATTAGACCTAGAAGTAGATGATACTGATACTGAATAACATTCCCCAACACTTGCATCCCTCACCTTGATGACCAGCAAGTTCAGCAAAGAATTAAAGAAAGGGGTGGCCCGATGTCCATGCTATTAAAATGATGTTGCTTTCACTTTGAAGAGGGAAATGGCCAGAAGAGTCTATTGCTACAATGTTTTAAAACTTGATGTTTTTAAATGCCATTACTCTCCTTGTATCACTAAAACCAGTGTCATACATTTACAAATAATGCCTTGGAATATTGTAACGGTGCCCCATTAAGATGCAGTAAATGGATTGGTCTGGTTGAAGCCTTGGGAATACAATGCTGTTTTGTGCAGAACAGAGAGAACTGCAGCTGATGGAGAGAGTTACCATGGTTTTGATTTTAACTAAAATGAGATCAAGTGAACAAGTGACTCTATTGTTCTCTCTCAGTACATTCTGTTACATGTCACCCTTCTAGCTTTCTCAGGGAGGGAGATTTAACCAAAGAGGAAGGATGTTGAAAATGGCGATTTGAATGTTTATGCAAAAAGGTTTATAAAATGGTAAACAGAACACTATAAATGCCCAGATTTGACACATTATGTAAGCTTCAGTCTACTAATAAACTACTGGGCACCTATAGATGTAGATAACCTCCTCCAGCCCTACAACCCTCCAAGAACTCGGTGTTCCTGCGAATCTGGCCTCTTCTGCATCTGTACTGCCTTCACCCCACCATTGGTGGCCGTGCCTTTAACTGCTTTGGAATTCTCACCCCTCCTATCTTCTTTTTGGTTCAGTGCCCATTTTCTCTGTTAATGCAAGTTGTTGTTGTTGTTGTTGTTGATGATGATTTAGGCTAGGATTTTCCTGATATAATTACTGATGTTATTACTTATATTTACTTTATAATTTCAAATTGGGAGTTTAAAGTAGGCATTAATGGAACGAGGTTGGACGGCTACTACAACTGAGTGAAAAGTAATCTAACTCAATACGGCCTTTCTTTTTTAAGCCGCATACCAACTCCAGGGAACAGAAACTCAGTTTCAGTGAGTTTCACTCAGGAACAGTGTCAGCCCTGGCTCAGTGGGTAGCACTCTCGCCTGAGTCAGAAGGTTGTGGTTCAAGTCCCACTCCAGAGACTTGAGACTGGCTGGCACTCCAGTGCAGTACTGAGGGAGTGCTGCACTGTTGGAGGTGCTGTCTTTTGGATGAGACATTAAACTGAGGCTCCGTCTGCTCTCCCAGGTGGACGGAAAAGATCCCATGGCACTATTTAGAAGAGGAGCAAGGGAGTTATCCCCAGTGTCCTGACCAATATTTATCGCTCAATCAACATCACAAAATAACAGATTATCTGGTCATTATCACATTGCTGATTGTGGGAGCTTGCTGTGCACAATTTGGCTGCCGCGTTTCCTACATTACAACAGTGACTACACTTCAAAAGTACTTCATTGGCTGTAAAGTCAATCTCCATGAAATTACTGCTCTACATTCTTAGTCACAAAGGAGTTAGTTTATACTGGATGCTTGTTATATCCATTGTTTATCTGAGAGAAACTGAAATGTACCCATGTCAAGCAGAGTTGGACTCCTATTTCAGAGAACTTCATCTTCAACACTCAATATTACTGTCCTCTATAAGGTAAAGTTTCAGGTTCTCAACCAGATTGGCACATGGTGATCATGCTTTCCATCTTAGGGGGGTGTAGGATATTCAAAATGGAAACTTTAGCCACAATGGAATGTCTTGTGGGGTTAGTGGTGGCTCCCAAGAAAGGAGATAGAATGAGCAGAAGGATATTTAAAATAAAACATTGCAAAGCCATATTCAGTCAATTCTATAACACCCCTGACTTTCCAACAGACTCCTTTTTTTTTTAAATGATCGCAACTGAACCTTTCAGTCTATCCAAACCTAAGCTAGGTCAGAGGATGTGAAGGTAAATAAAAGCAATTCATTAATATGAAATTTACAATAAGCTGGTTTCACAAATATTAACCACATCAATACAATGAGAGAAAAAAATTGCAAAAAATTTACAAGAAAATTATTAAGCATACTTATACAATGGCATTGAGTGTTTAAAATATCTCTAGAAATATTTTCCACTGGCAGTGTCTGTCACTCCGAGAAGCCGAGGGCTTGACTTTGTGGATCTTCCCAGACCTATCACTGTAGCTGTGTGAACAGACTCAAAAGGCTGGCTCACTTCATCTCCAAGGATGCTACTATAACAGGGAAATCATGTTTAGAGCAATTAAAGTAACAGGAATCAGGTTTTTTTTGTGTAAACAAGATAAATCATGAACTCTTCAACTTTTTCTGAGATAATGCTAAAAATGGGCATAACAGTTGTTTGTTGAGCTAATGCACAGGTTACCAATGTGACAAATGAAACTATGCACTTTGAAAGTTTGCCATTGTTTAGTTTTTTTCATATTTTGTAATATATTCTAGATAGTGTTAGTAGCTGCCTTTTGTTTATGTTTATCTGAGAGAGACAGCTCAAAACAGTCAGCAGAAGAAAAAAAATACAAGAGTGATCGATTCTGGAAGGTCTGTGCCATTATTCAAGTTTGGAAAGAGGTTGCGAGTAAAAATCCTGAATTAAAACATCTTTCATTACACAGAACATTTTAATAACACAAATATATTTAATAGAAAATGAAAGGAGCATCTTCTAAGTTACATCTTTTAAGTTTTATTGGTGCCCACTTCCTGAGCAAATGGGACAGTGTGCCCATTTGATCTTAAAGCGTCTCCCCCTGTGAAAAATATGCAGAATTATTTATTTATGAGAGGGAGACAAATTTATCTGTCTGCGTGCAGTGTGCAAGGGAAACATAATTTTTATTTATTTTCCTGAAACCAATCAGAAAACACTTACTGCACTATCTGAGGAAATTCTTTCTAAAACCTCTCGATGGAGATGTGCATCCCTCGCCCACTCCTACACCCCAGTCCCCCTTACCTGGAACAGTGTAACCTCCAACTCACTATGAGCAATGCCGTGGAAAATCTGTAAACGTTTCAGCAAAATAAAATGTTAGTATCTTACACAAAGATAATTGTGCCTTTTTAAGTGTGTTGTAGCATTGACAGTGTACAAGTGTTTAAAATGTTCACCTAAAAAGGTAACTGTTCCTGATAATTCTATCTAAATTAAAGGCATTTTGAAAGGTCTAATACTTCAGTAAACACAATAGTGCTTAAGTATAAATGATGACATTTGTTCCATTAATTTGGTAACCCACATAGCTTCAGGCTTTCTTATACAATATGAATGTTATGTCCATAAATATATGGGAACTGTCAGTTAAAAATTCAGTCCTGTTCTGGAGACTTCTACAGAAAGACAGCAAAACCACGCCTCTAAAGTGCAATGTTTCAATAACAGAAGTGGCCAAATGAAAGCTTTCCTTCAAATGTTCTTGATATGATTACCTCTCATCACAGCTACTGGGCAATCAGCAAATGCATGGAGCACAATTAACCATCACTAAATAAACCAGAGTTGTTAGTACATCTAGAAGTCCCTGGGAAGGCTCTGGTGTCTATTGGTGTCCCAGCACAAACTCTCAGTCTTTCTATGCTCTCAGCAACTACGATGGTCACTGCTGGGAGATATCTGTCCTCATCACTGCACTTTATAACACATGAAGAAAAGAAGCTGAGTGGTGGCATTTCTTTCCACATCCCTGAGTGATGGATCATTCTTCTGTGTTTGGATGCTTGGCTTCACATGAAGTGGAAGCATGAGGCTGGAAAATTCAAGTAACAAGAAGTCTGTGACTACAGATTGTGAAGTAAGAGAACATGTATCAATCCTGGATGGCAGCGATTCATTTGGTGAGCATAACTGGTCTTTTCACTGCCCAAAGGATCGCTGTCTCATGTGAAAATCAGAAATGACGAGAGACACAGGTCCAGTATACCTCAATTACTTTAAAAATATAGGGGGGAAAATTCAGTATCGACCATTTTGGGGTGCTAACATCGCCTGGGCGCTAACTTTAGCGCCCGGTGTTAATTAGCGCTGGCGACTGCAAAATTCAGTTTTAGCGCCCCAAGAGGGAAGTGAAGCACTAATTCAAGTGCTCCACTTCCTTCTTAGAGCGCTAACCCCAAATATCGGGGCAATGTGTTCTGCAGCACTACGCACTGAGCCACATAGCACTGCCGCATGGAAGGGGCTCTTCCCCTCATTAAATGGGAGGGCCGAAGCCCACAACTCTGCGGGGCCCTACCTGGACCACCGGGGAGCGGGGTGCCGGGCTGCCAGATCGTGGCACGGACCCTGCGTTCAAAGACACAACGGGCCGCAACAAGTAAGTCGGCGATTTTTTTTTCCCCCACCCGCCACCTCCCTTTACTTAGCGCCCGTGACTCTCCTGCCGCTCTGCTCCCGCCCCCTGAATCAGTCGCTGTTAATGCCTGGCGCAAATTCAAGGGGCACGGGCCAATTTTGCAGGCGGGGCGAAAACAGGGTGCTGTGCACGGTGATGACGTCGTCATTGCCTGCGCAGTGGAGCGGAGTGCTACCAGTTACTGCCGCCGCTGAATTTAGCGGGAGCTGATGGCGCCGCCCTGTTAGCACCCCCGGAGGTGCTAAGGTATCCAATTTCTAGCCCACTGTCTTCTCCTGGAAGCAACATATCCATAAAAGACGACGACACCGCCAATGATTTTAGCTTCCAAAAATGTTTTAACCTGTCTGGCAGATCTTTGCACTTATGAGTTCTTGGACTTTCACGTACAAGTACCACATCAATTCACTGGAGAAATATCTCTTGGATTAAAATTCAGTCCTAAGATTCTAGTGCTCATTTTCTGATGCCATCCATCCACTTCATTTTTGGCTTCACAGAAAGAGCAGAAAGAAAGACTTGCATTTATATAGCGCCTTTCACAACCTCAAGACATCCCAAAGTGCTTTACAGCCAATGAAGTACTTCTGAAGTGTAGTCACTGTTATAATGTAGGAAACACGGCAACCAATCGCACACAGCAAGGTCCCACAAACAGCAATGAGATAATGATCAGATAATCTGATTTTAGTGATGGTTGAGGAATAAATACTGGAGAACTCCTATGCTCTTTTTTGAAATATTGCCACCAGATCTTTTACGTACACCTGAGACGGCAGACGGGGCCTCGATTTAACATCTCATCCGCAAAACGGCACCTCCGACAGTGCAGCACTCCCTCAGTACTGCACTGGAGTGTCAGCCTAGATTTTGTGCTCAAGTCTCTGGAGTGGGACTTGAACCCACAACCTTCATGTCACCTTGACTATTGATTTGTGAAATTGCTAGATTCATGTTGTGTGATTGACCTCAAATGTTATGGAGATTGCCCCTGGTGGCTCAGTGGATAAATGCACCATCTGGTATGCTACTGAGTCACACAGATCCAGAAGGACTCTGGCTCACTCTGGTTTGTGCTCAATTAGCTCTCAGCTGGGGGCACAAGTATACTACAGCTGCCCTCAGAAATCCTGGGCTTGGAAGGGGGTGCGGGAAGAATACATCAGTCAGGATTCTCACTCTTTATTATCCAGTGACACGTGGACGTCGGGATGAGGACAGGATCAGACACACCTGTGATGCTCTTCACTGTTGAATAGCCTGTCAAAATTCACTGTTTTAAGCTCACAGGTGAAAAATGGCCACTGGGTTGAGATGTTAGAGGGCTACTAATACCTGAGAAACCAACTGTAGCAAGAGTCAGCACCTTCAGAAGAGGAAGAAAGGTAATTACTTATTTGTCTGACCCCACTATTAATGGTAACAATTACTTAAGGCAATCTGAATGATATGACCACAGGTACAGATGGTACAGTTTGCTTAAACTCTGAATGTACTGACAGGAAATAGGTTATTTATGCTGTGGAAGTGTACAGTTGATCAGAGTTATTGTCTGAAGCTAGCAAGATCACATCAGTACAAATCACATATTGCCTTCTGCAGTTGCTGGAGGACACTGTTCTTTCATCTCTAGGACAGGACATTAAACCTCACCCACACAGATAATCCAGTTCTTAGTGGATGCAAGTCCGCAGCAAAAAACTGCAAATATAGTGCTGATTACTATGAATTTTCCATGAGAAAAGCTTAGAGAAAAATAGCTGGTAAGAGAAATATCATAGTGGTTTAGTAAGGGTGCACTCTGCTGGATGAAGCCAAGGAGTGGGAGGTTTAAAAGAGATCTTTATCTGGCCTGTGAGTGCCAGATTCAGACGCTGGATGCCAAAAATGGAGAAATATTCAACTTCCTGGCAATGGCATTCTTCATATTGACAGGAACAAATTCACCCTAATTTAATAGAAAATACTTGCTTTATGAAACAAACCTCGGAAGTTTTATAACTCCATCGAACTTGGTGAAATATAATGGCCTGGATTTTGCTCTCAGCGGTGAAGGGACAGCTTTTACCGTTCACCTCACTTACAGCTGCCCACAGAGTTTTTGCAGGATTGTCAGCGGAGATTTCCACTAATTGGGCATCTGTTTCAGTGCGGCGCCCTCTACAGGGGATCTGCGGCATCTGTGAACAGAGCAAAAAATAGTGAGGCTCCTCAACTAATCAGAATGAAGAATCCTCACTGAAACACGCAGAGTCCAAACCAGGAAGTATAAAGCAGGAAATATAAATTTGATTTAAATCATGTACAGAAAGCAAAATAAAGATTGGGAAATACAGATGGGATTAAGACAGAGAGATAAAAGAGACCGACAGAATTTTTTAAAATTATTTTAATTTTTATTTTTTTACATCTCCAACTCTAATTTTCTTGAGGGAATAAGCCTCCACACTTATAAAATTATTTTTTCAGGGCCAGAGAGGTTGTTCAGCAGTAATTATCACTTAGCACGCCGTTAAAAACTCACTTATCCCTGAATGCAACAGCCTTAATTTTTTCAGCCATTTTTAGTGCGGTACTAGTGGGCAAGTAACCCAAGTTCACACTGTTACAGTCATTTCAATGCCGAGTCTATAGGCGAAGACTGCGACAGCGCATCCTGTGGAGGAGCAGGGTATCTCTGACAGCAACTTCCGTATTTCCACGTTTAGCTGCGCATGTGTAGATGCCAGAAGTTGCTGTCAGATTTACCCTGTAATAATGGCGAGCACTGAGAGCCTCACCGTTATTATTACAGCAAAATCCGGTCAATATTGTATTTATATAGTGCCTTGTCAAGTGAAAGTGTCTCAAAGCATTTCATACAATAAATTATTTTTAAGGTGCAGTGACTTATGAAGAAAATAATATGAACACCAAATAGTTAAAAACCCATACTTCTTTACATCACTATTTGATTTAGAGCTGACAATGTGATATTATTCGGTTTTGATTATACTCTGTGTCAAGAAAAAAATCTACCTTGTTTTCTAAAGCACCGAGCAGCAAAGGGAAAAAATATTATATATGCCAGTATTAAAGAATGACCTTCCTTTTAAAAAAGATAAAAACAGTTACGATGCCTTTTAGAGTCCTTGCTGTTTCAGACAGTACATCAGCAATTAAACTGCTTTGTTCTGCAAATTTGAATGAAATTTAATAAACTGAACAAAGTCCCTTCATAACAATTCACGCAAGAACTTATGCTATCTGCACCACCTCCTGGCACAGAATGGAACACCATGCAGCGGATGAAAGGAGTTCAGGACCCTGAAGCAGCTCTTGGACGTTTTGGGGACCGCGACAGCTTGACAGCATTGGCCAAAAGTCTGCCCGTGCTCAGCATTCTGGACTTGCTCTAGTGTTGCCCGTTACCAGTTACGAATGAGAGACTAGGTCAGATTAAACAAAACTCAGCAACACCTTGATTACAGCACTCCTTCACTCGTGCAAATTACATACATAACTCAGTGAAGCTTGTGAGTTATGTGTCTCTCACACTCACGGAAGAACCAGCATATTCAATTGCCTCCGCTGAATTATTGCCCACTTAACCATTAGGTAAGTAAAAGATTTGGTCAGATAATGGTGCTTACAGTACGTTCAAGTTATCTTATCATTTGTAGGCCACAATGATTAATTTCTACACACTTTCACTTCATTTGCACATATTTATGCCATTTGTCTTTAATTTCAGAAGAATTGTGCTGCAGTTCTGAATATTGTTTGAATTAACACATTTTACATTGAACTCCTAGCGAAAGAAATGTTTTTTCGGAAGGTTATATAGACTTCCCATCAGCGTTACATTGGAGTGGGGTGGGGGGGGGAGATGTCGAGTTCACTATACATCCATGTTAAAATCTTGAAAAAATGTTTTATTTAACATCATGTTTCTTTCTATGGTCTAACAAACACCTTTTAAAAAAACCATAAACAATCTCCCTAAAATACTATAAGTAGATCTGACATTTCCAGGAGTGCAGAGATTTCAGTCAGTTTCATCCTTCTTGCTGTTATGTTTTCTCAGACTCACTTTTTCGAATTAAATGTCTCATTTTCATCTGATTGATCTTTTCCCTTCCAACTGTCTTTCACTTTTAGTTCCCACTGCTGCTTCTCTCTATTCAAGGTTCCCAATATAAATACATGTTCTTCCTCTTACAAACTGCATGCAGCCATTTTAAATGATGTGGCATCAGTCAATGAACTCACTGTAATTTTCATAATTGTTTTCAAGCACTTTGAAAGATGCAATTTGGCTCACTTTTTGTAAGAATTATTGGAAAAATAATAGCAGAGACCATTGATATCACCAGAATGTGCTTTTGAAAAAGTAACACAAGCTATTTAAACAAAGCTTCATGAGAGATATTAAATCTTTAGATAGATTAGAAAATTGAGCACTATTCGGAAAAATCCTGAGGGAGTATTGTACTATCGGAGGTCCCGTCTTTCCGACTAGACATTAAACTGATGCCCTGCTCGGGGAGATGTAAAAGATCCCATTGGTGCTATTTGAAGAAGGGCAGCGGAGTTCTTCCACTGTCCTGGCCAACATTCATCCCTCAAACAACAGAACTAAAAGTATATTATTTGATCATTCATCTCATTGCTGTTTGTGGGATCCTGCCGTGCACAGAATTGGCTGCCATGTTAGCCTCCATAGCAACAGTGACTGTTTGGGATGTCCCGAGAATGTGAAAGGCCCTCTGTGAATGCAAGTACTTTCTTTCTGTTGCTACTTTTGGGATCTTGCTGTATGCAAAATGGTTCATCGTTTGCTTACATAACAACAGTCACTGCCCTTCAAACTAATCCACTGTATGTGAAACATTTTAGGACGATTCTGAGAGACATATTAAGATGCTATATAAATGTAATGCAAGTCTATGTTACATTCTTGGCAATTATTTCCATTAACAAATAGAGAAAAATTACCCATTGGAGTTTTCTTTCCCAGATTTTCAATTATCATTTTGAGCTGTTCTCTGTCCAAGGGCTGAGGGCTGTGTGGGGATAGGTAATGGCTTCTCTGCAGACTCATCCCGAGTTAAACTGTAAAAGTACATGAGAGTAAGGAATAGCAAAAGGCCAAATGATCCATTAAACCTGTTCCTTCCACAGACCATGCACAATCTCTCCATCACAGACCTCACCCATTTAATCGCCTGAGGGAACGTTCTACTTAAATGTTTTATAATCTCCAAAGGTAAGTGATCAAAACTCCAAAAAGTTCCCCACCTTTTCACTATTTGACCCTCACCTGTTGTCCTCCAACATTCTTTCACCCAGCAACAGCACAGAACCTCAAAGACATGGATCCAAAATAATGGCCGGAATTTTCTTTACCTGGGCGGGTCGAGTGCGGGCAGTCAGCTTGGTAGGTCGTGAACCCATTGCTGCTTCCATCTCGCTCCAGAAATCGACTTTGCACTAATGGAGCCTATTAAGCTCGCCCTGCACGTTACCTAGCCCTATTAAATGATGCGGGTCTGATGACGTCATCAATGACACATTTTCAGACGGTAGATTTAAAGGAGCCATGGCCACATTGCATTTGAAGGTTCATACAGGAGTGTGCAAGCACTGCACTGGAGCTTTTGATTGTTCCAAACACTTGGAACATGACTGCACAGAGGTAGAGGGCTGCACCCTAGTTCTCTGATGACGCCCTCCCTATGCTTGTGGAGGGAGTCAGAGCACGCAGGGAGGTCCTCTTCCCTTCCGATGGGCGGAAGAGACCTAACCAGTACACAAAGAGCCTGGCTCCAAATGGCAGAGGAGGTCAACAGCAGGGATGCGGTCAGGAGGACGTGGGTGCAGTGCCGGAAACATTTCAATTATCTCATTAGATCAGGAAAGGTGAGTACAAAGCCACACTCAACTTCATCCTGCTGTGCCTCTCATCACATCCCCATCACTTGGGTGTTTTATTCAATGTTAATGTCAAGTTTCCGTTAATGTGATCTCAACCATAAAAATCTTAATTTTCACCGTGTCTTGGAGAAATTTGTGTGCACCTTTGGAAGTGGCTTAGTGAGTTGCAGTGAATGGCGAGACATAACGGTACCTCCACCAATGATGATCAGTGTGAAAGGAATGACTTAGTCATTGTGGGGATGGTTTATGGTGTTGCTGTGGGATGGTGCCAACCTGGCGCAGCATGTGGCAGCCATATGGGTGTACAGCGTAAAGTTAAGTAAATCTGAACACGATGAGGCCATCCCTGACCTCCCGGGCAGCAATGTGCTCGGGTGCTGATGCCGTCTGTCCTGTGTCAGCATCAGGTGGTTGTGGAGAAGGTTGGTGGTGTTGTTGTTGGTGCTGCTGGTGTGCCTGGTGCTGCTGGTGTTGGGGCTCATCGTGGTCAGATTCTGAGGACCAAGGTGCGACAGTATAAATGGCACCCACGCTGATGGAATAGATGGCAGGTCAAGTAGAGTTGACAGAAGCAATCTGTCAATGGTGAGAGAGGTTCTTCCAATGAGGTGACACTGGGTGGAGACTTTACTGGAAACACTTGCAGCCTGCAGAAAGCTCAATCTGTGCTGGCAATGTAGTCAGCAACAGCTTCTGCCGGAGGAAAGTGATCAGCTGTGAGGTTGGAGCTTTTATCGTACATTTGATGCTGTCAAGTAATCAATAGCTACTCAACTACCGCCTCAGGCTGACAGACGTGGTTCTCGAGCTGCGTGAATCCCGTGGGCAGCCAGGAAAATTTGAAAGGTGGGGGGCAAAAGACGCTTAAGTGTCTGACAACAAACTGATAATGATTTGAATTAGGTCAACCGCCTCTGCCGGTTGGGTCGCTGCCGCACCGACAAATGCGCCTGAGGGAAAGCCACGTGGGGGCAGGATGACGGCAGGTTCCCACCTGACCCGCCTCCGATTGCGCCCGCAAAGACCCTAGAAAATTCCGGCCAATGCAACTGATAATACTTTTTTGTTAAAAGGGAGTAATTTATAATCTAGCACTTGTGTGATATTGATGTGGGCCTCATGTCATCTGTCACACAGTCAGCCATTATTAGGCAGTAGACTGGGAACATCTAACTAAAACTTAACATGAACTATCCTTTTGACCATAATGATTGTTAGATTTGTATCACACAACACATCTCTAGCTAATTCACTTGCTGTACGCGTCAACACACACAGTGACACAACAGAATTGAAGACGTGGCATAAAACTTCACTCTGAGGTTTCTAGTTTTCAAGCATAAATAGCACAAACAAATACAATGTCAGGGGCTAATGTGACTGGTGTAGGTCTTTGAGCAAAATCAAAACTTTAGTCAGTTTTATGCAATTAAATGATATTCATGGCAGATAGGAATGACCATGTGGAAAAGACAAGTAGCTGCATGGAGATATTCAGACAATCCTACACAGTAAGAGCAGCTCTGGCATGTTTCACAAATTGTTGATAAATCTTCTGTCATGTTGCTCACAGATAGAGGGAACTGCAAAAGTAACAAATCTCAAGTCCCAAGCTTTTAAACCAGGAGTGGGCCTACCAACAAAAGAAATAACTTGCATTTATGTAGCTTATCATCACATTCTCAGGATATCCCAAAATGCTTAACAGTCCATGAATTACTTTAAGTGCCGTAACCATTATATAGGCAAAAGCAGCACAGCCAGATCCCACAAACAGCAAATGAGATAAATAACCCATTAATCTGATTTTGATGGTGTTGATTGAGGGAGGGACGTTGACAGAACACTGGGAGAACTCCATGCTTGTCTTTAATTGTTGTCCTGGGATTGTACTATGCAACAAACCACATTGCAAACAATGTAAAAACATTCATTAAGACATTTTAAATACCGAAAAATCAACTGTATAGGCAAGTTTAATGATAGTGAATTATTTAATTTTGTTTCTTTTTCTTACATCAGAAACCTTATTTTTATGTATGTTTGTTTTTTGAGGTCACTGACAAAACAAGATAGCAGCCAACAAGGTTTAAAAAAAAAATTGTGCGCGATTTCAGCGGTTCCTATTCTCCCCCACAGCTGGATTTTGAATAATAGTTTTCATACATCATTAACAGTAGTTGCTTGATTCATTCCCTACTGTTCAGTTGTAATGTATTGCTGTTTTACAAATATACCAAATGGAAGTGTGACACAGAAATTTGAGTGTGGCACGTTTGCTTACTGTACTGTAATATTACATTATAGTTATATATTCAAGCAGGATTGGTCAGTTAGATAAAGCCAGGAATCTGATTTGCAAATTTATGACAATTGTTTTCAAAGAGTGAATATGTATACTTGCATACCCATAAGACTGCTTTTAATTGCTGTTCTTTTCAATTATTTTTTCAGTCTAATCCCCTGCTGTGGAGGGGAAATTACTGTGATTCACACCTCTAGACACCAATCTCTCAACATTTATTGATACTACTATGGTCAGTGCTTCCAAGGGCTTTCTTCTCTTGCTTCTAAGCTCCAAATGCACCATCCTACATGCTCCTCCTCCTCTCTGTATCTTCACTGTGATGAAATAAAAGCTCATTGCACCATCTCCTATTCCAATTCATTCTTTCTAAAATTACTGGGACTCCTTACCTCCTCAGTTATTCTTTCCACCTACAAACTACAACCTTTTAAAGCCCAAGATTGGCGTCACTCGACTACGACTACTTTATTTGTTTCATTTTCTCTCCTATTCTTTAACTTTGATGGTGCCCTGCACCTTGGGTCTCAGCCCTTCTTCCTGGCTTCTCAATTTTAAAAATACACTGGGTATCATCGTTGTGTAGTTAAAATAAAATACAGGTCAAATCTATTTCCTCATCGCTGAAGTTTGTAACAAAAGGCACAATGAAACTGAAACTATTAGGACATATGAGGGCTGTCAGTTCATTAAAGATCTCAAACTGTAAGATTTCACTTGACATTCCCAACATTTGGAAGCACATAATCCAGCGGCCTTTTATAAAAACAACATAAACTTACAAGCTAAATGGTACAATTTTAAAGGGGGTGCAAGAACAGAGAGACCTGGGGGTGTTTGTGCACAAATCTTTGAAGGTGGCTGGACAGGTTAACAAAGCAGGTAATAAAGCATAATGAATCCTGGGCTTTATATAAAAAAAAGCCAGGAAGTTATGCTAAACCTATATAAAACATTATTCAGCCTCAGCTGGAGTATTGTGTCCAATTCTGGGCACCACACTTTAGGAAGGACGTGAAGGCTTTGGCAAGAGTACAGAAGAGATTTACTAGAATGGTTCCAGGGATGAGGGATTACAGTTACGTGGATAGACTGGAGAAGCTGGGTTGTTCTTCTTAGAGCAGAGAAGGCCAAGAGGAGATTTGATAGAGGTGTTTAAAATCATGAAGGGTTTAGCTAGAGTAAATAAAGAGAAACTGTTTCCAATGGTTGAAGGGTCGATAACCAGAGGGCACAGATTTAAGGTGATTGGCAAAAGAAGCAGAAGCGACATGAGGAAAAACTTTTTTACACAAGGAGCAGTTACGATTTGGAATGCACAGCCTGATTGGGTGGTGGAAACAGATTCAATAGTAGCTTTCAAAAGGGAATTGGATAAATACTTGAAGGAGAAAAAATTGCAGGGATATGTGGAAAGAGCGGGGGAGTGGGACTAACTGGATTGCTCTTCAAAAAAGCCGGCGCAGACTCGATGGGCCAAATGGTCTCCTCCTGTGCTGTACTATTCTGTGATTCTATGATAAATTCATTTGTTAAAGCTCTGCTCTCATTATAAAATATACAGTAAATCTATACTGGCCGAGGGCTCATCTGCAGGTCTCACATAGCAAACCAAAATACGAGGTCGTGAGACAGTACTGATTGTAGAACCAGAACCCTAACCCAATCTTAATAATAGAATACTACTGCTCGCATTTAAAAAAAAACACAGGTAATATCTGGATAGTGGTAAAGTGGGAGATCACGAAGCAGAAAATCAGGTTTCCATGCAGCAGGATCACTGCTCACCACAGCTAAGAAAATCACCAGTGATGCAGTAGTCACAACCATTCAAATTTCACTCCTCAAATCTACACGCACAGGCTTGTTTTCACACCTATTTGAGCATCTCTGGTTAAAAAGTTCATATTTTGACTGCAATCAAAGTAGCATTCCTTTTGAACATCAACTGCCATCTTCACCATAGAAGAGAATATTTGAGGCCATGCTATCTGTGTAGGATGTTTGGCAAGAGGAGTCCAACAAGTTGATAGAAATGTATGTACTGTATTTTAGTCTGTCAGTTAAAAAAAAAATTTGCTCTTCAGGGCAAGACCATGTTGCCTTGGGAATTATATTGCATAAAGAAAGAAATGTAACTTTGCAGGCAGAAGACTGAGGTAGTCAACACTGTAATATAGTAAATTTGAAATTATGGTTCTCATTATCAATGTAGTAATTAGATGTGAGCTTTACTCCTTGAAAACACTTAAAATGGAATCTTGTAGCGAGATTAATTATTGTCTCCTCTACTGTCGAAACACCTTAGCTGAAAGATTCAGTCTGTATGACACAAGATAGAAAATGTGGAACTTTTAAAACCATTTTGACTGTCTTATGTTATTTCATTCTTCTTCTTTGGCTAGGAGGGGAAGGAATTGCTCAGGTCTCAGTGCAATGAAATCATAAATGTGTTGCTTTTGAATGTATTTATGATGTTGCTACACAATGCAACCAGAGTAATTCATCCCCCACCTCTGCTAATGCCAAGTTACACAGGTAAGATAATAGCTGACAAAGGGTCATCGACCTGAAACGTTAACTCTGTTTCTCTCTCCACAGATGCTGCCTGACCTGCTGAGTATTTCCAGCATTTTCTGTTTTTATTTCAGATTTCCAGTATCTGCAGGATTTTGCTTTTGTAAGATAATATCTCATTGAGTTTTCCTTCAGATATTCTTCAACAAACATCTGTTGACTTAATTTACACGAGAAGTTCCTCATTGCCAAATATTTTCTGATGTATATTTAAGCACAGTTATTCCTCTTGCCATCTGTTATGAAGATATTCACGTCTTTAAAGGTTAATTCAAGAATGTGAAATTTGTGTACTTACACCATTGAGGTCCATGTCTCCCTCATTCTTCCCTTCTTCCTACAATCAACAATCGCCAAGCGCGATGTCATCAAACCAGTACTACTCCATTTATCCTATTTTCTCTTTGGTGCCATCCTCCAATATAAATCTTAGTCCATTATCCAAGTTTTTCAGTTTTAAAAAAGATCCTGGAAAAGAAACAGTGGAAGAAGTCTTACAAAATCCACTGTGTGGATAAGTTAATAATACTTTTCAAATTGCTGCCTATAAAGGAACAAGTTTTTGTAATGAGAATTCAATTCACAAACATGCCACATGTGCACTCATGCCACAGACCTCTATTCTTCAATCCTGGATTCTAGCTTTATGATTGGCAATGAAGCGGCAAAGAACAAACTTCAGCGATGTACGCACAATATCTCACATTCTTGAATTAACCTTTAATCGATGTGAATATTTTCATCACAGATGGCATGAGGAATAATTGCTCTTAAATATAAATTAGAAAAAATATTTGCCGCCATTTATAGGGAACTGCTGCGATAAATTAAGTCAACAGATGTTTGTCTAGCTGCATAGATTATTTTTTAACACTGCTATCTCAAGGAGAATTCAATGAGATGACTTCTTATCTTTGTAACTTGACACCAGAAGGATACAAAATAGCACAAGATAGTCAAATGGTTTAAAAATTCCACATTTTCCAACCAAATGTCACACAGGTTGAATCTTTCAGTTGAGACTTCTCAACAGTAAAACAAAGCGATAGTAATCAAAGATCTAAAACAACTGCTAACAGTTATCACCCTTCTAAGTAAATTACTGCTGGTTCGCCTCACAGTGTTTAGTTCTCTATGCCTGCTGTGAACTGTCACTGTTGCTGATCCACATGTCACTTTGCATCATTCCTAGTTACTAAACCCAACAGCATTACAATGCACCTGCCACTGCTGTAACTATTAACGATCATGGATTTTGTTATGTTAAAGCATGTTCTTCTTCATTAAATAGGTTGAGAAACATAAAATCCTTTAACATTTTATCCAAATTACGTAGAATTACATAGAATATACAGCACAGAAACAGGCCATTCGGCCCAACTAGTCTGTGCTGATGTTTATACTTCCCACGAGTCTCCTCCCATTTCATCTACCTCATCTCAGCCTTTCAGAATATTTTTCTATTCCCTTTTCTCTCATGTACTCATCTAGTTCCCTTTTGAAAGCATCTAAGCTATTTGCCTCAACCACTTCCTGTGGTAGTAAGTTCCACATTCTAACTACTCTCTGAAGAAATTCCTCCATATATCCCTATTGGATGTATTAGTAACTATCTCATATTTATGACCCCGAGTTCTGGATTCTCCCACAAGTGGAAACATTGTCTCCACATCTACCCTGTCCAACCCATTCATAATTTTAAAGAACTCAATCAAGTCACCTCTAAGTCTTCTCTTTTCTAAAAAAAATTACCTGAGCAGTTGTAATTCTATTACTGAGGTAGTTTACTCAGAGATGAAGTAGTCACAGCAACTATACCAATTCTCTCTCTCTGGCAGTTTTCACTTCTAGTTCATGAAATACAGGTACATCATTTGTTAAGCTTTTTTCTGCTCTACAAAGCAATTTGGCTCCAAGCGCACCACAGCATTGCAGTTGTCATGTTTCCAGTCCTTTTCTGTATGTTTGTATTGGAGCTGGCTAGTCAATGTATTTGGGAGTTATTAATGTTCCCAGTTATCAGCATAGTTAGATGAAGCTAGGCACATTTAAACATTTAGGGGGGAAAATTAGGTCGCGCCCCATTTGGGGCGCAAATATCGTCTGGACGCAAATATTAGCGCCTGGCGCTAATTATCGGCACTGACTGGAAACTTCACTTTTACCGCCCCGGGAGGTGAGTGGAGCGCTAAATCGGGCGCTGCACACCTGTCTTAAGGCGCAAAGGCCAAGGAGTGAGGCGCTAACTCAGAGCGCTGGCGAAGCTCATGTAATGTCAGTCAGCAATGGAACACACACACAATGGCACGGGCCAGTTCTTAAAGGGGATGGTTAATCTTGCTTTCCATCCACATCCTGTTCATTGCAGCCTTGAATCTCGGCCTGGAGAGACTTGCACATCAAATGTGCTGGAAAGAACAATGGAGAGTACCAGGCAAAGAGCTCAGAGTGCAGCTCCCACAGTCTCTGCTAAATCGATACAAGGAATGGCAAATCAAAATGAACCTGCAAAGTGCTGCTCAGTACCCAAAACTCCTTCACACAACGTTGAATCTCTCCAGAAGTCTCTCCCTCTCGCTCTCAGAATGCGTAGTTCAAAAATGCCACCAACAATAAAAGACAAGAAGAGGCCCCCTTTAAATAGCGCCCCCCCCCCCCCCCCAGCCCCACAGCGATTGATAGCGTTCCAGTCTTCTGGTCGTTGGATGCGCCAGGCGGTAAGGCAGGGGGCGCCACTCAATTTCCGCTCCGGGGCGCCACAAGGGCGTTGCACCATGGAATGACGTCACAATCTGCGCGCGCAGGTGGTCGCAGCGGTAAAGTTTAGCGCCGCCGCACAATCTCTAGTTAAGTTCCCGAGCGGCGCAAACATCGCTGCGCCCGGGCGTTAGCGGCTTTGCGCCCCATTAGCGCCCTCTTAAGGCGCTAACGGGAGGCGCAACCAACTGAATTTTTACCCCTTACTTTCTTGCCAATCTAAGAGGGGATGGAAGATTCATCAAAGGCCTTCATTTTCCCAGCAATCCTGGGAAGGAGCAAGCTTGATTGGTGAAATGGCCTTTTCACGTTGAATGCCTTCTTATAAGTCTCACTATTAGGTGGAAAGCACTCACATATGATTGTCTGTATTGTTGTTTCCTGCTCAATGTTTTAGCTATTGATTGCTTGGTTAGTTTTGTCTGAAACTCTCTGCTGTCACTTTACCCACTGGTGTGCTTCTTGTGTTGGTTAATACAAAATATATATATTTTTTAAAACACACATTCCATTTTTCCACCTCACATTATTGGGGTTGGAATGGCAAATTTTGGATTTTGTAAATTCATATTCAATGTCCTCCACTATCTTGAGTTTCGTTCCACAGAATGAGCATATACAGTACCAGAATTTGTATGACACCACATCAATACCAACGGGTCAGCAGACCCTCTCCAGATTACTACGGATCAGACACATCTACTTAAAGACTGTGGCCTCGATTTTACCCCCACCCTCGGATGGGAGGGAGAGGGTTTGGGGGTGGGTGGGTCAAAATACCAGGATCGGGTCAAACCGACCCCAACCCTGCCCCTTTAAATTTTGAAGTACAGACTTCAGGCCATGGACGAGACTCCCGCAGGAGTGCTCCCCCTAGGCTGCTCAAGGAAGCCTTTGGCCTCCCCCAGCCTCGATCGCCCGCCTCCTTCACCCAGCCCCAATCTCCAGCCTCTTTCCCCCAGCCCACCCGCTCACAGGCCTCTTCCCCCCCAGTCCTCCCAATCACAGGACTCCTCCCCCAGACCTCCCAATCGCAGGACTCCTCCCCCAGACCTCCCAATCGCAGGACTCCTCCCCCAGACCTCCCAATCACAAGACTCCTCCCCCAGACCTCCCAATCGTGGACCTCCTTCCCCAGTCACGCCCGCCCAACAGCTTGTCAATTTGGCCAGTTGGGAGGCGGGAGCCGGGAGGCAGCCCTACAAATGCTAATGGAGGCAACCATGAAGAATCAGTAAATGCCCCAATTTTGAGCATTTTAGCATTCCAGTGAGTTTCTGGTCTCCTACAGCTGTCTACCAACATCACCTCTTTGCACAGAAAGTCAAAGAGCAATATAATTGAGCAATTCCTTTGATGCCTTTTAAAGCAATGTATGCTTCATCTGGGTAAAATCTAAATTACATTTTATTTAAAAACTAATTTACCATTGCATTTAAGTGAAAACAATTTACTCGTTCATAATTCATGCTAAACTCAATTTCATGAGGAACTCCTAAAGTGCAGTCTGTTTACTTTTGCCCGATTCATCAATAGCTTGCAGCTTGATCTGCAGTGCTTTATAACTGCACACATTAATGATTTTTAACTTGAGGTTCAGATTATTGACAGTAAATTAGGCTTCAGCAAACCAGACATTTGGTAGCTCAGTGCAACAAAGGTAATAAAGGAATAGTATGACTGCCATCTTCTGGTATCAAGCATGTGACGGTGCAGTGATGGGTAACGTAGCAATTTGTACAAATCGTGGAGTTTCAAATTCTGAATCTAGAAAAAATGTGGGTTTTGTTTTCTCCCAATTTCTGTCCTCTTCCCCTGAAGACATTGACTTGTGCTGAGGAATAGTTCCACAGGCACAGACAACCACCAATAACTCCATTCTTCATACTTTTAATTGAAAAAGCACAGTGACGTAGCAAGGACCATACGACAGGACACCACCAAGGTTGGAAAAAAAGTAAGAGGTGAGCTAAATCAGGAACTAGTGATTGGGACACACCAAGCTTGGGTTTTAATAGCTGGCAGATTGTAGAAACTGGGAAAATTTGAGGAAGGCAGGAGCTGCACTGTTCTGTGGCCCTGGGTTGAATGAAGTAGAATACACAACGGAAATGAGCCTCGAGTGAAACACAATGAGGATACCAGGAGGAAGGACAGTGTGCCGGGCAGGATATTTACAGCTTACAGAAAACAAGGGAGGAAAGTGGTGCACTAACCTGTGTAGTATATATCAGTAAAAAAAAAATCACCAAAGGTTACAATACAAAGAGAGAGAGATTGGATACTGGAGATGACAGACAAATTGCATATGCATCAACAGACATATTCTTGTACTCTGTCTCTTGTCCCCAGAGTGCAAGAGAGTGGTTAGAAGTATCTCTCAGATAAGGAAGCAATATTCCAGTCTTGAATGTTCTTAGGCTTTCTGGAAAGTATTGGGGAAAAGAAGTTTCCCTACATAATAACTAATCTAAAATCAAAAGTAATTAATTCACTGAATTACTTTTGAGACATGTTCATGTAATTAGGTGTTATAAAACCGTAAGGCTTTGGCATTAAAGAGGAAACAAGAATTTCTTGGAGGCAGCTTTAGCAAAGGAGTTGTGGACGCTCAACATGAAGTCAGAGGAGACACAAACATCATCGGATGTGGAGGGTAATAGCCAAAGTTACAAGGTGGTAGTGATGATTCAATTTGAGAAAGATGTTAAGAAACTATCCCTTTGAAGAACTGAAAGAAACAGGTTTTTCACTGCTCCAAAGGTCACAGAGAAAGTCAGGATATAGAGATTTAGACAGGATGTATGAACCTTAAAACATGGAGTCTCAGCAGGTTGTTTGACCATGGAGGCATCACAGTTAAACCTGATCCCTACTCACCCGCCCGCTGCACACATGTAGTCTTCAGCAGGGGTCAATAGATGACAATCATAAGTGGGAGCCCTGGCATAGGAGCACTGAGGCTAATTCTAGCACCCTTACCTCTGTCCGAGATGAGATCGACTAACTGAGCACAGAATGAGAATTGAGCCTGGGACCCTCCAAGACTGTAGGGCTCAGTACTCCATTGTGCAGTGCATTTATACAATAAGCCATCATGAATTTTTTTCTGCATTTCAAATGAATTGTCCTAAAGAAGGTATTGTAACTTGCATGTGAGTAACAGAAAAGGATAAGCCAGGACATGTGACAGAACATTTATATGCTTTAAGTCACAATGTGATGAAATACTGGCCATGTTCATATTAGCAACACACAATGGAAGAAAAGATTACAAATCAGCTCTCAGACATTAAGACCATTCAGGGTAGTAGTGTTCAGATTGCCTCTTCAGCTGGAGGTAATTAAATAAAGTAATTAAAGGCTTGATGGAATAATAATTATGAATGTCTTCTTGCTGGTTAAATAGTCACAGAATCAAAAGGGGGTCATTTTAACCTAACTCGTCGGGCAGGAAACCCACGGGATCAGGTGGAATGCCGGTTTTAAACTCCGCCCAATATTACTCTCCAATAACTTAAACGGAGAGTAAAATCAGGCAGGGTGTAAAATCAGCGTTGCGCCCAATCCCGTCAGTTTCTCGACTGGTGGGTTAGGCTAAAATTTCTCCCATAGTCACAGTTGACTGCCACTTTGCAACCACATCTTCCTGATTGGAATTCGTTTGCCTCTTCCCAGCCATTCCAGCAAATGGAATATCTCACCATGGTGGGATACTGCATCTCAATAGGTAGGAAAAACTAATGCCATCCTGCCCAGCTGTAAATTCAGCTCTTGTCAACCAATCATAGAGCTATCCTGGTGCAACCACGAACAGGCTCATAGGCCAGAATACCACACTATCTACTAGGAAGAACCTAACTGGCATGGTCATTCTTGAGGAGGCAGATGAATTTTGACTTTTACTGTTATGCTCTGCCATTTTTCCCCCTAATCTTTTCCTCCCTTTACCTCCTGAAGGCACAAACTCATTCTGAGGATCAATTTCACCGGTGGTGACAGCAGTTACAGTACCACACCTAACTGTCCACTCTTCATGTTTGTGCTTAGGCAAGCTCTTCACTCATTGGGGGAAGGGAGGAGAGAGTATCACAGCTGAGCCCAACCCTCGTCTTACCTACTTCTATACTTTCCAGCAGAAGTCATTAGATACCAATCAGGAACAGGAACTCTGGCTAATTGTACCCTATCTAGCTAAGCAGGCTTGAGGCCAGTTTTAGTACTCCTAACATCATCCTAGCTCAAGGCAGCTAACTCAGCACAGATCAGAGATCAAACCTAGGTCTTTCTTGTTCTGTATGATTCAGTTACATATTCAGCAGTATACTTACAAATTGAGCCATCATGACAGCCTATCCTTCCTCATCCCAGCCACTTGGATCCTGTGATTGTAGGCAAATACAGACCTTAAAACTGATTAAAAATATACAATATTTACCTAAGTTACTGAAGAGTTCCAGATTTTGCTTTTAGTGACAACACCAATAAGGGCAAAAATATGGAGAAAATGAAGAGCTATCCAGAGAATTAATGGAGATACATTGAAATGTATTTTCAGTGGCAAGAGTAAATTTATGCTTATGTAACCCAAGGGTTGTCATGATATTCTAAAATATACAGAAATGCCCAGGATATAGCAGCCAATTCACACTCCACTTCTCCTGCTCAGACTCTGCCAAGACCCACAGATAAATGGTTCAACACTGGAATAGCACCATGTCAACTCCAGTTGAATATTTAATACTGACAGTGTTTTAGATGTGTAACACACCACAACAAGCACTGCAACCACTTCTGAATGTAAACCCTACCGCTTTTATGCCATTAAGTAAACATGCAAGTACGTGAAAATGGTCACCCAGTACTGTTTGCGAATGGAGTCACTGCTTTTATTTAATAATAATTTGCATTCATATAGCTCCTTTAACATAGAAAAAAATGTCTTAAGGCATATAAAAGTGTCCTAAGGCACTTCACATAAGCGTAATCAGACAAAAATGGATGCCAAGCCAAAGGAGGAGATATTAGGAGGGTAGCTAAAGGCTTAGTAATATTTGTAACAAATATGTTATCATGTTCAAATAAAGTTCTCTATATGCAATTTTAATGCATTCGCAACCTATTTGAAGTAAACAAATGTGATAAAGCAGCACACAGAGGAATTTCATATAAACGCGGGTAATATGTTAGTTACAAATATCACAAAGAACAATTCAACCCCAAATGTGAGTGAGAGAATAGAATTCACTCAGGAGATGGTTGGCATTTGACACCATTCAACTGCAGTGGAGAGCTTCATAATATCAGAAGTAGGGAGAGGGAACAAGAAAGAGAGACAGGAAGAGAGCAATAAACAAACATTGAGCTAAATGGTAATGTCCCTTCAATAACAGTTATTGCTATTAATATTCTTCCTTTATTTGCAGTTATTTTATAGCCCCACCTTTGTATTTTATGCTTTAAAACTGCAGTGCCATTATGAGGTTTTTCAGTCCAGCTGAGTCGTGCTGAATGACAACTACCTCCTGAGTGAATTCTACTCTCACTCACAATCAGGATGCAATTATGTGTAACTGTTGTGTTGCCTACTTTAGTATGAAATTCCTCTGTGCACTATTTTACCACATTTGTTAGCCTGTTTACTTATCCCAGAAGAATCTACCAAAGTTACAAGATGCAAGGTCACCATGGAAGTTTGAGATCTATTGATTGTGAGGCTCGCAACTGCTGTTCTTTGCAAACTCTTCCTTGTTCCCCAAAGGGCCTTGTTCAGTATGAAATTAATTCTACTCATTGATCTTTCCTAATTTTTAAACCTCCTGTTCTTAGATTAAAGAATTGTAAGCAGAAATTCTGCTCTCCAGAAGAAAGGAATCAATACGGCAGAATGGATGCCTTGCCTCAACTTTCATGTTTAGTACGCTCCCTTGTGCATCTTTCCTATTTCATGGGTATGGCAATCTACTGCTTGCTGAGTATGCCCATCTGTCCTGGCAGGAGTCCGTGCATAGTATACCCCTTTGGTCTCATAGGAAAATTCTCAGTTCCATGTCTGATTGCTAACGCTAATTCGATGTTATTTTATCTACAGCAAAAGTTTCTGAGTGACTGCTATCTACTTAGTGATGGCAGCTGTTTATTGCTTAAGTGGGGGTAGGGAAGAGAGGGGAAAAGCTGTTAATAGTTTTCAGTCACCACATAATTTTACAGTGCTCACTGGTGCTGGAGAACATCCAAGTGTCAACAGAAGAGGGATTTTTTTAATTATTACATTTCTTGAAAAAGTTGGTTTCTTGTACGCAGAAGGATTTTTTCCCCTCTGTGTTTATGGATATGCAGCACTGTGCTGAAAGAAAGTGAAAGGGGTAATAAGTTATAATGGCAGCCTAAGGCCCTTCAACCAAAGGAATTGTTGGAATGCTCACACTTAGAATTTTCCAGCAGTAGGATTTTTTTTTAAATCAAGTGTTATTATGCATGATTTTATTAATAACAATGTAGGTTACTGAAATGCCATGGCCAAATTAACTGCTGCTGGTTCCGAAATATCAGTCTGGACAATGTCAGGTTGAGATGAAGTTAAAAAGTAAATGAAACAATTACTTGTTTTCAAATGGTAAGAACATTTATTCATTAATGGCTTGTGTCAGCAGTTCAGAACATAACAGTGCTAGTTCCATTGTTTCTAGCACCGTGACATAATGAACTGCTAACACAAGACCACTAATGGTCTCTCCAAAGGTGTTAATGGAGTCTACATTAAATTCTTCTTCAAACATGGTTTTCCCCTCCACCTGTCATTGGGTTTGTATTTTATTCTTCCCCTTATTTGGTCTCCCCGGGTCCCCAATAACTGTGGCCAAATGTTGACCAGCTCCTGGACCTTCCACTGTTGCCACCCTCGAGCCAACTTTGAGCGTCAACTTGGCTCAGTTGGTGAATATTGCAGCAGCTTTGCCTTTGGACCAGTAAGTTAGTCCTTACATTGGGACCTGAATGCACAATCGAGACTGGCAGTATTAATGGAGTGCTGCATTACTGTAGGTGCCACTCTACAGATAGTCAACCTTGACTCGGTGGTACCACTCTCACCTCTGTGTCAGAAGATAGTGGGTTCAAGTTCCACTCCTGAATCTAAGCAGATAATTTCAGTTGACACTTCAATGCCAAAGAAAGAAAGAAATTGCATTTATATAGCACTTAGCACAACCCTAGGATGTCCCAAAGCACTTTCAGCCAATGAAGTACTTTTGAAGTGTAGTCACTGTTGTAATGTACTGAGGGAGTGATACATTGTCACATGTTGTTAAACTAATTCACCGTCTGCCGGCTCAGGTGGAAATAAAAGATCCCATGGCATTATTCGAAGATTAGTTCTGGCACTGACCTGATCAACATGTATTCCTCAACCAACACCACCAAACAGATATATAGTCATTTATCTCATTGCTCTTTGTGAGACAATGCTTTTGGCAAATTGGCTGTTGTGATTGCCTACAAAACAACAGTGACTACATTACAAAAATAATTCATTGGCTATAAAGCATTTTGGGATGCTCTGACAATATGAAAGGTGCTATATAAATGCAAGTTCATTCTTTCTTCTATTAGACATTAAACTGAGATTCCGTCTGCCAGCTTAGACATTAAAGCTAATGGGGCAGTAGGCCGGGTTGGTATTCTAGAAGGTCAAGATCAAATCTTCATTCAAACCTAAGAACATACCTTGCGACTAGCAGGAACATTAGTGCAGCCTAGAGATTATTGTCTTTTTGACCATCAAGGCAGCATCTTGCCTCAACTTGGGCCATACCACAGCTGTGTGGCAAGCATCAAAAATTTATCAGAGTGACAGACTGGGGACACAAATACACACCCCACCAATCCGAATCTATATTTTGAAATTGGAAATTATTCGGCTTTCCTTCTCTTTCTTTTTAAGTGTGACACAGATATTTGCCTGTATGACACCCGATTGTGCAGGACACATCTCGAAACTTTCAGTATATCGCTTTACAGCTATTTTTATTTCCAATAAAACAATGTTTAAACTGGGGGTTGAGTGGTGCATCACAGTGGCCTCTGAATCTAGCCCAGACTGATGGGATGAAAAAATGTCCTCTGTCTACAACGTCTTGCTATAAGTTTGAGTCCACCCAGTTTCCTGTGGGCTACAAGAAACTACAGCATAAAATTAAGACTCCCTTAATTTGGTAATAAAAAGGCAATAAGAACATAAGAAATAGGACCAGGAGTAGGCCATTCGGCCCTTCGAGCCTGCTCCGGCATTCAATGAGATCATGGCTGATCTTCTGCCTCAACTCCATTCACCGGCCCTATCGCCATATCCCTTGATGCCTTTACTAGTCAGAAATCTATCGACTTCTGTTTTGAATATACCCAATGACTGAGCCTCCACAGCCCTCTGGGGTAGAGAATTCCAAAGATTCACCACCCTCTGTGTGAAGAAATTTATTCTCATCTCAGTCCTGAATGGATGACCCTTTATCCTGAGGCTGTGCCCCCTGGTTCTAAACTCCCCAGCCAAGGGAAACATCCTCCCAGCATCCACCCTATCAAGCCCTGTAATAATTTTGTATGCTTCAATGAGATCCCCTCTCATTCTTCTGAATTCAAGAGAATACAGGCCTAGTTTACTCAATCTCTTCTCATACAACAGTCCCGCCATCCCAGGAATCAATCTCGTGAACCTTCGTTGCACTCCCTCTATGGCAAGTATATCCTTCCTTAGGTAAGGAGACCAAAATTGTACACAGTACTCCAGGTGTGGTCTCACCAAGTCCCTATATAATTGGAGGAAGACTTCCTTACTCCTGTACTCAAATCCTCTTGTAATGAAGGCCAGCATACCATTTGCCTTCCTAATGGCTTGCTGCACCTGCACATTCACTTTCAGTGACTCATGTACAAAGACACCCAGGTCCCTTTGAGCATCTGCATTCCCCAATCTTTCACCATTTAGGAAATACTCTGCCTTTCTGTTTTTTCTACCAAAGTGGATAACTTCACATTTATCAACATTATATTCCATCTGCCATGTTCTCGCCCACTCACTGCCACCTAAGCTTTGTATCATCAGCAAGTTTGGAAATGTTACATTTAGTCCCCTCATCCAAATCATTGATATAGATTGTGAATAGCTGGGGCCCAAGCACCAATCCTTGCGGTACCCCACTAGTCACAGCCTGCCATCCTGAAAAAGACCCGTTTATCCCTACTCTTTGCTTTCTGTCTCTTAACTAATTCTCAATCCATGCTAGTATATTAGCCCCAATTCCATGTGCCCTAATTTTGTTCACCAACCTCTTGTGTGGGACCTCATCAAAGGCCTTCTGAAAATCCAGATACACCACATCTTCCGGTTCCCCTTTGTCTACTCCACTAGTTACATCCTCAAAGAACTCCAATAGGTTTGTCAAACAGGATTTCCCTTTCATAAATCCATGTTGACTCTGCCCAATCTTATTAGTTTCTAAGTGCCCAGTTATTGCATCCTTTATAATAGATTCCAGCATTTTCCCAACTACTGATGTGAGGCTAACAGGTCTGTAGTTCCCCGTTTTCTCTCTCCCTCCTTTCGTAAATAGCAGGGTTACATTTGCTATCCTCCAATCTGCAGGAACCATTCCAGAATCTATAGAATTTTGGAAGATGACAACCAATGGGTCCACTATCCCAATGGCCACCTCTTTCAAAACCTTAGCTTGTCGGTCATCCGGTCCTTGGGATTTATCGACTTTTAGTCCCATTAATTTTGCTAGTACTGTTTTTTTTTACTAATAATCATTTCTTTAAGTTCCTCATTCTCGCCACACCCTTGGTTTTCTCGTATTTCTGGGAGCTTTTTTGTGTCTTCCTCCATGAAGACAGAAACAAAGTATTTATTTAATTTCTCTGCCATTTCCTCATTCCTCATTATAAATTCTCCCATCTGACTGTAAAGGACCTACATTTACCTTCGCCAGTCTTTTCCCTTTCACATACCTATAGAAGCTTTTACAATCCGTTTTTATATTTTTCGCTAGTTTGTGCTCATATTCCATTTTCCCTTTCTTTATCAATTTCTTGGTCCCCCTTTGCTGATTTCTAAAAAGATCCCAATCCTCAGGCTGACTGCTTTTTCTGGCAACTTTATAAGCTTCCTCCTTTGGCTTAATACTAGCTTTAATTTCTTTTGTTAGCCATGGTTGGATCACTTTTCCTTTTGGGTTTTTATGCCCTAGAGGAATATATGTTTGTTGCAAATTATGCATTATTTCCTTGAATCTCATTCAAAGTCACAGGATGGTGTGTGTTACAGTGTCACAGTAGGCAATGCTCTTCTGACACTGGGGCTAAGGCTTATTGTTCGGGCTCCACCTAGGATACTGCTGATACGGAGTGCTCAAAACAGCAAAACGTACCATTCCCCAATACTAACACCACTCACCTTGATAAGCACAAAACATCACCAAAAAAACCTCTGCTTATATACGATATATTCACAATCCAATTTAAAAGGGATTACAGTTTATATGTACATAACCACAAGAAAAACATCTTCATTTAGATAATAAGCTACTAAAAATTATATTGCACAAGCTTAGTATATCGTTCTAGAAATACCTTACATGAACTATTCATGTAACTCCCATCCATGAATATTTTGAACTAATGGAATACAAAAGTGAGTTTGACTGCACAGTGCGAATACATCTAATGAGCTCTCTGTTACATCACCCTGCTTAAAAGCCATATTTTTAGACGCAAATTCTAATTTAGTGTGACTGGTATGACTTGCTGTAACAGACGCTAAAAAAGAATGTCAGCATTAAGCATACGTGACCTGTGCTGGCCTCTAATTTCCACACGTTTCAGGGCTGACTGGTCTTATAATGTTAAAAGTAAAGCAGATTGGTGGCCGTCTGTCTCAATGTCAAAGTTATGTATGTACAGCATTACAAAAACCCCCCAAAAATGTCAGATAAGCTGAAAGTAAAAGTAATTAGATAAAATGTGACTTTACCCTTTTCCCAGCTAAACCAAGACAGTGAGTAGAACAAAAATGCCTCCAGGATGCCATTAACCTATATTTAGGTTTAAACCGATTGTCGTCCCTTCTTTGTCTAATCTTAAATGTGGCAGCCTGGAAATGGGAAAAAACAGAAAAACAAGAGAAGCTGATGAAGGTGAACATGGACATTCACAAAGTTATTACTTTAACAAAAACTCAAGTCATATTAGAGGGAGACATGACCATTCAACACTAAACTCACAGCAACCACAACTCAATCCTACACAAAGCTTTTAAAAAATTTTAGCAAGTGAAGGAGTTAAGCGAACAGATCAGAATCTATTTCTTCCTCCTTTAATAAAACAGTCCAGAATCTACTTTAATTTCATTATTTATAACATCTACTCACTGCTCCATTTTTTTTTATATAGATATATATTAGAGAAAGAGAGAGAGAGATATACTTTCAGACTACCATCTTGCTTTGTCCTCTAACGTAAGTAGTTACTGCCGAAAATAAGGCTGGTAATATAATGAAAACAAATAAATTACAACAGTTACAAGAACATTATTAAATTTACCGGTACAATAATATTTTCTGTGTTTGAAATGCTACTGACTGCATTTTCCATCAAAGGCCTGTGCCTCTGAAAAGCCCAAGGCTCATGTTTATGGAACCTTCCAGAGCCATCACTGTCAGCTGAAGAGATTCAACAAAGTAGCAAGCTACAATTCCCAGTATGCATCTGTATCTATCTCCAGAATTGTTGTGATTGGCAGCAAGACTGACCCTTCACAGCGTGCCAGAACTTTTTGCTGATAAGCCATCCTCCCCCATACATGCCAGCTTGGAAAATTACCAAAACTGGTAATAGGCCGCCAAAAAGCTAAAAAAAAAATTCAAAACCAGTGTTGGAGGAAAAAATACAAGTGCAGGAAAGCCTGAAGTGGAAGAGTGTTGAATGCATACAACTTATTTTCTAGGGGGTTCTGGGCCACATGGCCTTGTAAATTAGCAGTTTTTACATATTATTTTGTGTATTACTTGGTCATAGATTATTTGGTCCCTCTACAAATAATATCTGCTTATTATTTAGTCCATCTACAAAATGCACTGCAGCAACTCGCCAAGACTCTTTCGACAGCACCTCCAAAACCCGCGATCACTACCACCTAGAAGGACAAGAGCAGCAGGCGCATGGGAACCCCATCACCTGCAAGTTCCCCTCCAAGTCACACAACATCGTGACTTAGAAATATATCGCTGTTCCTTCATCATCGCTGGGTCAAAATCCTGGAACCCTCTCCCTAACAGCACTGTGGGAGTACCTTCACCACACGGACTGCAGCGGTTCAAGAAGGTGGCTCATCACCACCTTCTCAAGGGCAATTATGGACGCCCACATCCCATGAATGAATAAAAATAGAACTCCAATATTTGAATTCTGCATTTTTTTTTTCAAAAATCAAAAAGGTAACATTTGTCTAATTTTATTGCAATAACTCTAGATTTCAAAATGTTTAAATTTTATATTTTAAAATTTCTCAACAATTTGTTGCAGGAAGAATTTTTTTTAAATAATGGCTCGCATTTTGCTCTCAGCGGCGAAGGAACAGCTCATTGACAGCTGTCCACAAAGTTTTTGCAGGCTTATCAGTGACTATTTCCTCTAATCCAGTGTCTTTCCAGCGCGGCAGCCTCTACAGGGGATCTGTGGCATCTGTGAACAGGTTCAACAAACAGTGAGGCTCTTCAACCAATCAGATTGAAGAATCCTCACTGAGACATGCAGAGTCCAAACCAGGAAGTATAAAGCAGCAAATATAAATTAGATTTAAATGCTGTACAGAAAGTGAAATAAAGATTGGGAAATACAGATGGGATTAAGGGAGAGAGATAAATGAGACAGACAGAAAAAGTAAAAACAAATTACTTAAATTTTTTTTTTTAAATCTCCAACATTAATTTTCCTCTGAGGGAATGAGACGCCACACTTGTAAAATTAATTTTTCAGGGACAGACAGGTTGGTCAGCAGTAATTATCACTTATCATGCTGTTAAAAACTCACTTACTCCTGAATGCACCAGCCCCAACTTTTTCAGCCATTTTTATTGCGGAACTAATGGGCAAGTGCAGCAAGTTCACACCGTTGCAGTCATTTCAATGCCGAGTCTATTGGCAAGGACTGCAACAGCGCACCCTGTGGAGGAGCAGGGCATCTCTGAAAGCAACTTCTGGTTTTCCGCGTTTAACTGTACGTGTGTGTACTCTAGAAGTTGCTGTCAGATTTCTTCCATTATAACGGTGAGTGCTGATACCTCACCGTTATTCTCATCGCAAATTCCGGGCCATTAAAATTTTCCTAATTGCAAATAGGAGATTCAAACCCAATCTTCTTGACTATAGAATCATTCCAGTCAGAGCTGTAGGCAGAAGATTTAGAACTGAACACACTCCTCCCAAAAGCTGTCCCAATCTCTTTCTTTTCCCCCTCCCCCCACAGTAACTGGTGATTCATTTCTAGGCTGGAGTGTCTAGAACTAGGGCGAATAGTCTCAGGATAAGGGGTCGGCTATTTAGGACTGAGACAAGGAGAAATGTCTTCACTCGGAGGGTTGTGAATCTTTGGAATTCTCTACCCCAGTGGCCTGTGGATGCTCAGTCGATGAGTACATTCAAGACGGAAATCGATAGATTTTTGGACACTAAGGGAATCAAGGGAAATGGGGATAGGACGAGAAAGTGGAGTTGAGGTAGAAGTTCAGTCTTGATCTTATTGAATGGCGGAGCAGGCTCGTTGGGCCATATGGCCTACTCCTATTTCTTATGTTCTTAATACACTGACAACATGTCCAAAACACTAACTATCCACATTACATATGGATGATTGACTTCTTTTTTCCCCACATCAGTGGAAAAGGACTGAGAACCAAAACCTAAGGTGTGAAGGGGCATGGCACTCGTCTTCCAATTTCCCCTAATGCTACTTCCAGCTCCTCCTCACTTCTCTTTACCCCCAGAACTGCTCTGGGTTGCTCTTACCAGAGTTCTCTGCTGCTGCTGTAAGCCAAAGAGGCTGAATTATTACAACCTCTACAATAGCAGTAAGGCAATTTGAATTTGATTTGTATAAAATTATCAAAACAACGTAAAGCATGAATTTGGAATTCTATCAGAGGTAACATTCACAGAAAATAAGTTTGCTACACATTTTGGGTTTTTGCATTAGATATTCCCTCAGGTTCAGTGTCACCAGTCACTCCTCAAGTAGACCTCACATTCCCTGTGCACCAGAGTACACCTTTTTTCTGTCCATTGTCTAAATAAATAATAACAGGGCCCAGGGCTCACGGCAGAGAACCCTTACTCTGTATACTGGTTACTGAAGGCAGACTGAAACAACACTTTACTGAGATGAGGCACAGCTTCAAACTATCAACTAGTTTACTTTACATAAAATACAATACAGATTACTATACAGTTTTCACAGTGAAAAGAGTCAATTTTCCTATGCTCCTCAGTTATGAAAAATAACAGACACAACTTAATAGCTCTCAAAACCTGTGCTCACTTCTCGAGCTAAGCGAGTTCAGACTTCTAAAAACACAAACTGTTTCCTGCTGCTGCTAGAAAATAAACCACCCTATATAACAAAGAGAGAAAGAGAGAGATCTTTCTGTGAATTACCGCCCCTTCTGACTGTGTGCAGACAATATGCCTTTCATGATTTAATTAACCTGGAATGGCAAACTCTTCCATATTGTATGACGACAAAAGTGCTCATCTGTTTTGATGGCCTAAGATATTCATCAGTGATTTGACCATTCCAGCTAGTTCACCCCAGGATGTTCCCATTGTTTCACAACTGCAATAACTAAGCAGTGTCCCTTCCTCGACTTCCTCATCTCCAATTCTGAGGATAATATCCACTATAAGCCCACTGACTCCTATACTTATCTTGACTACACTTCCTCCCGCCCCGCTTCCTGTAAGGACTCTATTCCATTCTCCCAGTTTCTCCATCACTGCCACAATGTTCTGAAAATTCTAACTTCCATACCAGTGCTTCCAATATGTCTTGCTTGTTCCTCAATCGAGGATTCCCCTCCACCATGGTTGACAGAGCACTTGACCGTGTCCGTCCTATTTTCCGCACTTCTGCTCCCACCCCTTCCCCTCCCTCCCAGAACCACGAAAGGGTTCCCCTTGTCCTCACTTTCCACCCAACCAGCCTCCACATTCAACGGATCATCCTCCGCCATTTCCGCCACCTCCAGTGTGATCCCACCACCAAACACATCGTCCCCTCCCTTTTCAGCATTCCTAAAGGGACCGTTCCCTCCACAACTAAAGGGATAATTACAAGTCCTAGCCCTTTTCGGGCTACCCCAGATCAGGCGTATTCCCCAGACGTTCACCTTCAACTAAAGTTAGCGGTAGCCAAATCCTAGAGACTCTTAATTGGGTCTAAAGGTTCAGACTATCTTTCCCTAAAGGAAAGAAATGGCCTGAAGATGATACCGTCCTCCGGATAGCACTTTTAATAAGTTTAACTAGACTGTAACCTTCCGGATATTATGAGGGTCTGGAAAACCCTCCAGAATTCTGCAACTCCTTACAAAAAAGTGTACAGAAATTGAGTTCGAGAGGTTGATACAAAATTACTCTGTGACAATTCTAAAAACCAACATTCAGCTAACAGCTGTTGATTCAATCGCAACTTTAACAGGTCAAAATACAAATAGCTTACATTTCTTATCAGAGATCCTTATTCTCAAATCTTAACTTCGTTACATTGCCACACTTCTACTTATTCTTAATCCAGAATATCCACCAAAATCAAATACCTTGATTGCCCGAGATTCAGAGTTAAAAACTTACAGAGCATGCCTGTGAAGTTGAGAATTGCTTGCCTTCCTAGCGACTTCTGACTTTCCATCTGAAAAGCTCTATTTTTATACCTATTTTTAGTGGTATGTTCTTTGAAGTTTTCTGCTGATGTAAGCTAATTGTCTTTAGTCATTCTCTCTGTTGACTTCTTTCTACTCTTCCTGTCAATTTAGCTGATAGCTTGCAGAATTCTGTCTGCTGTATAGGTGTTTCAAAACCTATCATAAAATGGCTACAACAGATTTATCTCTTTGATGCCATTCTTATCGAAGGTCTTCCATTCAGTTCTTAATATTGGCTTAACTGCTTATTAGCAGACGTCGTGTCTCCTAACTATTCCATTTTCAATACAAACACAATGGGCTGGATTTTCATTGACCCGTGGAGGCGGGTTTGGAGGCATGTGGGGGGTTAAAATTGCAAAAACTGGCGGGCGGGCACAAGTCCGCCTCCACGCAATTTTCATTAAATCGTGTCTGCTGGTCCCGACTCCATCCTGCCTTTAAGAGGCGGGATAGGCTGTTAAGGCCCTTAACAAGCACTAAATTGGCTCTATAATGCCATTTTGAACGGCCTTTGTGATTTTAACCCTTGTTCTACGTGAAGCACGCCTGTTCTGAACCACGAATGTGAAACCTGGTGGTAACACATTTTGAAAGCTGACTATCAGCTGCAGGTCCACTATTACAACGGAGTAGTAGTAGTAGGAAAAATATCTGGGAGCAGACCTAGGGCTGCTGCTGCTCATTTTGTCTCTCTCTCTCTCTCCTGCTGCTGCTGATTTTGCATCCAGATCCTCCATCATCAGAGGCGACTTGCAGACTGAAAACACTAGTTGGTTCATGGGTTCCCACATGCTGGAACTCAATTGCCCAATTAGGTGAAAATCGCATCAATCTCCCACATCCATTTGCAGTCGGGTGGATAACACGAAAAGTGGATGACACGACCCCAACCCGCCCCAGTATCAAAATCCAGCCCAATGTGATTGCTTGGTGTCATCTATTGATGTAATATTTTCAAAGTGTTCTGTAGGTATCTTTTACAATATGTAAATCAAAACCACTTCAACCAGGGTGTTTGTTTTCCTAGCCATCTTAGTTGGTTATATATATATATATATATATATATATATATGTATAATCGTGTTTCCTGTTTCATTTGATGTTACTTTTACAAAGGCACATGGTTTTTTAATGTTCTGTTTATCTGTTCGACGTGTTAGTTTCCAACACTTTACTTGGGCATAGCTATTGTGTTGGTTCCAAACTGCAGACTCCTTGGAACCTACAACCCTCCGTTTCAATGAGGCCATTGTCTTAGTGTCAATAACTATTTCCCATTTCAAAAGCTTATGTGGTGTTTACAACTTTTGTGTTAACACTTCATCTTATCTCAGAAGCCTGTGTTCTGTTTGCAGCCTGTGTCATTGAGGCTTTTAGATTTTTAAACCCAGTTTGTCATATTTTAATAAAGTCAAAATTCCGTTCATAGGATGTTGTATCTCTTGGAATATGGCTATTTCCTTTACACAACATCCTGATCCATTCCTCAATCGCTCCCAACATCCCCTCCTCTTCCCACGGCACCTTCCCATGCAAGCGCAGGAGATGCAACACCTGCCCTTTTACCTCCTCCCTTCCCACCATCCAGGGCCCCAAACACTCCTTCCAGGTAAAACAGCGATTTACTTGTACTTCTTTCAATTTAGTATACTGTATTCGCTGCTCACGATATGGCCTGCTCTACAGCGGGGAGACCAAACACAGATTGGGTGATCGCTTTGCGGAACACCTCCGTTCAGTCCGCAAGGTGATATAGATTTAATCCTTTGTGAGCGGAACCTAGTAGTTCAGAAATATTAGAAGTTAATAAAATAATCCAAGCAAAATCCAATTCATTGGTTTTTTTTGGCAAATATAGTATGTTATAGTTGTGACAAGTGAAATTTTGCAATATGAATTTTGGCATTATTTATGTATTCTAAATGATTGGAACAGTTGCATTTCTTTTATTGATTTGTTTCAAGGAAAACTCAAACAGCGACAGGAAAGACACCAGGCTCTGGAAGGACCGATCCATTATTCACGTTTGGAGGAGGTTCTGAATTATAGTTTCAAATTTAAACACGTATATTTAAGCAGAACTTTTTTGTAACACTAAGTGCTATTGTGGAAATATTTAGTAAAGAAGGAAAGATTCAGATTAGTTTAATCTTTTTTCAGTTTTATATTTTTGATCCTAACTATATACAACTGCACCCTAAACAGAAGAGACAGCCTGCTTTATTGATATTGTAGGTATTGTTTTTGCAATAATAAAATAACTTGCTTTTGTATTAAATATATTGTATTGTACACCTTTAACCATGAAGAAAAGGTAAAAGGAACTTAAGGCAAAATATTAATGTTTAAAGCTGTGTCTAGAAAAATGCTGGTTAAAACAGGGATCTGTAATCCAATTCATGTGCTTTATATAATAAGGCCAGATGGATATAAATCTTTATATTAGAATATCTATAACATTTTGCAATAATGGACTAGCCTCAGTGGCTGAATAAATGTAGTGGGCTTAAGCACACCCAGCTGACTCCTTTGTTTAATTATGAGAGAAATAGAGATGTGAATGTGTAGTAGAACAAAATAATAAAAGAACTGTAACACCTCCCAGACTATTCATGTGGAAGGCCTAACATCAGGTTTTGTACTTAAAATGTGGAAATGCTTTCTTCCCCTATGATACACGTATTTATTTATGTAACCGATATGTGAATGAGGACAAATTTATGTATTAATCAACCTCCAGTAAGGGGAATAACGGCCCAGAAATTCCGTTCGCAGCCCTCCCGCGGGCGGAGGGCTGTGATTCGGAAAAATCTGTGCCTGGACCGGAGCGCTCCCGGGAGGCGCAGAATTCCGTTGCTGTGCCTCTTCAATCTGCCGGTGTGCAGGGCACGCGTATCCCAGGGGCGCAGGTAGTTCGCAGCGTCCCTGGGATCACGTGGGCCATGGGGAGCCAATCAGAGCAGGGAATCTCCATTCATAGATTTGACAGGAAGACCTGTCAAATCTATGAATAGAGATCAGCCCCAAAACATAAGTAAAACTTCAAATAAATTTTAAAAAAATCACATTTTTAAAATGACTATAAATTACATAAATTAACTATTTTAAACAAAAATTTAAATTTTTGAAAAAAATAATTAAAGTTTTTAACGGGGCTAAAAATAAACTTACCTTTCTTTAAAGTATTTTAAAATGATAAATCAGTGGAAATTTTTTTATTTTTTTACTTTATTGAACTATTAGCCTGCTAAAAGCAGGCCTTGCTCCTGCTTTTCTAGACACAGCTGTTCCCGACTTACCTGGACTCAAGCCAGTGTGGGAAAAAAACTGAAGTTTTTAACGTAAGGGCTGCCTATCTGGCGCAGGCGTTTGTCCAGTCAAGCCCTTTCTGCAGAGAACGGAAGTGCCGGTTTCCAGCGCATGCGCAGTGCATGCGTAAAACCGGCACTTCCGTTGGCCCTACGGGTGAGTGCACAGCGCGTACCCACCCGTAGGGAACGGAATTTCTAGGCCATTATTTATTTTCCAGAAAATACTTCACTGTGTCTGAGCAGGAGCCATACAAACCTTTCCCCAACTTTTCATTGGAGATGAGCACCCCTCCTCCACTCCCACATTTCCTCCCTCCACGAGAATGTAACGTCAATCTCACCATGATCAAACCCAAGGGAAAATCCCCAATATAAAATTAGAAACAAAAACAGTACATCAAAACTTTAGACAAACAAGGTGTTCCAAAATTATGAGGGGTTTTGATAGAGTAGATGGAGAGAAACTATTTCCACTGCCAGGTGGGTCGATAATCAAAGGAAACAGATTGAAGATAATTGGTAAAAGAACCAGAGGGTAGATGAAGAGAATTTTTTTATGCAGCGAGTTGTCATGATCTGGAATGCACTGCCTGAAAGGGTGGTGGAAGCAGATTCAATAGGGATTTGGAGACATACTTGAATAGGAAACATTGGCAGTGCTGGGGAAAGAGCAGGGGAGTAGGACTAATTGGGTAGCTGTTTCAAAGAGTCGGCACAGGCATGCTGGGCCAAATGCCCTCCTTCTCTGCTGTAAGATTCTATGAAAACAATCTTAAAATGTGTTCTTCTCAGCTGATGAGAAGCTGACACTGATGAGCATGTTCCTGTGTCAGCAGTTTCAAATAATTAAACACCTTTAATCCTGTGTTTACTTAATAACATTTACATTTTGACAAAGGATCACATTCTGAACTGCAATCAAATCAAGCATTCTTTTTAAATACAGTATACTAAAGTGTATTTGTGTCCCTTTTTAAGACAAGACATAAAATAAATTGGGGGAAAAATTCAGTTGGTTGCGCCTCCCATTAGCGCCTTAAGAGAGCGCTAATGGGGCGCAAAGCAACTAGCGCCCGGGCGTGGCGACGTTTGCGCCGCTCGCGAAATTAACTAGACATTTTGCAGCTGCGCTAAACACTACCGCCACGATCTCCTCCACCGGCAGATCGTGACGTCAGTCGAGTGCGCAACGCCCCGGTATCGCCCCGGAGCGGATATTGAGTGGCGCCCCCTGCCTTACCGCCAGCCGCTAGCAACGACAAGTTGAGGGGAGCGTTTTGCAGTCAGGAAGGGACTGGGGGAGCGCTATTTAAAGGCGACCGCTTCCTGCCTTTTATTGTTGGTGAAATTTTTGAACCACGCATTCTGAGAGAGAGAGAGAGAGAGAGAGAGAGAGAGAGACTTCTGGAGAGATTCAACGCTGTGTGAAGGAGTTTTGGGTACTGAGCAGCACTTTGCAGGTTCATTTTGATTTGCCCTTCCTTGTATCGATTTAGAAGAGACTGTGGGGCTGCACTCTGAGCTCTTTCCCTGGTTCTCTCCATTGTTCTTTCCAGCAGATTTGATGTACAGGTCTCTCCAGGCCGAGATTCAAGGCTGCAATGAGCAGGATGTGGATGGAAAGCAAGATCAACCCTCCCCGTTAAGAACTGGCCTGCGCCATTGTGTGTGTGTTCCATTGCTAACTGACATCACATGAGCTTCGCCAGCGCTCTGAGGTAGCGCCTCGCTCCTCGGCCTTTGCGCCTTAAGACAGGTGTGAAGCGCCTGATTTAGCGCTCCAATCACCTCCAGGGGCGATAAAAGTCAAGTTTGCAGTCGGAAGCGATAATTAGCGCCAGGCGCTAATCTTTGCACCCGGTCGATAATTGCGCCCCAAACAGGGCGATACTGAATTTCTCCCCCATTATGTCTTATCTTAAAAAGGGACAGAACTATACTTTAGTGTAGTTTATATAACAGTACATGTACAAAATTCTCGTACATAGCACATATTTTGTCCATCACATCAGCTTTCCTGTGTCACACTGCAGATATCACACTTGTATATATGAACATTTCTCTCCACTGATTTATGAATTCTGGCCTCTTGCACAACCCGACTTTAATAACTCCATCATTGACAGCCGTGTCTTCAGCTGCCTAGGCCCTAAGCTCTGGAATTCCCTGCCAAAACCTCGTCATATCTCTACCTCTTTCTCTCCTCCTTTAAGACACTCCTTAAAACCTAACTCTTTCACCAACTTTTTGATCATCTGTCCTAATTTCTCCTTATGTGGCTCGGTCTCAAATTTTGATTCATAACGATCCTGTGAAGCGCCTTGGGACGTTTTACTACGCTAAAGGCGCTATATAAATGCAAGTTGGTGTTGTTGTTGAAATCTACACCAAACAACAAATCACACTGAAGAGGAACAGCTTGCACCATTCAAGTGTGTGGGAAGCAGATGGATAAATAACCAAAGAGAATTACTAAGAACGCAAGAACAGGAATTAAGCATGAGCAGTTAGCCAACTCTACTATCAAAGAAAGGAGAAGGTGAACCAATTAAATCAATCCCAATACTTTTCAAAAATGTTTTTGGCAGCCATGTTGTAAGCTGAGCACTTACTGGCGGAAATTAGATTTGCATCATAATAAAGATAAAAAATATTATTTGACAAGAAAATGATTAAACTTATCTACACAACATATACAAGCTACTGTGGTAAAAATTCATGTAACAAGATTTTCCATCAGAGGCCTGTGCTTCTCCAACAAGCCTGTGCTTGAGTAAATGGGGCTTCCCAGAACTATCAACATCAGATGAAGAGACACAACATGAATCTATGCTTAGTTACAACCTCCCAAAAAAATTATGATTGGCAGCAAGACTTAGCATTCACCATTTAAACACATTCAATAATGATATGGTAAATCCTCATTGTAATATAAAGACTTAGAAGCAAGCATCCACTGAGGACAGTAGAGCAGCAGTGTGGGGGCTGGGGTGGACGAATGATGCATCCTATACAGGCAGGTTTAAGAAGTTTTCAATAAACATGTGTGTCAGGAGAAATGCATCTGTAATAACGAAGGCTGTTTCAGCAAAAGCTCAGAGGCCAAGACCAAATAAGAACCATATGAAGCATTTGTCCCAAGACTATCTCCTTTCATATCAAACATACAAAATTTGATGGGTAAAAGTACCATTTGCAAATGTTAAGGACTTGAAGTGAAACTCCAAACAAAGACAGTAGCACCATATATGCAAAAGTATAACTCATAATAAACAATGTTTCATATTCAGCATTAAATTTGACATAGCAGCCAAAATTTATTCTGTTTTATATTTATTAAAGCTATTAAAATCTATTGTTCTAATACACTCTGTCAGAGTAATCTCTTCACTAGCTCAGGTATCCTTTGTGAAATGCTTTCTCATTAAAAATTAACTTGGCTCCTCTGAAATTGTTTCATGTTAGACTTGTCCCAGGGCTCCTAATGTCTTGTTCGTTGATGTTTGTGTTTCTTTTTTCTCTTGCGATTTGTATTCTTCCTTCTGGCTTCGCTCTGCTGTCTGTGAAAATATTTTCTGGATTCTCAATTCTTGCCCATATATAGCTTTTATACATTAATACTTTAATACTTATTATATAATTTATTAAGGCTTTCATTGTATTTGTTAAAGATTGGTCGAAAGTTCCTGGTATCTTTATTTGTTTCCAAAGAATGTCATTTACTGATTACAGCACCTGCCTTCCCTCGCAGCCTCGGTTTTGTCTTAACTTCCCAATCCATTATATACAGCATTGCTCCTTCTGTTTTTATTACTATTAAAAAAAATTTAACATGGCTACTCTCTGATTTTTGTGTTTTTAATTATTATTTTCTCACAGCTCCATGAATCTCAATGGGGAAGCAGCCACCATTTCAATGTCATCTGGCTCCAGCTATTTCATTAAGAACATAAGAAATAGGAGCAGGAGTAGGCCATTTGGCCCTTCGAGCCTGCTCCGCCATTCAATAAAATCATGACTGATCTTCTACTTCATCTCCACTTTCCTGCACTATCCCCATATCCCTTGAATCCCTTAATATTCAAAATTCTATCAATCTCTGTCTTGAATATACTAAACGACTGAGCCTCCACAGCCCTCTGGGGTAGAGAATTCCAAAGATTCACCACCCTCTGAGTGAAGTAATTTCTCCTCATCTCAGTCCTAAATGGCAGACCCCTTATTCTGAGACTGTGACCCCTGGTTCTAGACTCCCCAGCCAGGGGAAACATCCTCCCTGTATCTAACCTGTCAAGCCCCGTAAGAATTTTGTATGTTTCAATGAGATCACCTCTCATTCTTCTAAACTCTAGAGAATATAGGCCTAGTCTACTCAATCTCTCCTCATAGGACAATCCCCCCATCCCAGGAACCAGTCTGGTGAACCTTTGTTGCACTCCCTCTATGGCAAGTATATCCATCCTTAGGTAAGGAGACCAAAACTGTACACAATACTCCAGGTGTGGTCTCACCAGGGCCCTATATAATTGCAGTAAGACATCTGCCCCAGAGAGCCGTGGAGGCTGGGTAATTAAATACATTTAAGGTGGAGATAGACAGATTTTTGCAAGATAAGGGAGTGAAGGGTTATGGGGAGTGGGCAGGGAAGTGGCTTTGAGCCCAAGATCAGCCATGATCTTATTGAATGGCGGAGCAGGCTCGAGGGCCCAAGTGGCCTATTCCTGCTCCTATTTCTTATTATGTTCTTATGTCTTTACTCTTATACTCAAATCCTCTTGTAATGCTTTCCTAATTGCTTTCTGTACCAGCAGGTTAACTTTCAGCGATTCATGTACAAGGACACCCAGGTCCCTCTGAACACCAACGTTTCCCAATCTCCCACCATTTAAAAAATACTCTGCTTTTCTATTTTTCCAACCAAAGTGGATAACTTCACATTTCTCCACATTATATTCCATTTGCCATGTTCTTGCCCACTCACTTAGCCTGTCTATATCCCCTTGAAGCCTCCTTGCATCCTCTTCACAACTTACATTCCCACCCAGCTTTGTATCATCAGCAAACTTGGATATATTACATTTGATCCCCTCATCCAAATCATTGATGTAGATTGTGAATAGCTGAGGCCCAAGCACTGATCCTTGCGGTACCCGACTAGTAACAGCCTGCCAACCTGAAAATGACCCGTTTATTCCTACTCTCTGTTTTCTGTCAGTTAACCAATCCTTAATCCATGCTAGTATATTACCCCCAATCCCATGAGCCCTAATTTTGTTTAATAACCTCTTGTGTGGCACCTTATCGAATGCCTTCTGAAAATACAAATACACCACATCCAATGGTTCCCCCTTATCTATTCTGCTAGTTACAACCTCAAAAAACTCCAACAGATTTGTCAAACACGATTTCCCTTTCATAAATCCGTGTTGACTCTGCCCAATCCTATTATTATTTTCTAAGTGCCCTGTTACCACGTCCTTAATAATAGATTCTAGCATTTTCCCTACTACTTATGTCAGGCTAACCGGTCTGTAGCTCCCCGTTTTCTGTCTCCCTCCTTTCTTAAATAGTGGGGTTACATTTGCAACCTTCCAATCAGCAGGAACCATTCCAGAATCTATGGAATTTTGGAAAATGACAACCAATGCATCCAGTATCTCTGTAGCCACCTCTTTCAAAACCCTAGGATGTAGGCCATCAGGTCCGGAGGATTTATTGGCTTTCAGTCCCATTAATTTCTTCACTACTATTTTTTTTACTAATACTAATTTCTTTCAGTTCCTCATTCTCGCTAGACGCTTGGTTCTCCACTATTTCCAGGAAGTTTTTTGCGTCTTCTTCCGTGAAGACAGACACTAAAGGTAGAATTTTGCCGGCGCTCGGGGTGGGTTTGGTGGTGGGACATCCAGCAAAATCACAAAGATTGACAGCGGGCAGGAAACCCACTGTCAACCCGCCTCCAATCAATCTTCCCAAGTGTCGGGTCCCCGATTTGCGCATGGACCCGACACCTAGCGGCGGGAAGAGGATTATAGCCATTTAACTGACTGTTAAAGGTTGTTAACAGGCAGTTAACAGGCTCTTTTGCAATTTTGACACTTCTACTTCGGGTTCCCCGATGCCCAGACACTACGCCAGGTAAGTGTGGTGTGTTGTGAGTCTGCTGTAATGTTTCTGCATTGATGACAGCTGCAGAAGTAGTGTGAAGGATCCAATGGTGCACTGGTGAGTTTCAGAGGTAAGAAAATGTTGCGAAATTCATCTTTAATGCATTTAGACTTTTCTGTAGGTAGCAAGTTTTGAATTGTATGTCTAGTCCCACCACATTGGGAGAACCTCTCTCACCAGCGACAGATCGCTTCTGTAACCTCACCTGCAGCTGCCATCTGTTCTAGCCTAAGGAGGGAGTCATTGGAGAACATGGGTGCAAGAGCTCAATGGTGAACAGTCATTGTCAGTGTTTGCAGCACCTCAATGATGCCAAAAATTGAGAAATAAGCTGTCAAAAAAAAAATTGTGCATGGTCCCTTTAAGAAAACCGGCAGATGACGCGTCATCAAATGACGTCATCTGACCGGCTTTGTCTTAATTGGTGGGCTTAACGAGGCCAATTGATGTAAAATCATGTCTGTGGGCCGGATGTAGTTGGGGGCGGGACTTGAACCCGGAAGCCACCTGACCCGTTCCCATGCCGCATCGATCGATAAAATCGCGGCCACAGTATTTGTTTAATTTTCCTGCCATTTCCTTATTCCCCATTATAATTTCTCCTGTCTCAGCCTGTAAGGGACCCACATTTACTTTTGCTAATCTTTTCCTTTTTACATATCTATAGAAGCTTTTACAGTCGGTTTTTATGTCTCTCGCTAGTTTACTCTCATTCTAATTTCTCTTTCTTTATCAATGTCTTGGTCCCCCTTTGCTGAATTCTAAAATCCTCCCAATCCTCAGGCTTACTACTCTTTTTGGCAACATTATAAGCCTATTCTTTTGATCTAATACTATATTTAACTTGTCTTGTTAGCCATGGTTGGACCACTTTTCCTGTGGGGTTTTTGTGCCTTAAAGCAATGTATATTTGTTGTAAATTATGTATTAATTCTTTAAATGCTAGCCATTGCTTATCTACCTTTTAATGTAGTTTCCCAATCTACCTTAGCCAACTCGCCCCTCATACCTACGTAGTTTGCATTGTTTAGATTTAAGACCCTAGTTTCGGATTTAACTAAATCACGTTCAAACTCCATATAAAATTCTATCTTATTATGGTCACTCTTCCCTAAAGGCCCCTTTACTACAAGGTTATTAATTAACCCTTTCTCATTGCACAATACTAGATCTAAAATATCCTGTTCCCTAGTTGGTTCCTCAACATACTGATCTAGAAAACTATCTTACATACATTCCATGAATTTGTCCTTCACACTATTACTGCAAATTTGGTTTGCCCAGTCTATAGGTAGATTAAAGTCCCCCATTGTACTACCCTTGTTACATGCGCCTCTAATTTCCTGATTTATACTCTGCCCTACACTACAACTACTGTTTGGGGGCCTATAAACAACTCCCACCAATGTTTTCTGCCCCTTGCTGTTTCTGAACTCCACCCAAACTGATTCTACTTCTTGATTTTCAGAGCTAAGATCCTTTCTCTCTCCTTTTTTTTATGATGCGGAGTCCACATAAAGAGCTTCAAATATTATCCGGACTCTTACCAGAATATCAGATGATTGGATCTCAAGTTCTTTTTAATGTTCTGATGGTGGAATGGGTTAAAAAAAATCAAAAAGGTGCATTTGAGCCCCAATACCCCACAATATTGGACTAAGAAAAAGTCTTGTAGGGAAGAGTTTGTGGGTGGAACGTACATACACAATGTAATCTGGCTAGCTCCTGTCCAGCTGAAATAACACTTATGATTGTAGAGGAAGTGAAAGTTGGTGGAAGCCGGAAGTGGCACGAGATTGGTTTTGTAAGAATAAACTTTACCTGCTGAGTTCAGCAACAAAGCAAGGTTGGATCGGCGAATGAAGAGTCAAGAGCCAGTGCCAGGGAAATCCTGAAAGCAAATAGGGTTCGAAAGACAACTAAAAATGCTTCTAAAAAAAAAAGGGGGGGGATTTTAAGATATTGTGAGTGGTATTTGTGGGTTGTGAGTCTGCATTGTGCCTCCCAACTACATTTCATGTAGAATACTTACAGCTGGCAGTCTGAGATTTTCATTTCATGTTCCATCATGGATTGGATTTGAACCAAAAGGTGCACCAGTCCCTAATTTTACATATTTCTAACTCCTTTTAACTTATTTGGCTATTATTCTGTATTTAATCTATATTGTTGAGGCTGCCGCGAAACACGAATGGAGGCTGAAACCATGTGTGGAAAACAAGAAACTTTTATTCACTGCATGCTATATCAAAATGGCTACGAGAGCTGCTCCCAGAATTCTCTGGGTAAAACCTGAGGCCCCGCCCCCTTCTGCCTTAAAGGTAATGTGCCTTAAAGGGGAGGGGCTGGAAATTTGTCCACAGACGGAAGAGTGGATTATGCCCGTTTTAGGTGGCGATCCGCCACACAACTCCCCCTAGAATCCGCTCAGGAGTTGTGGACGAGACGGTGCGGCGGTCTGATGGGCCGGCCGGAGCGGCTCTTGTAGGACGCCGGTGGACGTGGAACGGCCGGGCGTGGAGCAGCCGGGTGAACCGGCTTGAGGGCAGGTCGGCCGCGTGGAGGTGGACGAGCTACAGGGACCTGCTCCCCGGGCTCCGAGTGTGCTGGCTTGAGTCGGTCCACCGACACTTTTTCGGTCCTGACGCCCACTTGCAGAGTGAAAAATTTGTCCCCAGCCTGTAGCACCTTGTAGGGCCCGTCGTACGGGGGTTGAAGGGGTCCGCGGTGGGCGTCGTGCCGGACGAAAACAAACCGTGCCTGGTGCAGGCTTAGTGGGACGTGTGAGGTGGATTCGCCGTGTCGGGCAATGGGCACCGGGGCGAACTACAGCGCCGGTGAGGCGAAGTTGTGGCGTTGCTGGTCGGCTGACCTGGGTGTCGTGGCGGTGGGCAGGAACTCGCCGGGTACGCGCAGCGGCTGACCGTACACGAGCTCTGCTGCCGATGCGTGGAGGTCTTCTTTAACCGCGGTGCGCAGGCCGAGGAGGACCCACGGAAGTCGGTCGGTCCAGGCGCCGTCTTGGAGGCTGGCTCGAAGAGATGCCTTCAAGGATCTGTGGAACCGCTCACACAGTCCGTTGGCTTGGGGGTGGTACGCTGTGGTGCGGTGAATGGTCACCCCGAGATTGCGTGCGACGGCGGTCCAGAGTTCAGAGGTAAATTGCAGACCTCTGTCCGACGTCATGTCGGAGGGGACGCCGAACCGTGCGACCCAGGTGCTGACGAAGGCTCTGGCAATGTCGGCGGTGGTGGTAGAGGTCAGTGGAATTGCCTCAGGCCAGCGTGTGGTGCGGTCAACGATGGTCAGCAAGTGCGTGTGGCCTTGCGACGGCGGCAGGGGCCCGACGATGTCCACGTGGATGTGGTCGAATCTCCGCGAGGGGACGGTAAACTCCTCGAGAGTGCTTTCGTGTGTTGCTGTACCTTGGCCCGTTGGCAGGCTAGGCAGGAGTTGGCCCAAGTACGCACATCCTTGCGAAGGCCGCGCCAGACAAAGCGGTTGGCTACCAATTTGATGGATGCGCTGGCGCCGGGGTGGGAGAGGTTGTGGAGAATGTCGAATACCCGGCGGCGCCAGGATGCTGGGACGACGGGCCGAGGTTGACATAGGGATATGTCGCACTTGACCGTGACTGCGGTCGGGCCACAGGCGACGTCGGCCAGGCGTAGCCCTGGTAGGTTGGTGGGTGCGGAGAGCAGATCAGGGTCGGTGATCTGGTCTGCTGCGAGTTGAGCGTAGTCGACTGCTAGGTGTGCGGCGTGGATGGCGGGGCGGGAGAGGCAGTCGGCTACCACATTGTCTCAGCCGGAGACGTGTTGGATGTCCGTGGTGAACTCGGACACTGCCGCGAGCTGGCGCTGCTGCCTGGCGGACCAGGGGTCGGTTGTCTTTGCCATTGCAAATGTCAGGGGCTTGTGGTCGACAAACGCAGTGAAGGGGTGGCCCTCAAGCAAAAACCGGAATTGGCGGACCGCCAGGAACAGCGCGAGGAGCTCGCGGTCGAAGGTGCTGTACTTGACCTCCGGGGGGCGTAGTTGGTGGCTGAAGAAGGCAAGTGGTTGCCAGGCGCCGTCGACCCACTGCTCATACACGGCGCCGACCGCGTGGTCGGAGGCGTCCGTGGTGAGCGCTACCCTGGCATTGGGCCGTGGGTGCGCGAGCAGGGTGGCGTTGGCGAGCGCGGTCTTGGTGGAATCGAAGGCGGCGGACGCGTCTGCCGTCCATTCGACCGCCATCTTGCCGCTCCTGCCCCGGAGGGCTTCATACAGGGGCCTCATGAGGGACGCCGCTTTGGGGATGAAGCGGTTATAGAAATTCACCATCCCGAGGAACTCCTGGAGGCCTTTGATGGTGGTGGGGCAGGGAAATTGTTGGACGGCCTGCACCTTGGTGGGCAGGGGAATGGCCCCAGCATGGGTGATGTGGTGGCCGAGGAAGTCGATCTTGTCCAGGCCGAACTGGCATTTGGCTGGGCTGAGGATGAGCCTGTGGTCGCTGAGGCGCCCGAACAGGATGCGAAGGTGTTCGAGGTGCTCCTGCTTGGAGGAACTGGCTACCAGGATGTCGTCCAGGTAGACAAACAGGAACTTCAGGTCCCGAAGGACCGAGTCCATGAGCCGTTGGAATGCCTGGGCCGCGTTTTTGAGGCCGAAGGAAATCCGCAGGAACTCGAACAGGCCGAAGGGGGTGATTACGGCCGTCTTGGGGACGTCCGCGGTGTGGACGGGGACTTGGTGGTAGCCGCGCACCAGGTCGACCTTGGAAAAGACTGAGCGGCCGGCCAGTCTAGCCGAGAAGTCCTGAATGTGCGGCACGGGGTACCGATCAGGGGTGGTGGCGTCATTGAGGCGGCGGTAATCCCCGCAGGGGCGCCAACCTCCGCCTGGTTTGGGGGCGATGTGGAGTGGGGAGGCCCAGGGACTGTTGCAGCGGCGGATGATGCCGAGCTGTTCCATGGTGGCAAACTCGGTCCGCGCGATCTCCAGTTTGGCCGGGTCCAGCCTGCGGGCGTGGGCGTACACTGGGGGGCCTGTGGTGGGGATGAAGTGTTCCACCCCGTGTTTGGCGGCCTCCGCGGAGAAGGTCGGATTGGTAAGGGCCGGGAATTTGGCCAGGAGTGCCGAGTAGTCATCCGTGGCCCGGGCGTGGCACTGTGACGCCATGTCGGCGGGTTGACAGGGGGCCATGGCGCCCAGGATGGGGGACATGGTGTTCATGTCCACGAGGCGGTGACGAGGGATGTCTACCAGTAGGCCGTGGGCGCACAGGAAATCTGCGCCGATGAGGGGGGAGAGCACCTTGGCAGTGATGAACTCCCATCGGTAGCGGTGACCAGCGAGGTCGAGGGTGACTGTCCGGGTGCCATACGTCCGGATTTCCGAGCCATTAGCAGCAGCCAGCGCCGGTCCTCGTTCGCCCTTTTGGATGTCGAGGGCGGAGGCCGGGATGATGCTGTGCTGAGCCCCAGTGTCGCACAGGAACCGGCGGCCGGTTTTGTCATCCGTGACGAACAGCAGGGAGCCCGCGTGGCCCACGGCCATCGCGGGGGCTGGAACGGGGGCGGACTTGAAAGAGCAGGGAGGTGTGCACCGTTGTGCCCTGGCGCCGAACCGTGTGTGGTAGTAACAGTGGCCCGGGTTAGTGGGGCGTGAAGGCCCCGTGGGCCTGGTGACAGGCCCTTGTAGCCGTGTGCTGGATGGTGAGGGGCGCGCCCAGGCATTGGCTGCCAGGTCCGGAGTGACGTCGCGGCTGGAGTGAGCGGACAGCAGCTTGTCGGCCTCATCGGCCAGGGCTTCCAGGTTCGTGAGGCCGGACGCCACGATCGCTGGGCGGATGCTGAGAGGGAGCTGGCGGATGAACAGCGTGCGGAAGAGGGATCCGGGTGGGCTCTCGTCGGTGAGGGAGAGCATGTGGGAGAGGAGGTCTGATGGTGAGGCATCACCGAGGCCTGGAAGGTCGAGGAGGTGGCAGTTTCGCTGATATGCCGAGGCCGTAAATTTTTTAAGGAGCGCTGTTCTGAGATGTGCGTACTTGCCTTCCTCTGGTGGGTTCTGCAGCGTTGTCCAAACCTTGGAAACTGTGGCGTTACTGAGTGATGTGACGAGATAGTCGTACTTCGTCCCATCTGTGGTGATATTTTGCAGCCGGAAGCGAGATTCAGCTTGGAGAAACCAGGCTTCGGGCTGGTTTTCCCAAAACTCCGGCAGTTTCACGGAAACTGCGTTCGTGTCCGCCATTGCAGTGCTCGGAATACGTTCTGAGCGTCGGGGTCACCAATGTTGAGGCTGCCGCGAAACACGAATGGAGGCTGAATCCATGTGTGGAAAACAAGAAACTTTTATTCACTGCATGCTATATCAAAATGGCTGCGAGAGCTGCTCCCAGAATTCTCTGGGTAAAACCTGAGGCCCCGCCCCCTTCTGCCTTAAAGGAAATGTGCCTTAAAGGGGAGGGGCTGGAAATTTGTCCACAGACGGAAGAGTGGATTATGCCCGTTTTAGGTGGCGATCCGCCACAATATACTGACCAATTTTTCTTATAAATAACACTTGGAATATGGGTTCTGTTATTCCTAGCAGGGGTAATTAATCAGTCAAGCCCAAAAGTGTTTCACGTTAATCTTGCTGCAAATCTCCCAACTCCTCAAGCAATGTTATGACAGCTGGACTAATTAGTATTACCCTTGGGCTTTATCCTCCACTGTACCAGCTTAAATATAATGGCCCAGGTTTTGCACTAAGAGTAACGGTGAGGCTAACAGCACTCACCGTTAATATGGAGTAAATCAGACGGAAACTTCTGGAGTACACACATGCAGAGTTAAACGCGGAAATCCGGAAGTTGCTGTCGGAGATGTCCTGCTCCTCCTGCTGTGCTATGCCTGTAACTGGCTGATAGACTCGGCACTGAAATCAATGCAAGGGCATGAAGTGCTGTACTTACCCACTAGTTACCCACTAAACATGCCAGAAAAAGTTAGGGCTTGTCCATTCAGGTGTAAGCGAATTTTTGACAGTGTGATAAGTCACAAATATTGCCAAATAACCTCTCTGGCACTGCAAATTTAATTTTACAAGTTTAGAGTCTCATTCCTCCAGAATTTAATTAATGTTGGAGATGTTTAAAAAGAATTAAAATAATTTTTAAAAAAAATTTCCCTCTTCAGCCCACAACCGCAACCCACCTCCCCCCGGCCTTCCGATCCTGTCTCTTATCTCCCTCTCTTAATCCTATCTTGCTTTCCCAATCTTTATTTCGCTTCTTGCACATGATTTAAATCTAATTTATACTTCCTGGTTTAGACTTTGTAGGGGGAATTTTAACCCCAAAAAACGGGTGGGAGGTTCAAGTGTTAAAAATCTGAATACCGACCCCAACCCGCCCACTTTCCGTTTTAACAGAGGCGGGATGGGGGGGGGGTGGGGGTGGGAGGGGGGCTGTTGGCCAACCAACTCCCAGGTGGCTGGCTAGCACTTTAAATATTATAATGAGGCTGCGTGCCTCATTTTGAATCTCCAGTTTAAATTTAACTCTGGGCGGCCGGGTTTCTCAGGCCTCAGAGAACCCAACAGCTAAAGGAAGGCGAGGACTGCTGGATCCATGAGATAAATGCCTTTCCACTTACCTGCTGGATCCAGCGTTCCTGCCTCGCCAACACCCCCGTGATCGGGCACCCCACCCTCGACCCTTCCTATCTCACCTCGACCGTCCACCACAAAGCCTCTAATCTCCCCCCACGAGACCTCCAATCTCCGACTCCCCCTCTGGCCTTCTGACTGCGTCCCACCCCCCCAGCTCCCGAGACACCCGACCCCTCCTCCAGCCTTAAAATCCTCGGCCCCCAACACCCCACCCCATGGCCTTCCAATCTTCAGCCCGCAACCGCAACCCACCTCCCCCGGCCTTCCGACCCTCGTCTCCCAAACCCACCTCCCCCGGCCTTCTGATCCTAGGCCACAGACCCCACTCCGTCCTCCGATCCTCGGCCCCCAGCCCCCACTCCCCACTCCAGGCTCCGATCTTGGCCCCAGGCCCCCGACCACCCCTCCGGCCTTCCAAACCCCCACCTTTCCGATCTCTGGCCCTCTCCGATTCCTGACCTTCCTACCATCCTCTCCCACCACCCCGATCCCTCCCTCCTATCTGCTTCCCGCCAGACAGCCACTCAAATCGTCTGGCTGTGAGCTGGAAACAGAGAAGCAAAATGTTAATCAGGCCCGGCCATTAAATTGTGTGGGATCTGAAGGTAACCCGTTCTCCCGGGTCCCCGAACGCATTCCAAGTCCACCGCTCCCTACCCGCCTCCATGTTAAAATCCTGCTCTGCGTGTCTCAGTGAGGATTCTTCAATCGGTTTGGTTGAAGAGCATCGCTGTTGCTTGCCCTGCTAACACACGCCAAAGATTCCCTGTAGTGTGCGCTGCACTGGATGAGACGCCTGATGACTGTAAGTTGCCAGTCAAATACCTGTGAAAAATCTGTGGGCAGCTGTCTGTGTAGTGAACAGCAAGCGCCGTTCCTTCGCCACTGAACGCAAAGTCCAGGCCAATATAATGGAAGATATGGGAGTCAATGAAAAACAAAGAAACAGAGCTTGTATTACATAGTAAAAGCAGCCAATGTATTTCGAAGATTATGTATGTACTTGAATGCCAACCATGGCTCAGTGGTAGCACTCTCACCTCCGAGTCAGAAAGTTGTGGGTTCAAGGCCCACACTAGAGATTTGAACAGAAAAATCTAGGCTGACATTCCATTGCAATAGTGAGGGAGTGCTGCATTGTTGGAGGTGCTGTCTTTCAGTAAGACGCTAAACAGACGACTGTCCTCTCAGGTGGATGCAAAAGATTCCATGGCACTATTTCGAAGAAGAGTAGTTGAGTTATCCCTAATGTTCTGGCCAATATTTTTCCCCCAACCAACATCACTAAAATAGATTATCTGGTCATTATCACATTGCTGGTTGTGGAAGCTTGCTGTGTGCAATTTGGCTGCTGCGTTTCCTACATTACAACAGTGACTACAACTCAAAAGTACTTCATTGGCTGTAAAGCGCTTTGGGACATCCTGAGGTTGTGAAAGGTGCTATATAAATGCACATTCTTTTTTCTTTTGCCAGCTTGGTTTGGTTGGAAGTAGCCACATCTGTGTGTCAGAAGGTTTTGGGTACAAGTCCCATTCCTGGATGCTGAGCATATGAAACTAGACTGACACTCCAATGTAGTACTGAGGGAGTGCTACACTCTGAGGTGCCATACTTCAGATGACACGTTAAAGTAAGGCCCCATCTGCCTGTTCCTGTGTTTCAGGTGGACATTAAACATCCCATTGCACTCTGAAGGACAAGAAATTCTACTAGTGTCCTGACCAAAATTCTTCCCTTATTGAATGCTACAAAAAGCAGATTAGCTGCTCATTCAACTCATTGCAATTTGTGGGATTTTGCTATGTGCAACATAGCCATCACATTTGCCTACATAACAATGCTGACAGCACTTCAAAGCAATTCATTGACCGTGCGAAAGCAAAATATTGCGGATGCTGGAAATCTGAAATAATAACAGAAAATGCTGGAAATACTCAGCAGGTCAGGCAGCATCTGTGGAGAGAGAAACAGAGTTAACGTTTCAGGTCGATGACCCTTCGTCAGAATGTTATTCATCATTGTACGTGCAGTCTGCTTGATTGGCAGCCCATCCATCACCTTAAACTTGCACTCCCTCCAGCACTGGTGTACCGTGGCTGCAGTGTGTACTATCTACATAATGCACTGCAGCAACTCGCCAAGGCTTCTTCGACAGCACCTCCCAAACCCACGAGTTCCACCACCCAGAAGGACAAGGGCAGGAGGTGCATTGGAACACCATCACCTCCAATTCCCATCCAAGTCATAAACCATCCTGACTTGGACATATATTGCCATTCCTTCATTGTCGCTGGGTGAAAATCCTGGAACGCCCTAACAGAGTACCTTTACCATACGGACTGCAGCGGTTCAAGAAGGCAGCTCACCACCACCTTCTCGAGGGCAATAATTGCTGGCCTTGCTACCGATGCCCACATCCTGCGAATGAATAAAAAAAGAAGTGTTTTGGGACATGCTGAGATAAGGCACTATCTATAAAAGTAAGTTTTTTTCTTTATTATTTAGTAGATTCCCATTCCCTGGAGAACAATGCTCAGAGATTGTTTATTGAAATTTTCATTTTGCCATTTTGTCACACTCCCACTTTCAACAAGCATGCATCATTCCTTTAGCAACACGGCAGGATAGATGACCTTCTAAGCCTCTGTCAAAGCCACAGTGTCCTCATGCCCTTATCGAGTTTGCCCGTAAAGGCATCAACTACTCAATGTGGTAGCAAGTTCCATGTTCTAACCAGGAATTTCAGGTTATCTTGTTCTCATTTGTCTCTACCAGTGGGAAAGTGCCTCAGCTCTTGCTCAGTTCCTCCCCATGGCTGCCCACCTGAGTTTGTAAATTGCAACGCAGAAAATCACAGACATGAACCTATGTGCTGCTGTTCAGCATCACAGCGCATATGTGCAACAAATCCATGCCACAGGGACAAACAAGATGTGCTTGGAGCATGGAATAGATGAATACAAATTCCAGAAAAGCTAAAAACCTTGTTGCATTGTGAAATAATAATGTGCACTTCCTCTCTCTAAACAAAAACCCAGATAAAATGGAAAGAAAGCAGAAATAAGGCATGCATAATGGAATAGGGTTGCAGAACACCGTACATCAGCATTGAAATTACTGGGTGAGCAGAAGCATTCTACCATAAGATAATTCCAGCTGGCTGCAATATTAATGTGTAAGTTCCTGACCTTGGTAATAGATCATTTAATGGATCCATACTAGAAAAAGCTTTCCAAACCATTCACACCCATGTTATTGTTGGTTAGATATGCAAAGCAGAACAATGAATTCATCTTATTACTGCAATAAATGTCACCCCTTCTTTATCCCGCTATTATGGCAAAAATATACCAGCGCAGCATGTGGCTCAATATAAAACTGAAAATGATATTCTGCTGAACAGCTGGATGAAGGATCACAATAAGGTTTTGAGAACATGCTGAAAACTTGGTTTGATTAGCAAGATTTGATAGCTGATTTTAACTCAATGAGTTCGATTTTGCCAGGCCCGAGGAAGCAGGATTGGAGGCGTGAGTTGTTAAAATCGCCAAAAATGGCGGGCGGGCCCGATCCCGCCTCCATCCCGCCTCCGAGCAATTTTCCCAAATGCGTGTTTTCTGACGACCTTTCCATCCCACCTCCAAGAGGCGGGATACGCCCTTAAGGACCACTTACTTGCCTCTATTATCCCATTTTGAGAGGCCTTTCCGATTTTTAGACATTCCCCCCATCCTACACTCCTCCTCTGGAAAACGCCAGGTAATGCTGGCGGCCTCACAAGTGGATTGCTTACTCACAGCTGCAGCTCCACCATTACAAAGGAGTTTTCACCAATGATCATTTGCAGGTGGCAGAACTTTGTTGTTTCAGGTCTGGGGGAACTTTTAGCAGGCATACTCAGTGTTGTGGAAGTTTGGAGCCTGACACCCATCTGCAATGTGACCTCCTGGGAAACCCCTCTCCCCACCTTGACTGAGCGCTTCCTCAACTGAAGCATATTCCAGAAACATGGCGACCATTTAATTCCTTTTCTCCTGGACATCAGATTCGGATGCAGAGCAGCCGCGGCAGCTGCAGAACCATGAGCAACAGCAGCACCAACAGCAGGAGCATCAACAGGAGCGCCAAGTTGCTAGTCACCCACCTGAAGATGCACAGGCCAGAAGGCGCCAGCGCACGACAACATTGCTGCCCGGGATGCAAGGGACGCACTCATCCTGGGCAGATTTGCTTAGCCTGCACAATCAAACACTTTAGTCTCACTCCTTCTTACCAGAGCATCGACAATGGACAAGAACCTGCGGAATCCTATCACTCTGACCACCATTCTGACAATCGCAAGGCGCCCTAAGCCCTCAAAATGAAAGTCCCATTTGCGAAATGACAGGCCACAACTTCAACAGTTTGCCATCAAAACCCTTTATAATACAATCACAATGATGGCTGGTCCAAAAAAAAAACACAGCACCCAAGTGACTACACTTGTGATTACTTGCGCTTTATCTTCCTCTTACGCGTGCTCCTATGTGGTGCTTCCCCTGTGGCTTCAGCAGATGTGGAGGCCCCTTGCTCGCTCTCTTGCTGCTCCTGTCTCGACACCTTTGGCGGGCGTCCTCTGGGGTGGCGAACCTGTGTGGGCTCACCAACAGTCTGCTGCTCCTGCGGCTGTGCAGGGGCTGAGACGCCCATCTCAGTTGGGTGAGGACTCTGGTGGGACTCTGACCAAGGGCTTTGCTGTGGCATGGTTGTGTGAGCGCTTGGAGAAGAGCCCCCACTTCCTTGTTGTCTGCCACCAACATCCCTCTCATGGGTCAGCCCCAATTCAGAGCTAGCAAGTGGCTTGACAGCACCTTGCTGCACTGCAAGGGGGCCCTGAGGACCCATTTCTGCACTGGAAGTCCTTCTCCAGAGGACTTGCATGAAGGTCTGGTTTGTTTGCTCAATAGCTGACCATCACTCAAGCGATGTCATTCGATTCTGAACAATGACCATGTTTTCAATACCCTGGCGACTAAGCTCCTCCATGGCCGTAGCCATCCTCTCCTCTACCGTAGCCATCCTCTCCTCTACGGTAGCCAGCCTTACCATGGAGGTAGCCATCCTTTCCACGTAGGTTGCCATCCTTTCTGCGGTGATGCGTTCATGCGCCAATGCCTCCACAAAGGCTCTGCTCATGTTCGCGATGGACTCCTCCATTCGCTCCACACTCGCAGCGACCCTGGAGACAAAACCTGCCAGAGACTCCTGCACCTATTCCTGGAGTTCCAGCACCGCTCTCCTTCTGGATGGACCCGGAGGCACAGGGGCGACATGCAGCAGAGCCGAGCTGGCAGAGTCCTGCACCCTCCAACGAGGACTCTCCACTGCAGGTCCCTGTCTCCACCATCTGCTGATGCTCACTTGTGAGTGGTGATACACCAGGTGACAACTCTACTCTATCTCGCGAAGGTCCCACCGAGGTGTGAGTGTTTGTGCTGGTGCTGGGTGCGCTGAATTCTGCTGACACTGTGCCCTCAGAGGTTGCAGCTTCCTCTGAGGAGTCTGGAGGCTCAGGCAGTTCCTCCTGGATAGTGGGGACAGGGGCTTTCGATGGTCCTGTGGGGGAGTAAAGGAAAGAGTTAGAGATGTGAGGTAAAGGTTGCATGCACATTGAATTGTGCAGATGATCATAAGTCAATCTGTTAGAGCATCAGAATCATTATCAGTGACTCATGCTATGTCAATGAGAGAGATTCCAAACTATTCTGTCACCAGCTTGCTGTGATGCGCTCGTCTGTCCGTCCCCCACTTGGGTATCCTCCTCGATCCCAGCAATTTCCAGGGCTGCCTCCTCCCAGGGGGTGAGCTGGACTACTGAGGGTGGCCCTCCTCCTGTCATGGCTCTTTCCCTCTTATTGTGGGCTCTCTTTTCCTGCAATGAGGGACACAAGTGAAGTTTGAGTGAGAATGAGTGTAGAGAATCCATGGCATAGATGCTTAGAAGGATACAAAGGACCATCCCTGTGTGTTGAAAGTTGTTGTTGTCATGGCATCACAGTGATAGGGAGTGTGAGGGCTGCATGGTAGAATAGTTAAGTGAATGTGACCATAGAGAGAGAGGGAATGGGTAAGGGTGCAGTGATGTAAGTGTCAAGTCGCATGTGGAGGATGAGGTTGACAAAGCAGAGTGCTGGTGAGGAGAGGCGATGGGGATCAGATTGAGGGTGATGGGAAAGTCATACTCACTTTTCCTGTGTGGAGAAGGTCATGAAACCTCTTCCTGCATTGCAGCCAGGTTCTACAGCTCAGCGAAATGGAGTTGACCTCCTGGGCCACTTGTAGCCACACAGCTTTTGTCTGCTGGGGTGGCTTTTTTCTCCCTGAGGAAGGGAACAGCACCTCCTTATTACAGCTGGCTCCGTACACCAGAGCTTGGAGGGAGGGCTCATCAAACTGAGGAGCACACTTTTGCTTGATCGTTGACATTTTCCACAATTCAACTCCTTCATATAAATTGCAGAGCCTTTGCAGTCTCCAGAAGAATCAAGGCTGCTTGCAGGCCTTAAATCCAGCAGCATTGATGACGTCATCAGAGGCGACTTTCTGTATGAAAAGACTCATTGGGCCAGTGGTTCCCACACGCAGGAAATTAATTGCCCAACTAGGGGAAAATCCCTCTTTTTCAACACATCCCTTCGGAGTCGGGGTCCTGACAAGATTTCCACCTGACACGTCCCTAGCCCGCCCACACTGACAAAATCCAGCCCAATGACTCCAAAGTCCCCTGAAAGATGACTCAGCATTCCCAGTGCAACTTCCATGGCAATTTATTGGAACATATATTATTGTTATATATCAAAGCCAATCTGAAGCAATTAAAGGAAACATAAAAGATATTACTCTATCTTTTCTCTTTACCTGATGGGCCTGCTCTGTATTTCCAGTTAGTGAGTCCTACAATAGCATGCTCACCCTGAATTCTGATTTCCTGTATAAATAGAATGAATGAGATAGCACTAGTACCTGATACTGCAGGTGTTGTGTGTGTTGAAGCTACAGCCCCCTAAAGATATTTTCAAACACATACGGTGGAAATAAAGAAATCCATTAAAGGGGCACTGTCTTTAAGATGCAATGTTTACCGAACCTTTCTATTTATTGTATACACACAATGCAATTACATAAATTAGACTTCAGCACATCATCGCGTGGTCTCACTGTGAAATGAAAGCGATAGACGGCTCATCTGCCTTTTTCTCTTCCCCCACCCCCAGTGCCATTTATTGTGATGATAGTGAAGCTTTCAGAAGCCAGTTTCAGAAATGCCCATCACTGACTTCAGTCCTTCACCCCTGGGCTACTGGCCCATCACAGACCAAGAGCAGAAGTCAGAAACAAGAGTACATGGTATGCTTACTCAAGAAACTGGCCTACCATATTTTCACAATGGAATGGACCATTTCAACAGATAGATTTGTGCCTATAAGCATACATTTATTCAATGTTCTTTATCCTTATCCTTTTACAACACCAAGCATCATTAATGATCATATATCATTTTGTTGCCATTACAAAATCCGAACATACATCTAAATTGCAGAAGCCAAATGTAAGAGAAACGATTGACCATTCTTTTCTACATGCTTTAATACAGCTCCAATAACCGTATAAAATTTACATGAAAATATTACAAGTCCCTTCATTTGAATTTCTCAATAATATTTGGTGATTGCATGCTGTAAAATATGAAACTCTGAACTTGTGCATCTCCTTTTATGGCAATCTAATTGCCTTTCTTAGCCGTGGTCTTTAATTTTGAATTCTAACTACATAAACAGAAATCTTACAGACATGATATAAATATGATCCATGTGAACATGGATTATGTATTTACTCCCTGTGGAACACCATGCTTTTCTCTACTTACTTAATAATCTCACTCAAGGAACTAAGGCATGCCTGTTGACTCTGACCTCCATTGGACCCGCATTAGCTAATATAAATGAGAGAGTAGTGCACAAAAGGTAACAAGTGTCCATTTGAGTACTATTCTCCAGGGACCCTTTGCAAGAATGTCAAAGTATCTTAACTCACTTACCAACAATCAGCTACACAACTGGCCCTCTCAGTCAGGGAATGGTACATAGAAAAGGAATGGACTCTAAAAGGGAAGGTCAAATGAGAAAACTGCATAAGGAATGAAACATCTCTGAAAAAGAGCTCACTGCATGCATGTAGATGGAAATTATTAAAAACATTTTCAACATAAACTGGATAATCGACTAATGCAGTTGCTTGTAATTTCAGTCTATTGATGGATGAAAATGTCCTTCATATTCTCCCATATAGCATTGTGTTTATTGCACATTAATAACTGTTTGTAAACTATTTTAGTGCCTATTCTTTTCTAATTGTCTTTTACATTCTTCATCCCTGTGAGCCATCACAATAGTGTGATTGTTGTATCAGATGGAGTAAAATTATACATTGAATTATGCAATGGCCAGAACTATGCTAGTGACCGCTCCTTATAACTACAATCAAGATAGCAGGCTCCACATGCATATGTTCCCTACTGGGCTCTCCACCTCCTCTAAATCAAGCTTTCATTACTTGCACCAGTCCTAGCAAAATCTATCCATTCCCTCCTGCAACTATACAGCAAGAATCAAATCCTGACATAAAGTAAGGATTTTTTTCATTGTAGAAGTTGACAATATTGATTGCAATCAAGGTGGAGCCATCAATTTAGAAAATACAGCTTGAGAAACTCATACTTTCTTTCTGGTACCTTACCAAGTAACTATTTGTGTGTGAGCCTTGACAGGCTGTTCTGCCACAAGGCGCATCTCATTTGGGCCCATTCCTGTCTACACAGCTGTACTTCCAGAAAGGGTCGCTGGATGGCAATCTGAAGCAACAACCCTGACTGATTTCTCCTCCCTAACCCAGAAAAACTGAAGCCAATTATAGTGCCCTACCAATAGCCCAGGCCAAGAATTAGATCTGGGGCCTTCCTGGACTGTGTGACTCACCTCCTCACTGGCTAAACCTGCTGAGCCTTTGGGGGCCACTTTCTGATCAGAGACTTCGCCCCTAATTAAAGACTCTTATTAATAAAGGACTCCAGCAAGTTGTTTAAAACTTAATTTTTTTAATGTTACCAGTTCCAATTGTTTTCAATATAATGTCAGATTTACAATGCACTTCCTTCATTCACACAGTAGGAAGGAGAAATAATCAGAGACAGAGACCGAGACTGGACCAATAATCAAATACCACTGATGATGGACTTATCAGACATTATCCATCAAAAATAAAAGAAATCCTCCATATAAATTGTAAATTTTATTTTTTTAAATAATACATGTTTTTATTTTAAAATCATAATTGCTAAGAAACTAACCTTTTAATTCTGTTACTATGTTCAAAGACTCTCCAATAGAGGTAAATGTTGCATCAAGAGAGCACTGACAAAGCAGGTGTCAGGTGGGGTAGATTAACCAAAGTACTTAGATACACAATTTTTCTTCTTTAGATAATGGGATTTAAATTTGTTGTTAACGAGGAATTTGACTAATCTCTCCCATGTGTAACAGGTTTTTCTGCTGCCTTACAACACACACAGATGGGTTTTCTGTAAATGAAATATTAACTGGTCTGTTAGAGAGAGGATAAGCAAATCAGAAAAGTATAATGGGGAAAAGTTAAATGACAACAAGTCATTTTTCCTATAAACAGAAAATGCTGGAAATACTCAGCAGGTCAGGCAGCATCGGTGGAGAGAGAAACAGAGTTAACGTTTCAGGTCTGAGACCTTTCGTCAGAACTGGGAAATGTTACAGATGTAATAGGTTTTAAGCAAGTGTAGGGGCAGGGAAAGGAGGAAGGGGAGAAAAGAACAAAAGGGAAGATCTGTGATAGGGTGGCAGGCAGGAGTGATTTTGAGTTTTGGTAGATACCTGATCAAACACGAGAAGGGAAACAAAAAGCAATGAAGGTGAACAAGGTTAAAGAGACAAATGGAATTCCCGTTGGAGAAAAGAGCAGAACTTCTTCAAAGTGGGCATTCCTGGAAGAGAAGTGGCAGTGAATTAAACACTAATAGAAAAGGCAAAATACCGTGGATTTGTGTTGCAAAATATTTGCTACTGTTGCATCTTTCCATATACAAATGGAATAACTGGGCTGTTTGCTCCATCTCCAAGATCTGAGTGGATAAGCGAATGACTCACCGAGTCCATCTCTCTGGAAATAGGAGTGAAGCAAGGTTGCTTATCCTTTCCATGTCTCCATCATTGGTGTGGTGGATGGCGTGACAGCCTTGCGATGTCTATTCCAGGCATTTCTCAAAATATTGCAGCCCTTCTTTTTGCAAATTTCGGGGTGCTTAAGCTCTCTGGGCTTGGGTACGTGAGATGTTTCCCTATGGGGAGAGTATGTGCACTCAATATTGAGCAAACAGAAACCTTATATCGAGTATAGATTTCTCAATAGCTTGATTTGGAGACTCTTAAATAGGGCAATACATCTCCATGTGTGTCAAACGCCCAGCCAATTAAAACATTTTTTTATATATCAAAATAGTAAATTATCACCTTGCAGAATGCTTTGGGTTGCAATCTATCCTTACAATTCTGAATCCAGCTCTCCAGCTTATGTATGTACTGGCTGGAACCTCTTACACTAAACCAGACACCAAAAGTCCAGTTTTAAAACATCAGTACATTTTTTCCAACTTGCATCTGTCTGGTGTCGAGGCATTAGGTGTTGAGATTAATAGAGTTCAGGGTGAATTTTTAGCAAACATCAGAACTGTAGCCATCATTTATCCTACCCGCTTGCCTTGACCCTACTCTGCTTCATGCTGTTTCTAGCCCCCTTGAAGTTGGCAGTGTCAGTCCTTTGAGCCCTTGCAGCAATGTATTCAGACATGCATTTGCTATGATACATTGCTGGGTTTTGGGTGGGCCAGAGACCCAGGATAGCCAATGGATCACAACCCATATATTTCTGGGATACAGCACATATTTTCCAGCAAGGTTTTATTTTAATATGTTCAGCTTGGAAATATTCAATTTTTTCTGTCACATTAAAAGATGTGTAATTGACTTCTCTTTTACGGCTTATTAGAAATATATATTTATAATCTATAACATTACTCAGTGATCGCTCACTAATTGTACTTGCACTTAGAGACCTACTGCAACTGACATGAATGCCATTGAAATAAATGTAGTAAAACTAGGTCTTTGAAAAAAAATGTGCATTTCTGCATCAGTGCATTTGGCTGTTCACACATGTGTGATAATGTGGCAAGTCTCCAATCAAGCTGCAAAAGAATATTAGAAATAACAGAAAATGTTGGAAACACTCAGCAGGTCAGGCAGCATCGTGGAGAGAGAAACAGAGTTAACATTTCAGGTCGATGACCCTTCGTCAAAACTGGAAAAGGTTAGAGAAGTAACAAATTTTTAAGCAAGTGTGGGGCAGGGAAAGGGAGGAGGGGTGAAAAGAACAAAGGGAAGGTCTGTGATAGGATGGAAGGCAGGAGAGATTAAAAGTCAAAAGGGATGATGCTACAAGGCAAAAGGAGATGGGAATGAGACAAGTTAAGAAACAAAAGATGACTCTAAAGGAGGTGTAAATGGCAATGGCAGATTCATCAACAGGTGCCATGTGAGAGAAAAAAAGAGAAAAAAGAACAAAAAAGGAAAAAAAATATAGGGGCCGAAGTTATAGTCTGAAATTGTTGAACTCTATGTTCAGTCCAGAAGGCTGTAAAATGCCTAATCGAAAGATGAGGTGCTGTTCCTCGAGCTTACGTTGAGCTTCATTGGAACAGTGCAAGAGGCCGAGTCGGAGAGATCAGAGTGAGAGTGGAGCGGAGAATTAAAGTGACAGGCGACCAGAAGCTCGGGGTCACACTTACAGACTGAACGGAGGTGTTCCGCAAAGCACTCACCCAATCTGTGTTTGGTCTCCCCAATGTAGAGGAGACCGCATCGTGAGCAGCGAATACAGTATACTAAATTGTAAGAAGTACATGTAAATTGCTATATCACCTAGAAGGAGTGTTTGGGGCCCTGGACAGTGGGAAGGGAGGAGGTAAAAGGGCAGTTGTTGCATCTCCTGCGCTGGCACAGGAAGGTGTTGTGGGAAGGGGAAGGGATGCTGGGGGTGATTGAGGAGTGGACCAGGTTGTACTGTAAGGGGTAGAAATTCGATATTGCCCCGTTTGGGGTGCAATTATCGGCCGGGCGCAAAGTTTAGCGCCTGGCGCTAATTATCGCTTCCGACTGCAAACTTGGCTTCTATCACCCCTGGAGGTGATTGGAGCGCTAACTCAGGTGCTACACACCTCTCTTAAGGCGTTAACGCCGAGGAGCGAGGCACTTCCTCAGAGCACTGGCAAAACTCATGTGATGTCAGTCAGCAATGGAACACAGACACACTGGCGCTGGCCAGTTCTTAAAGGGGAGGGTCGATCTTGCTCTCCATCCACACCCTGCTCATTGCAGCCTTGAATCTCGGCTTGGAGAGACCTGTACATCAAATCTGCTGGAAAGAACAATGGAGAGAACCAGGGAAAGAGCTCAGAGTGCAGCCCCCATAGTCTCTTCTAAATCGATGCAAGGAAGATCAAATCAAAATGAACCTGCAAAGTGCTGCTCAGCACCCAAAACTCCTTCACACAGCATTGAATCTCTCCAGAAGTCTCCCTCTCTCTCAGAATGCGTGGTGCAAAAATGTTGCCGACAAAAAAAGGCAGGAAGCGGTCACCTTTAAATAGCGCCCCCCCAGTCCCTTCCCAACTGCAAAATGTTCCCCTCAACCTGTCGTTGCTAGTGACAGGCGGAAAGGCAGGTAGCGCCACTCAATATCCGGTCCGGGGTGCTACTAGGGTGTTGCACGCTCGACTGACGTCACGATCTGCGAGCGCAGGAGATCGTGGCGGTAGTGTTTAGCGCCACCGCAAAATGTCTGGTCAATTTCACGAGCGCCCAAACATCGCCGCGCCCGGGCGCTAGTTGCTTTGCGCCCCATTAGCGCGCTAACGGGAGGCGCAAAACAACCGAATTTTTCCCCCTTAAGATTCTAAAAAACTTACCTTGGATAAATGAAATACTCACTGAGTTTGTGAAATGAATTGGAGAAGTGGGAAGGATATTATCAGTATCAAAAGGGAGGAATGATGCTAATGACAGAATAATAACCTCGTTAATGAACGAGGCGACTTCTTGGTGGGATTTGGGATTTAATCGTATAGACCTAGCTCCATGGGTAAGACTGTGCTCACAAGCTCTGCTATGGTTACAGCTAATGTGTGTGATCGTGCTTATGTGGGAGTGGGAAATGCGGGCAAGATGTAAACAATAAAAGAACAAGGGAAGAAAACTTAAGCGTGCGATGGAACTGTTATGGGATCAGCTTTAATAATGTGAAATGGGGGTATAGATATTGTATTGTAGGGGATAAAAGGGGACTATGTCTGATCGGAATACGTACTATTCCAACTCTGGTGAAATGTCTACACATGAATAAACATGAGAGATATTTAAGGGAGGACTGTAAGATTCTAAAAAAACATAATAAAACCGCTGCTACCGTGTGGAGATCGAAATTGCGAACCAATTGTGAAATGATAACAGACTCAAAATGGAGGAAGTCAGCAGGGGGTCCTTTGCCTGTAAGGACTCAAAATGGTCAACATATGGTCCTTTGTTTGTGAGACCACATGGACAGGAAGGAGAAACACTGGATGAAGAGAAAGTCCCGCCCCCACACACATCACAGGAACATGACCGTGTCATGCAGAAGGAACTCCAATCAGGGAAGGTTGGGAGTGAAACTGACCTATCAGTGGAAGGCGGACGCAGAAATACGAGGGGGGCCGGCAGGAAGGCATTATAAAGGAATAACCCAGAAGCGGGAAATTCAGAAGAGAGAGAGAGACAAAGAGCGACAAAGAAAAAGCGGTTTGACTGGCCAGTCTATGTTTGTAACCTATACTTTTTCCGGACTGACCACCCAGGGGGAAGTTGTATGGAAGTCGGACATATAGTATGGATATTGCTAAAGAGTACTTTTGTGTACAGTTGACTGTAGGCATTTGGAGTGCCGAGCATTAGCATAAATTACAAGGATGCTGTTATGTACGTTTAGCTAAACTGTGTAGCATATTGATTGCGAGGGTGCTTCTATGTACAGCTTGAATAGTGGTTAGGGTTTTGAATCTGTCTTAGGAACAATAAAAGGTTAAAGACAGAGCCAGAGTGTCTGGTGTAATTTCTCGTAAGTCTCAAGTCCGAACTCTATAACCTGTTCGATGGGGCAAGGGGTATTTCTGCTCGTCTTAGTGTCGTGGAGGTAGTGGTCCCTTTGGAATGCTTAAAGGGGGGGGGAAGAGGGGAAGATGTGTTTGGATCACGCTGGAGGTTGCGGAAATGGCGGAGTATGATCCGTTGAATGTGGAGGCTGGTGGGGTGAAAGGTGAGGACAAGGGGAACCCTATCGTGGTTCTGGGAGGGAGGGGAAGGGGGGTGAGAGCAGAAGTGTGGGAAATGGAACGGACACAGCCGAGGGTCATGTCAACCACGGTAGAGGGGAATCCTTGGTTGAGGAAAAAGGAAGACATATCGGAAGCATTAGTATGGAAGGTGGCATCGTCAGAACAGATGCGGCGGAGACGGAGAAACTGGGAGAATGGAATAGAGTCCTTACAGGTGTAAGGTTTCCAAAATTTGCAGATCCCCAAAAACCTAAGGCAAAAGGACTTTGGAACTACCTCAGAGTAATAAAAATGCATTTGGGCCTAACATAAGGAATTTAAGACCAAAAAACAAGTTTTGGCATTTTAAAACTATGTCTGGGCCTGTAAAGGAGGTGAGCTCGACCTCTGTAAAAGCAGTTTTGGTTATTGCAGTTAATTGCACTGTCTGGGGAACCGGGATGACCTCACTCAAGCCCCAGCAGACATTAACATTTGAACAATAGACCCTGGGAGAAGACAGTCCCACCCAAAATAACAGGCCCCATCAAACCGATTACAGGGCCTGACGTAATAAAGACTCACTACGCACTTGAACATAAAGCAAGGCTTTAATCAACTTGTAACAAAACATGGAGGTCTAGTTAGCAGTCACTAGCTTCCTGTTTCCAGATTGTCTCTGCCCAAGGTGGGCCCATGCCTGAGTATTTATACTCCCTGGACGGCGCCCCAGCTGGCCGCCCAGTAGTACTTCCTGAGTTGTTACTTGCGATTTATGACATTCTTCCTCCCTAAAAGGTTTGGAAGTCCAGTCTTCCTTTAACGGACTAGGCGGACCAGAAATAGCCGCAGACGTTTAGCTCTCTGCTTGTGACTGGAAGGCACGTCTCCCCGGACCATGTCCTGGTCCCTGGGTCGCTTGGCCCGTACCGGTAAGTCAGTAGAGTCCGCGTCATCTTGATCATCCTGTGGAGGACTGGGAATATCATGACTCCGGGTGCGGGTCCCCACAGGTGCTGAGCTGGCCTCATCCCGGGTCGTGGCTGGAGATTGTCCGGCGTCCTGGTTTCGGGTGGCCATCCTACGGGGAGCGTCCAGCTCCCTGAGTTGATCCGGTAGCGTTGCCGGCAGATCCCCCGATGTCCCAGGCGGGGCGTCATTTTCATAGGGGTGCGGAGTGTTGATATCATTGTCGGGGGATCCTTCATCATTCGGGCCTGTGTGACCGGTTGGGCAGGGAGCCAGATCTCGGAGCGAGACGGTGGTCTCCCGGCCATCAGGGTACCATACGTGCGCATACGTGGGGTTTACCTCCGTTAACTCCACCTCGTCAACGAGAGGGTCATTTTTGGCAGACCGGACGAACCTCCGGAGTAGCACCGGGCCTGGAGCCACCAACCATGACGGTAGAGACGTCCCATGTGTAGAGCGACGCCGGAATTTGAAGAATCGCTCATGAGGCGTGACATTAGTAGATGTGGAGAGAAGAGACCTGATAGAGTGTAACGCGTCGGGGAGCACCGTTTCCCACTGCTGGTCCGGCAGGTTGCGTGACCTTAGTGCCAGACGGACAGCGTTCCAGATGATGACATTGTATCGTTCAACCTGTCCGTTACCGATTGGGTGATATGGTGTCGTCCTACTTGAGGCGATTCCCCGTTGGGAGAGATAACTTTTAAGTTCACTCGACATAAAGGAGGGACCCCGATCAGTGTGGATAAAATTGGCCGTCCCGCAAAGGGAAAAGACCTGATCGAGGCATTTAATTACCGTAGAGGTAAGCATATTAGGGCAGGGGAAGGCGAAGGGAAAGCGTGAATACTCGTCCACCATCATAAGTAGGTAGGTGTTCCTTGTCGACGAAGGCAATGGCCCTTTAAAGTCTATGCTGAGCCTCTGCATAGGCTGCATTGCATGTATGAGTAAGCCATCTGATGGGCGAAAGAATTGTGGTTTCAATTCTGCACAAATCCTACAGGAGGAGCATGTTTTCTTTACGTCCTCGGTTGAAAATGGTAGATTTTTGGAGCGCACAAAGTGCAACATGCGGGTCACACCAGGATGGCATAAGTCCATATGCAAATCCGCCAGAGTCGACGTTGACATTGAGGAGCAAAATGCCCGTGTGAAGGTATCTGGGGCCACGTTCTGTTTGCCGGGTCGGTAACAGATAGTATATCCAAAGGCAGCCAGCTCCATCCTCCAGAGTTGAATTTTATTATTTTTGATTTTCGTGCGCCTCCGGTTATCCAACATGAAGGCCACAGAGCGCTGGTCAGTTATAAGCGTAAAATGACGCCGAGCAAGGAAAATGACCCCATTGGCGTACAGCCTCGATGATGGCCGTAGCCTCCTTCTCGACGGGGGAGTAATGGAGCTCGCTACCCTGCAAGGTTCTGGATAGGAATGCCACGGGTCGGCCACCTTGATTCAAGGTAGCGGAGATCGCCACCTCCGATGTATCGCATTCGACCACAAAAGGAAGGTTTTCGTCAATGGAGCGAAGCGTGGCTTTCTCCAGCTGTCGTTTGAGGAGGTTGAAGGCAGAAATAGCCGTAGCTTCCAATGGAAAAGACTTCGCATGGAGCAGGGGCTGTATTTTATCGGAGAAGTGTGGTATCCATTTTGCGTAATAAGCAAACATGCCAAGTGCCCGACGAAGAGAGCCGAGGTTCATCGGGGGAGGGAGCTCCTGAAGTGGACGAAGTCGCTCTGGGTCCGGTTTAATAACACCGTTGCCCACCCAGTAGCCAAGAATGTTCACCGATGGCACCGACTTCACCGATTTGGATTCGTTTAACGTTAAGTGGCGACGGCGGAGTACGTCAAAAAATCTCTGAAGATTGGCGTCATGCTCCTTTTGATCATGGCCGGCAATAGTGATATTGTCTAAATGCGGAAAGGTATCCGTCAAGTTCTCTTGCCGGACTAGGCCATCCATGGCCCGTTGGAAGACGGCCACCCCATTGGTGACCCCGAATGGAAGGCGGCGAAACTGGAAAAGCCGACCATTGGCCTCAAAGGCCGTATACTTCTTGTCGGAGTCTTGCAGTGGCACCTGATGGTACGCGCTTTTTAAATCGAAGGTCGAGAATACCTTGTATTTGGCAAGGTTGTTGACCATGTCATCTATGCGTGGCAGCGGGTAGGCATCCAGATCGGTATATAGATTAATAGTCTGCGAATAATCGATACACAGACGTTTTTTATGTTGTTTTAAGGGATTCCTCACAATGACGACCTGAGCCCGCCAGGGAGATGAACATGGCTCGATAATACCGTCGACTAAAAGGCGAGAGATTTCCGCCTCAATAAACGCTCGATCATCTTGGCTAAAGCGCCGCGATTTGGTGGCTATGGGTTTACAGCGGGGGGGAAGATTGGCAAACAGGGAGGGTTCACCGAGTAAGGCCGCCGAGAGTGCACAAAACGGCACCTTAGAAATGGTAAGCTCCGGCCTTGACCCTCCAAACTCAAAAGTGATCTTCTTGTGCTGCTTCTGGAAGTCCTGTCCCAGAAGCACATCGCTGCATAAGTTTGCGAGTACTCCGAGCCGGGTGGAGAGATACGTGCGGCCGTTGAGGATGAGGTTGACCAGACAGAAGCCAGAAGAATTGGTGGTCAGAGTCGTCAGAGCCATTGCAATCTCCCTGTCCGAGGGATAAATGTGCAGTTTTAACCTGTTGACAGCCCGCTTACTAATGAAGCTGTCAGAGCTGCAGGAGTCGATTAGCGCGCTTAGAGTGTGCCCATTTACTGAAACCTTCGTGGCTGCATGGGACAAACTTTGGGGAAAAACAGCCGTGATGGGAGGAGGGGCAATTTTCCCTTCGGCAACTGTAGCCTTAACAGTAGTTCTTGGGGGAGGAGCAGCTCCATAGATAGCAGCTGTGAAGCTAACAGGAGCTCTCGACCGGTATACTTTAGAGGAGCGGCCTTTCTTGTTAGCAAAGGCCCGTGACTGGCATACCTTGGAAAAGTGTCCTTTCTTGCTGCAATGATTGCAGGTCACATTATGAGCCGGGCAAAATTTTCTGTGATGGCACGCCCCTCCACAAAAGAAACACTTTCTTCCTGATTGCCAGGATGCTGCTAGGGCGGGGTGTAGAATTCGCAATATATCGCGATTTTATTAATAAGGAGAAAACACAGAGTTTCGTTCAAACAGCTTTTATTTCAGCAGAATGCTGCCAGGTTTCTCAAAGTGGACACAAGCAGCCTGTAAAATGGCCGCCGCACCTCGTGACAGAACATTCTAGACTTTTCGACAGGCAGACAAGATGGCGTTCCAATAAACATTTGTGCAAGATCGATTAAGATTCAGCACATTGAAGATAATACACGAGACATTATGGGTTTACAGTATACACATAAATACTGAAATCGGTCTCCCAGGTACGAATGAAAGCTATTGTACCGAGTAATCAAGGGCCCATCCAAAAGACATTAATATGTAGAATCCCAACGACTCTACGATGAGAGAGCCGTTAGCAGGTAGTTATACAAAACACTTGGAAGCCCCAAAACCCCTCCAGGGAGAACACCGACCGATTTAACAATGGGAGAAATATTAACAGGTACTCAGACATTTACGAGTAGCCCCGAAACCCATTAAGAACGGAGATCACCCATACAAGACATTTGAGCGCCAAACCCAAACAAAAGAAAGGACATTAAGGTTGGGCGGGAAACGGAAGATTTTGTACTATATTTACAAAGCTCCAACCGTCCATCTTTCTCTTATTCTCTTATCCGATCGACTCGTAACCTCGTGGCTGCTCCTGTGTTTTGACTCGTAGTCTGGTGCCTGCTTGCCTGGTGCCTCTTTGAAAAAGACTGTTGAACTTTCTGATCCGTTCGGATCTACCTCGTGTCGCGTAACGAAGACCTATGTTGGTAACTGGCATCGGAACCAAAGGCCCGAGATGAGATGAGATGAGATGAGATGAGATGAGAAGAGAGGAAGACCATACTCATCGCCACGGTCAGTAAATCCCGACCGCGCCTGTAGGTCGAATAGCCAAGTTTTCCTTGCCAGGAAGACTTCTTTGAACTTGCAAGAACGGTTCATCATCGATGATATTGACTGAGCTGTGAAACCTGCTCGGAAAAGTACCTGTTAAACCAACCAACACAGATCTTCATCACAGCAGACGGTCCAGCCTGCTAGCCAGAGCAGAAGCAAGTAAACAAGTGGGACCAGGAGATCTCCTGACCGACACGTGGGTGCTGCGGTGAAAAAACATCCGATCAGCTATTCGGAATTTCTCAGAGTTATCACGAGTGGTGAGCATGAGTCTCGAAATCCTACGAATCTAGTTAGGACAGATATTGATAGGGGAGGGTTTAAGTATTAAGGATACTTGTAATGTGTGCCCCTATTTACAGTGTGTCGTTCGTTCCTCGTTTCCCTAGGATTAGCTATATAACTGCTTGTAAGATTGTACTGTCATTAATCTGTGCTTATGACATGTATTTCATAATCTTAAATATCATGCAATAAAGATTTTCCATTTCGTACCATTCAACCGAGTCTACATGAGTTTCATCTCCATTACTGCTCTCGCATCTAAGTCCAGTGTCTAGAACCGTAAGGGCGAGTGATTCGAACCACTCACAGGTGTGTCTAGTGCTCCCAGACTGGCTGGAGACCAGAACAGGCAACAAGGCCTAAACCCGCACTGACATACAGGCTGCACAGAGCCGCGTGAATCTCACAGGCTGCGAGACACGCAGGGTCAGAATCCCTTACAGGGGTCATCATCAGCGAAGGCCTCTAGGGTAGGGTCGTCATCTGTTAGAGTAGAGTCAACATCAGTGGGGGCATCCGCCCAAGACCTACCGAAAGACTCATTAAAGGAGATAGCCGCCGCCCGTGCACGTGGTGGGAGATAAGTGTCTGCATTTTTCTTGGCCAAGTCCAAGGAACACACCTGGTCATAAGCAGCCCGTAAATTGAGGGTTTTATTTTCCAGCAGGCGCTGACGTATAAAAGGGGACGTGATTCCATTGATAAAGGAATCGCGGATTAGTTCCTCTTGATACTGTTCAGCTGAAACTGCTTTAAGGTTACAATCCTTGCTGAGCCTGCGAAGTTTCTGGAGAAATTCATCGAGTGATTCCCCAGGCTGCTGCCGAGTTGTGGCCAGTGGGTGTCGAGCAAAGATTTCATTTGGGGACTTGACATATAGCTGCTGTAAGATTTTGATAGCAGTGTCATAGTCTATACAGTCCTCAATATAATCATACACATGAGGAGACACGTAGTTGATAAGCATTCGTAACTTATTAGGGACATCCGCCCCACATTCTTCAAGAAAGTTGCTAAAGGTACGAAACCAATGCTTCCATACCTTTGCTGCCGCAGGTGCATTCGGGTCCAGGTCGAGACGAGCGGGTCTAAGGAGTTTTTCCATGATGGATCAGTTTCTTGCCCAAGTTCCCTTCTGTGGTTCGAGTTGCAGCTGGTTGTTCCGAATCACCCAAAGCGTGGAGACGATATCAAGTTGATTAAATTGACGTAATAAAGACTCACTACGCACTTGAACATAAAGCAAGGCTTTAATCAACTTGTAACAAAACATGGAGGTCTAGTTAGCAGTCACTAGCTTCCTGTTTCCAGATTGTCTCTGCCCAAGGTGGGCCCATGCCTGAGTATTTATACTCCCTGGACGGCGCCCCAGCTGGCCACCCAGTAGTACTTCCTGAGTTGTTACTTGCGATTTATGACAGGGCCCATCAGAAAACATGCATAATACAAATCACTCAGGACCATTCCATAGTCAAGACCGAGTCCAGCCTAGAAACCCAAAACACGAAACCAATCACCAGTGATCAGCCAAGGAGATCGACAGGATGCAAACCATCCCGAAGGCCATCTGACACTTACAGAGCAATTACTGGTAACAGGCCCGCCAAAACTAGACAATGAACTGAGTAGATTTGGCGGGTAGATAAGGCCATGTTCAATGGGTAAGATTGAAGGCCTGTTAAAAAAAGTTAACGTGCTAGTAAGTCGTTACCGATTTACGAGCCCGCCAAAAACCAGACGATGAACTGAGCAGATTTGGCGGGTAGATAAGGCCACTTCAATTTAGTATAATTGAAGGCCCGTTAAGCAGTTCAAGGTCAGTCACAGTCGGTGGTTATCAGAAGAAGAAGAAACCAGGAAGAAGGCAAACCAAGCTGGAAGCGAGTCGGCATCGCTCACCACTCAGACACACCTGAGTCCAGCCCGTGAAGATACCACCTCGACGGACCTCCAACAACGGTCCCAACACAGTCACCCGGAGCAGCAAGAAGACATCGACGGCTCCACAAGGTCGACCGACACACTAGGCAAGGCCTAAAGCCATCGCGGAAACCAAAGGCCTCACGAAACCAACAACCGCACATTACCCCCAACTGACTGGGTAATAGCAGGCCACCGCGACCAACAAAGACCAACTCAAGGAAAGAAAACCCGAAGAACCGCAAAGTTTCCACACTACAAACTACTCCTGACTTACCCCTGGGTAAGATTTCTACCAAAAGACTCTAAACCCTACTCCTAACCAAAAGAAATTGGGTACTCACCTGATAGATCCAAAACGCACCCTACTGCATCAGCGGACTTGCGAAGACTGACCAGAGACGCAGGTGAAGTCCTTTACCGCGTACGGGGTATGGCAGACACTAACCGCCATAAACAGCGAACCCCAAAACCGCGATTTAGCCCAACTGTCAAAGGATTGGTGAGCATTATCCCTGGTCCTTCAAAACCTAACTTAGCTAGTAAAGTGGGGTTGGGAGGGGTGAAGTATTGTTCTACTGTCATTTCCCTCGCTTATACCGAAGTGTTCCCCACCTTTTGAGTGTTAAGAGTGTTGTCATTTGTGTTTTACCTTTTGAATAGAGATTGAAGTTCTTTTCATCGAACTCAGTTGTCTGCTGCACCTTTTGTCACAACCCCCAAATAAGTCCAAGGTCTAGAACCAAGGGTGTGGGAGCGATTCAAACCACTCAGAAGTCAGAGGCAAAGCTGACACAAACCACCACCCCTTACACAGGAAGCGGGGTGGGAGGAAGTGTAGTCCAGGTAGCTGTGGGAGTCAGTGGGTTTATAGTGGATGTTTGTCAATAGCCTATCCCCAGAAATGGAGACAGAGAAGTTGAGAAAGGGAAGGCAAGAGTCGGAGATGGACCATGTGAAGGTGAGGGAAGGGTGGAAATTGGAAGCAAAGTGAAAGAAATTTTCTAGTTCAGGGTGAGAGCAGAAAACGGCACCGATACAGTCGTCAATGTACCGGAAAAAAAGGTGAGGGAGGGGACTTGAGTAGGACTGGAACAAAGAATGTTCCACATATCCCACGAAAAGTCAGGCATAGCTAGGGCCCATGCGGGTTCCCATAGCAACACCTTTAATTTGGAGGAAGTGAGTGGAGTCAAAGGAGAAGTTGTTCAATGTGAGAACAAGTTCAGCCAGGCGGAGGAGGGTGGTGGTGGATGGGGACTGGTTGGGCCTCTGTTCAAGGAAGAAGTGGAGCGCCCTCAGGCCATCCTGGTGGGGGATAGAGGTGTAGAGGGATTGGACGTCCATAAAGGAAACGGTTGTGGCCAGGAAACTGGAAACTGTTAAAGTGGCGGAGGGCGTCGGAAGAGTCGCGAATGTAGGTGGGAAGAGGCTGGACAAGGGGAGAAAAAAAGAGTTGAGATAGGAAGAAATCAGTTCCATGGGGCAAGAACAGGCTGAAACGATGGGTCTACCAGGGCAGCCCTGTTTGTGGATATTAAAAGAATATTAATGTACAAGATAATAACATGCAAATTCTAACTGCATATATTTAAAGCCACGTGGCGCACGTGCCCTGTTGAAATCTCTAATCATTAATTCACCTCTAATTGCTCATATTTCTCCATAAGAATAGACAGTGATTCATATTGAAGAGCTGCCATTTTTACATTGCAACTCTGTGCAGTTCAGGTCCCATGCCAAAACAACCTCTTTGCATTGTTCTCCCATTTTTACATTTAAGATAGTCATTGGTGTGCTGGGCGCCCATTGGAGGCCAAATGGTTGGTCCAGAATTTTCTGGAACAGCACAATCTGTGACTAAGGCTGTAAATTGCACCATTTAGTGCCCAGATCCTCCCATTGTAAACTTACTCCAAAATTTCCTGGAAAAGTAATTGGTAGATGCTGCAATGAGCATATTGGCGAATCATGGACCTCAGGAGTGGCGCAGCCAATGGCTTACCCCATCAGCATCAATTAAGCAGATCAATATTGACATGACCCAATTCATACATTTCAGAATTGCAAATCATTTCTCTATACTGAACTTGATCACTTGCAGAAAATTGTGAGTGTTACGGACACACTTAGCTGCTGTATTCAGCTCTCAGGAACATTCTAAGTTACAGTTTTATTTTATTTTACCATTTATTTTAACTATGTAAAATGTCCTAGAGTAAGCAAATGGGGGCAAAAAGGTCCAATTTTGGGGTAATGTCACACACTCCAAGGGTGCCTGAAATACGTCCGACTCAGGGGCATTTAGGATTCCCTAGCGACCACCTTAAACAGGCATTGGGCCCGTTGCATTTGCTAATAACGGGCTTAACAGTTGTTCAAGGATCCTGGCCAGAAACTGAGTGGAGCATGCGCCAGAAATGCTCGGCGCAGTTTTTCTGCTTCCTTCTGCGGCCTAACCAGGGGCTGCTGGAGGCCACCAACATAAAGGTAAGCTTTTTCTTTTTAACTTGCCTCAATAAGGAGCCAGGAGGAGCAGAAGCAGGGGCACTCCTCCTGGCTTCACAGCCGCTGGTGACCTGCACTCGCCCCATGCCCATTCGCGTCCCTCACCTCCTAGGGCTTACCACAGGGTCGCTGCCAGTGTCACAGCTGGCCCAAATTAGTCCAGCGTAAACCGGAGAGCTACCTCAGGAAACCCAACAGGCATCCGCAGCTCACTGGAATTATTCGGATGAGGCTCGAGGCCCAATTTCGAACAAGCCTCGGGCCTCCAACTTCTGTGCAGCTGTGAGAGCATCGCCAATTTCGGGCCCATAAACAAATCTAAACGAATTTCTCTCCCACTTTCACTTTCATCAATGGCACGTGCAGGCACTTCAATGCCCTACACAGCGCACACAATATTCACTAAGCCGTGCACAATATTCACTAAGCCGTGCACACAATATGCGCTATACCTAACCCACAATGACGAAGAAGTGTTTTGATGGGTTTTGGCTAAGAATTAAAAATATCAAGAGCAGAGATTTTATTTAACTGTAATCAATTATGTTGAAGTCTCCTGAAGGCATTGATTTCTTGCTGAGATAAGGCTCCAAGGGCACTGGGCATCTCCGGTACATCGCCCAAGTGGTCATTATTCCACTAATATCTATAATTATATTAAAAGCTGTACACGCATCAACAAATTCCATTTCAAATTACCTGCAAAACCTGTTAGACCAGTCGATGAGGAGACTTTTCAATGTTAAGTGTTATGATTGTGAGCTAACATTACGTGCCACCATAGCTAATGTTTGCAACATCATAAAACTTTCAGTCTTCATGCAGTTGTAGGCTTCAGCTGCACGATGTCTCTGAAGAGATGTCTCTTCCTTCTGAAGCTCAAATCTGACGGCTATAGTGCTTTTTGTTGGCATGAGGCAAGTTATCAGGTAAGTTCATTCATTATTTAGCACATAGATTTTTTCAAAAAACTTTTTGATATTGATGCACTTAATTTTCCCCCTCCAGGTGTTCATTCCCTGTACTTGAGCCGCTCTCCACCTCTGTTTGGCCCAATGTTTAAATTTTTCGCTGCTCAAGCTCCATGTTTGTTAATTGTAGTGTTGCCACCACAGCTGTCTGTGCCCGCATCTTTTTAAAAGTAATCGTGTTCTGCCTTGCACAGCGCCAAAAAATATTTGGTATTCCCCCATCAGTCAGCTTCTCCACCACTGTTAAAATACTCTTTCCTTTTTAAAAAAAAATTCAACTTCCCAAGTTGAGCCACCCACTCCCACTCCGGCTCTGTTAATGGAGGAATTTTCACCACAGTTAGCCATGCTTTCTTGCCTGCAACACTGCTTCAGCCATCCCCTAGAACTCCTACTGTCAGCAGTTTGACTGGTGGCCCTTCTGCCATTACCTTCAGGCCTATGGCCATCTAAAAATGTTTTCAGGCCACTTCTGGTCCTGCTCGGCTATTGCCCTCTTTAGGCTTTCACTGCCTCCTTCAGCCCTGAGGGTAAGCAGACGGCAAGTGAGGGAAGGAAGCAGAAGAGAGGGGAAGTTAGGGAATGCAGGAAAGCAGAGGGAGATGTTAAGGGGTCAGGGAAAAATGTTAGGAGGTGGGAGGACACAGGAGCACATTAGGGAGCATAAGTAGATGTTAGGGAGGTAGAGCAGAGGGGAATATGTGGCAGTGAGAGTGAAGGGGAAGAAGCAATGGGGGTCATAAAGAGGTGTAATGGAATTAGAGGGACTTTTTAGGGACTAAAGGGAAGGAGGAAATTAGGGAGTTGAGGAGGCAGATGTTTGGGTCTGAGGCACCAGATGGGAGTGTTCAGGTACAAGGGGTCAAGGAGGATATTTAGGCAGAAGTATATGTTAAAGATGTTGGGGCAGAGAAAAACATTAGGGGAACAAGGTTGATGTTAGAGGGTTTGCGAAGCAATGGGGGCATTAGGAGTGGGGGGGGGGGAAATGGAGCTGAGAGAGGGGGTTGGGGAACAATCAAAACAGGGAGAGGAGACAATGGGAACCAGACCCCAAGATGTTTAAGGGGGGAAATTGGAAGATTAAAGAAAAAAGCCTGTTATGGACAGGGATAGTGCACTGTACATCCAATGTATTTTTCAGTCCCACTGAACATTACAATGCCTGACAAAAGCAGGATTGATTAAATGTTATTTATATTCTCTTGCAAACTCTTCTAATCATTTTCTGGAATTTGAGAGTCTAAATCTTTCTTCTATATTGATTTTCATTCTAATAAAAATAATGGGCTCAAGTTCTGCTGTAGTGCAAAAATTTAGAAGCAAATTCGCTTTCAGTGGAACTGGTAGAATATTCACTAAGAATTATTTTTGTGATTTTTTTTTTAAGTGCAGGCTATTGTACTGAAAAAATGTGCCAGAGGAAAATAGAACGCAGATGTATTAATATCACGTCAATATTGGCAAAACATAACCATATCAGAATTGAAACAAATCAACTGCGGCACATATGGAGCACAGGGAGCTAACCCAGGGGCTACTTGAGTAGCATTTGATTGACAGTTGGCTTCTGGTACATGGCTCTGTGTCATGATAGGGATCATTTGTTTGCTGACATGGCTATGGGTAGCTCAGGTACGAAGAACCATTTTCTGGGCTGTTCCAGCAAAATTACTTGGTAGCCGCAAAGATTCCGAGTGGCAAGTCTGCACAACTGGCTGGGTATGTAAGCATGAGCACGGTTAACAGGCAGAGTCAAAACTAGAATAAAGACTCAATACACTGTGATGTAAATCAGATCGAACAGAAGAAATCTCCCACCCTTCCCACTGAGACTTTAAAAACATTCATCGTTTTATTTTACACTGAATCTTTTTTTTTAAATGGCCCGGAATTTGCGGTCAACGGTGAAGCAAAGGCGTTCGCCGCTGGCCCCGAAGAAAGCTGCCCACAAAGATCTCGCGATCTCTGTGGCGAGACGTTTGCCTTTTTCAATGCGCAAGTGATTTCAGCGCAGTATAGTGGGGATTCCCCAGTGCGACCTGCTGTGACGTCAACAAGCTGTCTAAGCAGCCAATCACATTGCAGAATTCTCAGAGACAGGGAACCACGAAATGAGAACCTGCTTTTATCCCGACTTTTTAAAAATGTTAGAGAGCAAAACAAAGACTGGGGCTCTCACATGGGGTATGATAGAACCTGAAATATCCTGAACAAACTTATAAAAAAAAATTAAAGTTTCTTAAAAATTGTAATTTTTATCATAATGGAGAAATTTGACAATCCACAAAATTAAAATTAGTTTTTCAGGGCCATAACATTTGTTTAGTAGTCAATATGCTGTTAAAACCCCAGTTACAACTATTCCAACAAGGCTTAAGATTTAATGGGCTATTTAGCAGCGATATTACAGCAGAAAACCCCATGTTTTCACAGTTTCACTGATTTCCCTGATTACCGGATCTGGAAGGGAAGGGGGAGGCGGGGTGGCCCACAACGTAGCCAGTACTGGAGCAGTGAATGACTGACCGCAACTTCAGGATTTCTGCGTTTAGATGCGCATGCGCTACATCCTGAAGTTACGGTCAGTTTCAAAGGGGTAATAACGGCGAATGCTGTTAGTTCACTGTTATTACCCACTGCAAATTCCGGCCAATGAGTCTTTATTCTAAATAACAACAGAAAACGCTGGAAAAACTCAGCAGGCCAGGCAACATCCGTGGAAAGAGAAACAGAGTTAACGTTTCAGGTCGAAACCCTTCGTCGGAACTGAGAGAAGAGCAGGAAATTAAACAGATAAAAATGCAAGGGGGAGGCTGGAGGGAGGAATAAAAGAACAAAAGGGGTGGTCTATGGTAAGTAGAGACATTAAGAGATGCTCAAGGCAAGACGAGATGGTAATGGGACAGGTTAAGAAACAAAAGGTGAGGTGTGAAATGCTAGCAGAATGAGTCTTTATTCTAGTTTTGACTCTGCCCATAAACTGTGCTCATGCTTACATTCTGCAGTCAGTTGTGAAAACTTGCCACTCGGAATCTTTGCTGCTGCCAAGTATTTTTGCTGGAACAGCCCAGAAAATGGTCATTTAATACAGTGAGAGACCAGTGGAACGCAGAAGGTCTGGAGAATGTGGAGTTTAGCCTCAGAGGGAGTGATTTATCATAAATATTGACATTTTTACTTATTTATTTCATTCTATTTTGAGGTTAATCTACTTCATTTTAACTGATCAATACTAGGAATTTCTTACACTTGTTTATTTGGTGCCTAATCTGTGGCCCGGTAATTTATTAATTAATTGGCTGCATAAATCCTGGATTAGCTGTTCCACTGTTGGCCTAAAATTACACTTGCAAAGTTAAACTATTAAATTGTGTTTGATTGTATTAAACTTTAAGAGAAACCAGTCTAGGTTAGTATGGCAGATCAGCTGAAGACCGTGATGTGGAGCACCTACGTAATGTTGGAGGTTCTGGATGTTTGAACGTTTGGGCAGGTTAAGAAAGCAGTTATAAAGCTTGTGGGATCCTGGGCTTCATAAATAGAGGTATAGAGTACAAAAGTGTGGAAATTATGATGAACCTGTATAAAACATTGGTTCGGCCCCAACTGGAGTACTGTGTCCAATTCTGGGCACCACACTTTAGGAAGGATGTGAAGGCCTTGGAGAACGTGGAGAAAAGATTTACGAGAATGATTCCAGGAATGAGGGACTTCATTTGCGTGGATAGACTGGAGAAGCTGGGGTTGTTCTCCTTGGAGCAGAGAAGATTGAGGGGCGATTTGATAGAGGTGTTCAAAGTCATGAGGAGTCTGGACAGAGTAGATAGAGGGAAACTGTTCCCATTGGCAGAGGGGTCAAGAACCAGAGGACACAGGTTTAAGGTGATTGGCAGAAGAACCAAAGGCGACATGAGGGAAAACTTTTAAACGCAGCAAGTGGTTAGGATCTAGAATGCACTGCCTGAAAGGGTGGAGGAGGCAGACTCAATCACAGCTTTCAAAAGGGAGTTGGACAAGTATCTGAAGGAAAAAGATTTGCAGGGCTACAGGGAAAGGGCGGGGAAGTGGGACTAGCTGAGAGCTGGTACGGACTGGATGGGCCGAATGGCCTTCTTCCGTGCTGTAACCATTCTATAATTCTATGACATAGGAAGAAATAGAATCAGGGGCTGCAACGGGAGTTTAGTAAATAGGAGATAGGACCTTGACATTAGTAATCTCAGGATTACTTCTGGGGCCACATGCTAGTCATTACAGGAATGGATATGAAAGTTAAATGCTTGGCTGGAGAGATGGTGGAGGAAAAAATGATTCAGAGTCCTGGGACATTAGGAGCGGTTCTGGGGCAGCAGAGGCCTTTACAGGATGGTGGGGTTTCTCCTGAACAAGGCTGAGACCAGCGTCATTGCTGAGAGATTAACTAGTGCTGAGGGCAAAGTTTAAAATAATATGGCAGGGGAGGAAAAAGGAATGCAAAAGGGACAAAGAGAATAGCAAATATAAAACAGATTCGAAGGAGAAAAGATTATATTGTGCAAGATTGCCAAAACAGAAGGAGGGAGGTTTGGATAGTATATAAGTAAATGTAAAAAACATTGTAAATAAAGTCGATGAGTGCCAACTCAACAGTAATAACAGAGATATATGGCTTAGGCTAGGGCAGGAATTGGAGCTGAATGTGCCTGATTGCAAAATATACATGGAGGATAGAGTAGCATAAAATGGAGGGGTGGAAGTGTTAATCAAAGATTCTATTACAGCACTGGACACAAGGATGATATAGGGGATGGTGGAAAAATGGAATCTATTTTGTTAGAATAATTGATTAAGATGGGAATTGTTACTCTATTGTAAGTATATTGTAGACCACCAAACAGTGGAGAAGAAATACAGGATGAGATTATGTAGACAAATTACAGTAAAATGCAGGAACAACAGGGCCATCAAAATGGGTGACTTCAAATATGAGACAGACTGGGGCAAGAGTTAAGTCCGTGACAGAGAAGGGAAGGGGCTTCTACAATGTGTCCAGGGCTATTTTCTAAATGTTTTTAGCTCAACAAAGAAAGAGACAATGCTAGTTCTAGGAAATGCATCGGGACAAGATAATTTAAGGGTAAAAGAACATCTAGGTTCAATATAAAAATTTGAAAGGAGAGAGAACAAGCAAAGATAAAAGTGCTTGACTGCAAAAAAAAACGCATATTCAGTGAGCTTTAAAAAAGGTAGCTAGCCCAGATAATATGGAAAGATCAATTGGCAAATAAGACATGGACAATGGAAAATATTCAAACAGGAGGTGAGTGTTTTAAAATCAAGAGTTGGAAAATGTAATGGCTGTTTTATAACCCAGTGCATTTTGACCTGGAATTTGCAAAGAATACAGATAATGTACAGGAACTGGAACTCGTAGCACCCCTGGGAAAAAAATGACCACGGTGCGATCCAGTTAACATGATATGCGAGTCAGAAATACCCAAGACCAGGAGGCAGTTATATAACTTGAAAAAAGCTAAACTCAATGAAATGAAGAAGCAACACCAACAATTTGCATTTATATTGCGCCTTTAACAGTAAAATGTCGCAAGGAGCTTCACATGAGCGTTATCAGACAAAATTTGACACCGAGCAACATAAAGAGATATTAGGACAGGTGACCAAAAGCTTGGTTAAAGCGATAGGTTTTAAGGAGCAACTTAAAGGAGGATAGAGAGGCAAAGACATTTAGTGAAGGAATTCCAGAGCTTAGGGCCTAGGCAGCTGAAGGCACAGCCACCAATGGTGGAGCGAAGGAAATCGGAGATGCGCAAGAGGCCAGAATTGGAGGAGCGCAGAGATCTTAAGAGAGTTGTAGGGCTGGAGGAGGTTACAAGGCAAATAGATTGTCAGAGTTTGTTCACCAACACTTCAGTAGAAGAAAAGTGGAGCACCTTTAAAGGTATAATGTTGATAATTGAAGGAAAAACACATAGCAAAAATAAATAAGTTCAAACTAAACAAACATTACCCAAAATGGATTAACAACCTAATTAAAACTGATAGAGGAAAAATAACCTTTAAAAATACTGCAGAGAGAAAGGGGAAGGGGTTCACTGCGAGGTGTATAAGAAAATGCAGAAACAAGTTCAATAAAATGATCAGATGGGCAAAAAAAGAACCAGGAAAAAACGTAGCAGTAGAGGCTAAACATAATAGTAAAAATTCTATCAGTACTATAACAGTAAGAGAAGACTTGAAAACCATAAATCATCGGTGGTGGGGAAACTTCGAGATCATAATCCGAGACAAAATTAATTTTCACATGGAAGGATATTGGTTAATAAATGACAGCCAACACGGATTTATTAAAGGAAAATCATGTCTAGCAAACTTGATTGAGCTCTTTGATGAAATAACGCAGAGGGTTGATGAAGATAATGTAGTTGATGTTGTGTATATGGACTTTCAATAGACGTTCGATAAAGTACCACATAATAGACATCATAAGAATTAGGAGCAGGAGTAGGCCATACAGTCCCTCGAGCCTGCTTCGCCATTCAGTAAGATCATGGATGATCTTTGACCTCAACTCCACTTTCCTGCCCAGTCCCCATATCCCTTGATTCCCTTAGAGACTAGAAATCTATTGATCTCCGTCTTGAATATACTCAACAACTGAGCATCCACAGCTGTCTTGGGTAAAGAATTACAAAGATTCACAACTCTGAGTGAAGAAATTCCTCTTCATCTCAGTCTTAAATGGCAGACCCCTTATCCTGAGACTATGCCCCTAGTTCTAGACTCTCCAGCCTGGGGAAACAGCCTCTCAGCATCTACCCTGTCAATCCCCCTCAAAACCCTAAGTTTCAATGAGATCACCTCTCAATCTTCTAAACTTCAGAGAGTATAGGCCCATTCTACACAATCTCTCCTCATAGAAGAACCCTCTCATCCCAGGAATCAACCTGATTATGAGGGGCGAGTTGGCTAAGGTAGATTAGAAAACTAGATTAAAAGGTATGGCGGTAGGTAAGCAGTGGCTAGCATTTAAAGAAATATTTCATAATTCTCAACAAAAATACATTCCATTGAGAAACAAAAACTCCACGGGAAAAGTGATCCAACCGTGGCTAACTAAAGAAGTTAAGGATAGCATTAGATTGAAAGAAGAAGCTTATAATGTTGCAAAGAATAATAGTAAGCCTGAGGATTGGGAGAGTTTCAGAAACCAGCAAAGGTTGACCAAAAAATTGATAAAAAGGGAAAAAATAGAATGTGAGAAAACTAGCAAGAAATATAAAAGCAGATTGTAAGAGTTTCTACAAGTATGTAAAAAGGAAAAGATCAGCAAAAGTAAACGTTGGTCCCTTAGAGTTTGAGACAGGAGAAATTATTATGGGGAATAAGGAAATGGCAGAAATGTTAAACAAATATTTTGTATCTGTCTTTACAGTAGAAGACACAAAAAGCATAACAAAAATGGTGGGAAACCAAGGGTCTAATGAGGGTGAGGAACTTAACGCAATTAATATAAGTAAAGAAAAAGTACTAGAGAAACTAATGTGACTAAAAGCCGACAAATCCCCTGGACCTGACGCCCTACATCCTAGGGTTCTAAAAGAGGTGGCTGAAGAGATAGTGGATGCCTTGGTTTTGATCTTCTAAAATTCCCTAGATACTGGAATGGTCCCAGCAGATTGGAAGGTTGTAAATGTAACACCGCTATTCAAGAAGGAAGGGAGAGAAAAAACAGGGAACTACAGGCCAGTTAGCCTGACATCAGTCGTCGGGAAAATGCTGGAATCCATTGTTAAGGAAGTGGTATCAAGTCACTTAGAAAATCATAACATGATTAGGCAGAATCAACATGGTTTTATGAAAGGGAAATCGTGTTTGACAAATTTACTAGAATTTTTTGAGGATGTAACTAGCAGGGTAGATAAAGGGGAACCAGTGGATGTAGTATATTTGGATTTCCAAAAGGCATTCGATAAGGTGCCACATAAAAGGTTATTACACAAGATTAGGGCTCACGGGGTTGGGGGTAATATAGTATCATGGATAGAGGATTGGTTAACGGACAGAAAACAGAGAGTAGGGATAAACGGATCTTTTTCAGGTTGGCAAGCTGTAACTAGTGGGGTGCGGCAAGGATCAGTGTTGGGGCCTCAGCTATTTACAATCATATTAATGACCTAGATGAAGGGACCGAGTGTAATGTATCCAATTTGCTGATAATACAAAGCTATAAGGAGAACACAAAGGGGGAAAAATTGTGTAGCGTCCCCTTCGCCAGGGTGCTAATTTTAGCGCCCCGAAAAAGTTATCGCCCCCATGGCCGATTTTCCCAGGTAGCGCCCTGAGAGTAAGGAGGGGCGCTACTGGAAGCGACCCGCGTCCCTCTTGGGGCATTGCGAGCCAATATCGCGGCATTACGTGCCGCAGCGCCACGCCCTGCGGCACATTGTGCCGCGGTACTGCAGGCCTTCCTCCCCTTATTAAAGGGGAGGGGCCTGGCGCAGCGCGTCCCAGCGCCCAACTGGGCCACCTGGGATCGGGAGTGCCGGCAAACGAGCCCGGCTCTCAAGCGGAGAGCAGCCGGCACCCCACGGGGGGGGGCTTCACGGGGGCCGGGGACAACAACAGGGGCAGGTGCTGGCAGGCGGCCAGCAACAAAAATGGTCATCTGCCACCTACCCTTTAACTAGCGCCGCAGGTAGGCCCCCCTGACCCCGGCATACATAGCGTCCAGAGATAAGTCGGGGGGGCGCCACCCAATATTACAGCCGGGGTGCTGCGCATGGCGCTGATGTCATCGCTGTTGGCGCAGCGCCACGTAGCGCTAACTGTTAGCGCCGCTGCTAACCTCCCGCTGAATTTCGTGGGAGGCGTTAGCGGCACCGCGCCCAGGTGCTAGTTGATTTACGCCTCGTTAGCGGCCTCTTAGGGTGCTAACGGGAGGCACAAATCAACTGAATTTAGCCCCCAAAGAGTCTGCAAAGGGATATAGATAGACTAAGTGAGTGGGCAGTAAGGTGGCAAATGGAGTATAATGTTGGGAAATGTGAGGTTATTCACTTTGGTAGGAAGAATAGAAAAACAGTATTTTTTAAATGGTGAGAAACTTTCAAATGTTGGTGTTCAGAGAGATTTGGGTGCCCTCGTGCAAGAAACACAGAAAGCTAGCATGCACGTACCATAAGCAATAAGGAAGGCAAATGGCATGTTGGACTTTATTGCAAGGGGTTTGGAGTATAAGAGTAAGGAAGTCTTGCTACAATTGTACAGGGCCTTGGTGAGACCACACCTGGAGTACTTTGCACAGTTTTGGTCTGAGTTGAGGAGGAATTTCTTCACTCAGAGGGTTGTGAATCTTTGGAATTCTCTGCCCCAGAGCGCTGTGAATGCTGAATCTTTGAGTATATTCAAGGCTGAGATAGATAGATTTTTGGACTCTGGGGGAATCAAGGGATATGGAGATTGGGCGGGAAAGTGGAGTTGAGGTCGATGATCAGCCATGGTCTTATTGAATGGCGGAGCAGGCTCGAGGGGCCGTATGGCCGACTCCTGCTCCTATTTCTTATGTTCTTATGTTCTTAGCTACGGAGACCAAAACTGTGCACAGTCCTCCAGGTGTGGTCTCACCAAACCCCTGTACAATTGCAGCAAGACTTCCTTACTCTTGTACTCCAACCCCCTTCAATAAAGGCAACATACCATTTGCCTTCCTAATTGCTTGCTGTACCTGCATGTTAATTTTCTGGGTTTCGTGTACAAGGACACCCAAAATCCCTCTGAACACCAACAGTTAACAATTTCTCACCATTTAAAAAATATTGGCCCTGAAATTGCAGTGTCTGTGATGGCATATTCTGTTGTATTCTCTTTGAAATGCCCCGCAAGTTTCGGATTTCCACTTGCGCTTGCACAAAATCCGGAACTTGTGATCTGTCAAGGTATGCCTTGACAGATCATCCGAACTGCCTGAAAACTGAGTATTCTGGTGCAGAGTTGGGCTCTTTGCCCAGCAATTGCCCACGTATGTCTTACGGTTGATGCAAGCAGGTTTAGGGCCTGCTTGCATCAGTACAAGGGGATATCTAAGCCTTAAACATTTTTATATCCTAAATTATGTGTGTGCACTTTATTAAATGAGTTTATGCAAATACTGGCCCGGATTATAGACTTGATGATGTTTAAAATTATCAAAAAATTAAATTTTAAAGGTTGATGCAATGAAAGAACTTATAAATAAAATTGCAACTCTGTACATTATTGTATTTTAGGATTCCATTGCATATCATTAAGGGATCCCTTCGTAAATGATTGCAATGGAATTCTCCTTTGTCATTGGAGGACCGGGCCCACGTGATCCCAGATAGGCTTCTGAACCACCTGCATCCCTGGGATCCGTGGGCTATTACACTGCCCTCCACCTCGAGGCCTGAGACCGCAACTCTTCGCAGTCTGGGCACCAGCAGGTCATTTCATAAATGTTTTGTGGGTCGGAGGCATACTCCGGAGGTACGCCCCTGACCGCAATTTCTAGGCCATTCTGTTTTTCTATTCTTCCTGCGAAAGTGAATAACCTCACATTTCCCCACATTATACTCCATCTTGCCCACTCACTTAACCTGTCTATATCACTTTACAGACCCTGTAGGGGGAATTTTCCGGGGGATTAGCAGGCACGATCTATGGCGGGTCTGGTGGGAAAGTGTTTTTTATTTTAAACAGCAGGTCAGGAAACCACTGTGAACCCGCCGAGACGCGCCTTTACCAAATGTCGGGTCTGCCAGCACTGAGCAGACCTGAAAGGCAGCGGCGGGGAAGGAAATTGAAATTAGTGGCTTGTTTACAGCCACTTAACAATGCTTATTTCCCCAACTTTTTGAATTTGACAAGTCACCCACCAGTTTCCCGCTGTGCCTAGACCTAGTCAGTGAAGCTGAGGAGGGAGGTGACTTGCCATTGAATCAGCTGATGAGTTGACAGCTTCAAATGTCAAGTCAAAGCTCCCTGCTGATTCAGATATCTTCCCTTAGCCACTAGCTTATCTAAACTGCATTTCCACTACAGATTCAGAATGCTGCAAGTCTTTACACAAGTCTCCATCCAGTGTGACCTCATTACCTCTCCCACCATTGACAGATCGCTTCCGTCATCTCTACTTCACCTGCCATCTATTCCATCAGCATCGGTGCACTTTATACTCTCTCACCTTGGTCCTCAGAATCCCACCACAATCAGCTCGAATACCAGCAGCACCAACAACACCAAACTTCTCCGCACTTAAGTGATGCTGCAAAGGACACAGGGCATCAGCACCTGATCACGTTGTTGCCTGGGACACCAGGGACGGCCTCACCATTGCCAGGTTTGCTTCACTTGACACTGTACACCCTGGCTGCCACATGAGGCGCCAGGTTGGCACCACCCCACACCAACACCATAAAGCATCCTTACAATGCCCAAGCCATTCCTTTCACACTCATCAACATTGCCGGGGAGGGGGGTACCATTATGGCTCACCATGCACTGCAACTCACTAAGCCACTTCCAAAGGTGCACACAAATCTGTCCAAGAACGCAAAGTGTTGAAACTAAAGATTTCAATGTTTGACAGCACATTAACAGAAACTTCACATGAACATTGGCTAAAACACACAAATGCCTACCCTTCTGCGTTGTTAGTTGATATGATTGGACTAGGATGAGAGTGAGTGTGAGGGGTGGCTAGTGAGATGGGGAAGTGATAATGTAGATAGAGAGGGATGGGCGGAGGTGCAAGGTAAGTTGGTGTGAGTAAGGATGTGAAGGAGTAGGGTAGGGAAGGCAGAGTGATGGGGATGTGATGAGTGGCACAGCAGGATGAGGTTGAGTGGCATGGCAGTAACGTTTCGTGATCTACTGAGATAATTGAAAGGTTTGCGTCACTGCAGCCTGGTCCTCCTGTCGACATCCCTGCTTGTGTCCTCCTGTGCAATGTGCAACCAGGCTGCGTTGGAATCCTGGGGACGTCTCTTCCATCCATTGGAAGGGAAGAGAACCTCCCTGTGTGCTGTGACTCCTTCTATAAGCATATGGAGGGAGTCATGGGAGAGTCTGGGTGCAGCCCTGCACCTTTGTGCAGTGATTGTCAGTGTTTGCAGCACTTCAATGCTGTAGAACACTGACAGCACAAATGCCTCCTTCTGTGCTATATCATTCTATGATTCTATGATCTAATGAGTAGATTAACTGCTGGACATAAAAATACCTTTGAGGCCAGATATAACTAAAACAAATTGATAGCACAATAACATTTTTTCAATACTGTGGCTCAGTGGGTAGCACACTCGCCTCTGAGTCAGAAGGTTGTGGGTTCAAGTCCCAATCCAGGGTCTTGCGCACATAAAACTAGACTGACACTCCAGTGCAGTGCTGAGGGAGCACTGCAATGTCGGAGGTGCCGTCTTTCAGATGAGACGTTAAATCGAGGCCCCGTCTGCCCTCTCAGGTGGACGTAAAAGATCCCATGGCATTATTTTGAAGAAGAGCAGGGGAATTATCCCTGGTGTCCTGGCCAATATTTATCCCTTAACCAGCACAACAAAAACAGATTATCTGGTCGTTATCACATTGCTGTTTGTGGGAGCTGGCTGTGTGCAAATTGGCTGCCGCATTTCCCACATTACAACACTCCACTTCAAAAATACTTCATTTAACTGTAAAGTGCTTTGAGAAGTCCAGTGATCATGAAAGGCGCTATATAAATGCAAGTCTTTCTTTTCTTTTACTGCTAGCTTTACACTGCTCAAGCACTTGTGCCCTTTGCTATCTCAGTCTCTCTCTTACGCCCATCCCTGCTTCACTTACACATTCATCCTATGCCTGTTGCTACTCTCTGAAGCTTTTGGTGCCTCCTCTCTGCCTCAGGCAGACTTTGTGCTGGGTCTGTGAATCTTCCTGTGGCTTTTACTATTGCCTCAGGCAACCTTCCTATGTACTGACTTCTACTGTTACCTCAGTCCTTCTATAGTTTTTGTACTGTACAGTCACCCTATGCCTGCTGCTGCTGTAGTCTTGATGCACCTCCTGTTTGCTGTCTCCAAGAAGATGGACTTTGAATAATTCAAACCAATTAACACCAGGAAGAATTATCACAGACAATAAAGAAAATAGAGTGGAACAATGCAAACGGACATGGCACTAGGCCCTGGACTCCGTCTCAATTTATAGGGTAACATTTCAGTCAGAACAGATTGAAGAGTTTGTGTTTAACAAATTCAATCGATCACTCCTCTACTGTGAGTGCGAGATGAACTGAGTGACTCATGGTACAGCCACCCTGCCAGCATTGAAAAACCATTCGGCTTCACAGTTTCAACACTCTAACAAAGCAATAGATAACTGAATCTATGGGGGGAAAATTTGCTTGCTTTGCGCCTCCCGTTAGCGCTCTAAGAGGGCGCTAACGGGGCGCAAAGCAACTAGCACACGGGCACGGCACCGCCAACGCCTCCTGCAAAATTCAGCGGGAGGTTAGCGACAGCAGTAATCGTTAGCAGCCGCGATCTTCGGTAGCGCCCCGACTTACCGCCGGACGCTATGTCCGACGGGGTCAGGGGGGCCTACCTGCAGCTGGGGCAGCGCTAATTAAAGGAGAGGTGCCGGGCGGCCATTTTTGTTGCTGGCCACCTGCCAGCACCTGCCCCAGTTGCCGTCCCCGGCCTCCTGACCCTCCCCCCCGCACTGCGGAGTGCCGGCTGCGCTCTGTGAGCCCGGCACTTCTCTTGAGTGCTGGGCTCTTTTGCCGGCACTCCGATCCCTGGTGGCCCAGCTGGGCCCCGGGTCATGCTGCGCAAGGCCCCTCCCCTTTAAGAAGGGGAGGAAGGCCTGCAGTACCACGGCGGTGCCACAATATTCACTCGCAGCATCCCAAGAGGGAGGCGGGGTGCTTCCAGTAGCACCCCGCTTCCCTCTTGGGGCGCTACCGATGAATTTCGGCCGCGGGGGTGCTAATTTTTTTGGGACGCTAAAAGTAGCGCCCCGGCGAAGTTAACGCCCCAAAGGGGGCACGACTCAATTTTTTCCCCTATGTGCCCCCTCCTCTATTTAATTAATCAAGGCATTTGAAGGTCTTGGCCATACTAAAATATGGATCCTCAATGTTGTTAGATCTGCAAAGTTTATACCAGGGAGTATGTCTGATTTCAATGAAACTCCATCTGCCTAAAAATGCCTATCATCAGGAACACATTAGACTCCATGAACGAGCAGTGCCTGGGATAATTGGTTTTAATTGATCCAATGCCAAGATGTGACCATCATTGGCACCAGACAAAGCAGTGACAGTGCCTGAGGCAAGAAGACGACTTTCATTTATATAGCGCCTTTCACAACCTCAAGATAGCCAATGAAGTACTTGTGAAGTGTAGTCACTGTTGTAATGTTGGCAATGCGGCAGCCAATTCACAGGATGTGGGCTTTACTGGCAAGGCCAGCATTTATTGCCCATCCCTAGTTGCCCTTGAGAAGGTGGCGGTGAGCCACCTTCTTGAACCGTTGCAGTCCATGTGGTGAAGGTACTCCCACAGTGCTGTTAGGTAGGGAGTTCCAGGATTTTAACCCAGCAACGATGAAGGAACGACAATATATTTCCAAGTCAGGATAGTGTGTGACTTGGAGGGGAACTTGGAGGTGGTGCTGTTCCCATGCGCCTGCTGCCCTTGACCTTCTAGGTGGTACAGGTTGCGGGTTTAGGAGGTGCTGCTGAAGAAGCCTTGGCGAGTTGCTGCAGTGCATCTTGTAGATGATACACACTGCAGACAGGGTGCGCCGGTGGTGGAGGGAGTGAATGTTTAAGGTGATGGATAGGGTGCCAATCAAGTGGATTCCTTTGTCCTGGATGATATCGAGCCTCTTGAGTGTTGTTGCGCGTGCACTCATCCAGGTAAGTGGAGAGTATTCTCCATCACACTCCTGATCTGTGCCTTGTCGATGGTGGAAAGGCTTTGGGGAGTCAGGAGGTGAGTAACTCGCCACAGAATACCTAGCCTCTGACCTGCTCCTATAGCCACAGTATTTATGTGACTGATCAGTTTCTGGTCAATGGTGACGGCCAAGATGTTGATGGTGGGGGATTCGACAATGGTAATGCCATTGAATGTCATGGGGAAGTGGCTGGACTCTCTCTTGTTGGAGATAGCCGTTGCCTGGCACTTGTGTGGCACAAATGTTACTTGCCACTTATCAGCCCAAGCCGGATTATTGTTCAGATCTTGCTGCATGCAGGCACAGACTGCTTCATTATCTGAGAACTTGTGAATGGAACTGAATAGTGTGCAATCATCAGCGAACATCCCCACTTCTGACCTTATGATGGAGGGAAGGTCATTGATGAAGCAGCTGAAGATGGTTGGGCCTAGGACACTGCCCTGAGGAACTCCTGCAGCGATGTCCTGGGGCTGAGATGATTGGCCTCCAACAATTACAACCATCTTCCTTTGTGCTAGGTATGACTCCGGCCAGTAGAGTGATTTCCCACAGATTCCCATTGACTTCAATTTTACTAGGGTTCCTTGATGCCACACTTGATCAAATGCTGCCTTGATGTCAAGGGCAGTCACTCTCACTTCACCTCTGGAATTCAGCTTTTTTGTGCATGTTTCGACCAAGGCTGTAATGAGGCCTGGAGCCCAGTGGTCCTGGCGGAACCCAAACTGAGCTTCGGTGAGCAGGTTATTGGTGACTCAGTACCAAATGATAGCACTGTCGACGACCCCTTCCATCACTTTGCTGATGATTGAGAGTAGACTGATGGGGCGGTAATTGGATGGATTGAATTTGTCCTGCTTTTTGTGGACAGGACATACCTGGGCAATTTTCCATTCTGTCGGGTAGATGCCAGTGTTGTTGCTGTACTGGAACAGCTTGGCTAGAGGTGCGGCTAGTTCTGGAGCACAAGTCCTCAGCACCATAGCCTTTGCTGCATCCAATGTGCTCAGCCGTTTCTTGATATCACGTGGAGTAAATTGAATTGCCTGAAGACTAGCTTCTGTGATTGTGGGGACCTCAGGTGGAGGCTGAGATGGATCATCCACTCGGCACTTCTGGCTGAAGATGGTTGCAAAAGATTCAGCCTTGTCATTTGCACTCACGTGCTCAGCTCTGCCATCATTGAGGATGGGGATGTTCATGGAGCCTCCTCCTCCCATTAGTTGTTTAATTGTCCACCACCATTCATGACTGGATGTGGCAGGACTGCAGAGTTTTGATTTGATCCATTGGTTATGGGATCGCTTAGCTGTCTATAGCATGCTGCTTCCGATGTTTAGTATGCACGTAGTCCTGTGTTGTAACTTCGCCAGGTTGGCACCTCATTTTTAGGTACGCCTGGTGCTGCTCCTGGCATGCTCTTCTACACTCCTCATTGAACCAGGGTTGGTCCCCTGGCTTGATTGTAATGTTAGAGTGAGGGATATGCCGAGCCATGAGGTTACAGATTTTGGTGGAATACAATTCTGCTGCTGCTGATGGCCCACAGCGCCTCATGAATGCCCAGTTTTGAGCTGCTAGATCTGTTCTGAATCTATCCCATTTAGCACAGTGGTAGTGCCACACAACGAGATGGAGGGTGTCCTCAGTGTGAAGACAGGACTTCATTTCCACAAGGACTCCTACCAATAATGATGCATCTGTGACAGGTAGATTGGTGAGGACGAGGTCAAGGATGTGTTTCCTCGTGTTGGTTCTCTCACCACCTGCTGCAGGCCCAGTCTGGCAGCTATGCCCTTCAGGACTCAGCCAGCTCGGTCAGTAGCCACTCTTGGTGATGTACATTCTGTGCCCTTGCTGCCCTCAGTGCTTCTTCCAAGTGAGTACTGACTCATCAGCTGAGGGTGGTAATCAGCAGAAGGTTTCCTTCCCCCTGTTTGACCTGATGGGACAGGACATACCCAGGGGTGGTGATGGAGGAGTCTGGGACATTGGCTGAAAGGTATGATTCTGTGAGAATGACTATGTCAGGCTGTTGCTTGACTAGTCTGTGGGACAGCTCTCCCAATTTTGACACAAGTCCCCAGATGTTAGTGAGAAGGACTTTGCAGGGTGGACTGGGCCGGGTGTGCCTTTGTCATTTCTGAATCTGATGCCTAGGTGAAGCCATCTGGTTTCATTCTTATTATGCTTTTTCATAGCGGTTTAGTACAACCAAGTGGCTTGCTCGGCCATTTCAGAGGACAGCTAAGACTCAACTACATTGCTGTGGGTCTGGAGTCACATACAAGGACGGCAGATTTCCTTCCCTAAAAGGACATTAGTGAACCAGATGGGTTTTTAACGACAATCCAGTAGTTTCATGGTCACCATTACTGAATACTGATTTAAATTCCCCAGCTGCTGTGCTGGGATTTGAACTCGTGCATCAGTAGATCATTAGTCCAGGCCTCTGGATTACTAGTCCAGTAACATAACCACTATGCTACCATAGTACCTGAAGGACTGAAGTCCGGATCTGTTATAGAACAAAATGAAAATCGCTCCCAGTTCTCACAACAACACATCAATTTCAATGTCAAAAATAAAACCCTGAAATGTAAAATGATATTAAAGTGACAGACTAAAACAATACGTCAATGGATAGATTTTAGGTTTTTGTACATGATTGCAGATAATGGACATAATGCAGTGTTTAAGGACCTTGAGTCTATTGTATAAGATCATTAAATCATTCAGCATTAAGTAATAAAAATATCTTTGTGCTCTTTAATATGTATTAGATTTAAGTAACCCTATTAGTTATTCAATCGCATGGATGTGCATGAGCAATAATGCCAATTGTTGTCTTCTTAATATTTAGTACAAAAACTGTTTCCATTAACTACTTGCAAAAGAAAACTATTTTCATAATTTGAATGCAGTGAAAAAATGGAATCCAAGTTCACCTGCTGAATTTTTCCCCACAGAAAAAACGCTCAGAAAGTACCATACACAATGTGTTGTATAAATCTTATCGTGCTCAGATTAAACTCCTCTCTCTGCTATTCTAATGGGGTGTAAACCCATACTTAAACATTGATATTACTGAATTGTACAGGAATTGGTACACTTTCTCAGGTCACTATAGAATACAAAGTGACTTCTAGTCTGTGCTGGTGTTTATACTCCACACGAGTCTCCTCCCATTCTATCCAACTCATCTCAGCCTTTCAGCATATCTTTCAAATTCCCTTTTCTCTCCTGTACTCATCTAGTTTCCTTTTGAAAGCATCTAAGTTATTTGCCTCAACCACTTATACAAAAAGAAAATACTGCAGATGCTGGAAATCTGAAATAAAAACAGAAAATGCTGGAGATACTCAGCAGGTCAGGCAGCATCTGTGAAGAGAGAAACAGAGTTAACGTTTCAGGTCGATGAGTGCTGAGGGAGTGCTGCACTGTTGGAGTGTGCCGTCTTTCGGATGAGACGTAAAAGATCCCATGGCACTATTTCAAAGAAGAGCAGGGGAGTTATCCCCAGTGTCCTGAAAAATATTTATCCCTCAACCAACATAACAAAAAACAGATTATCTGGTCATTATCACATTGCTGTTTGTGGGACCTTGCTGTGTGCAAATTGGCTGCCGCATTTCCCACATTACAACAATGACTGTACTGCGCTTTGAGACATCTGGTGGTCATGAAACGCGCTATATAAATGCAAGTCTTTCTTTTTTCTTCTTTATTAGGCACTTTGCAGCCTTCTGGACTCAGCATTGAGTTCAACAATTTCAGACCATAACCTCTGCCCCTATTTTTTCCACATGGCAGCTGTTGATTATTCTGCTAAACCCATTTACACATCTTCTAGACCCATCTTTTGTTTCTTTACTTATCCATTACCATCTCCTTTTGCTTTGTACAATCACACCTTTTGTCATTTAATCACTTCTGCCTTCCACCCTCTCACAGACCTTCCCTTTTGTTCTTTCCTCCCTCCCCCTTTCCCTGCCCCTGTACTTGCTTAAAACCTGTTACATCTCCAACTTTTTCCAGTTCTGACAAAAGGCCATCGACCTGAAACGTTAACTCTGTTTCTCTCTCCACAGATGCTGCCTGACCTGCTGAGTATTTCCAACATTTTCTGTTTTTATTTCAGATTTCCAGCATCCACGGTATTTTGCTTTTGTTCTATAGTTCTCAAGTTTTGTTCTATCTCCCTTTTTGTATATAGGAACGATATTAGCTGTTTACCAGTACTCTGACAATAACCCTCTTCTATGGAATATAAAAACCAGTGGCTCTGCTATCTCCTCCCGAGTTTCCGTGAATATGCGCGAGTGCATACCATCCAGACCTGGGGTTTTATCTTATTTTAATTTTCCTAGTTTGTCAAATTATTTTCTCCCTTTCTATCCCAACTGTATTAATGTTCTTTTTAAGCTCAACCTCTAGTGAAGTGTCTATTTTGTTATCTTATTTAGTAAAAACTGAGGCAAAGTAGTTATTCAATACTCTGTCATTGCCTGTGAGTTTATCTTACTCACCCTTTAGTGGCTCTATCCCTATTTTAATTTTCCTTTTGTTAGTTATGTGTCTATTGAACACTTTATTTCTTTTCATATTCCTTGAAAATTTGATTTTGTAATTTCTCTTTGCCTTTCTGATGGTTTGTTTTGTAATGACTCTCCTAGGTTCTTCATATTCCCTTTTGTCCTCCTCTCCTTTAATATCGAAGTACTTCTTACAATGAATTACATAGAATATACATAAGCAAATCTGAGAGGCCTACCTTTTCACTTGGACAGAGAAAGGTTTCAACTACTTGGGCACCTAACAGTGACACCTAAACTCCCATTAATAAAACATGCCCCTTCTTTCCAGCGGACCTGAACAGGTCGAATGCATTGCTTCTTTTTTTTTTTTAAAAGCAGCAACTTACTAATTTGCCGAATATCTAATTAGATGGTCTTGGTGACAAACACATGGAGTGGAAAGGTCGACTCGGGGGTCAAACCAATGACTGGCTGGGGTGAGGCAGCACCAGGTTGGATGGAATGAGTAGCCGAGGCAGATAAGTGCTGATGAGAGGCACGCAGGATGGTTCCGTTTTTCAAGACTGAGCTGTAGGAAGGTTTGAACTCATCCATAACTTGATGTCAGACAGACAGTACAATGACACCCCTGGAATCAATGGCGGTGCTAGAGAGCGACAGCATTTGGCCATAATCTGCGTCATTGTGGAAGCAGGCCCCATGTTTACAGGCAACTATGCCAACCTTGCAGCATGTAGATGATGGATAGCATGGGAACCATGAATAGCGCCCTGAGCCATACCGGAGACGCCCTTATGGGCACGGGAGCAGAAAGCATTTGAGGAGATGTAGTGGCTGCATTGTGATAGGTAGGAGTGGAGCCAGGAGACAGCAGTGACCTTGGGGCAGATCATGGAGGAGAGGCAGCTACAGCACATTTGATGTTCTTTGGCTCTCTACAATTCAACATTGTGACACTCAGGAGCACAATTTACAGAACTATTCCCAAAGATGACAAATGAGAGAAAACATTTGTATTTTCAAAGGTTTTAAAAGATAAAAAGTCAGCATTGAAAGGTTAAGTGCGTCTGTCATATACAAAAGAAGATCTTTAAAAGTGTATGTTTTATGATACCTAATATAAACAGAAAAAAATAATTATAGTGAGACTTCATTATCTATAATGGTTATAGCTCTACATGTCAAGCTATCTCTTTTTTGTTTTATTTGGCTGTCAAAATTTGCTGCTGTTCAAAATTGTAGCGATTGTTTCCGACTCAATGATGGAGATAAGAAATACACCTAGATTAGTATGTGGCTTGAGCTCCACCTGGTGGTCAAAGGGAGAATTTTTGAAGTTGTTGATTCTTTTAAAAGTGTTATCTTCCCTGTGCACCCACTGCGATCATTATTCAAAATGTAATATGCTTTAATCTCTAAAATCAGTTTACAGGTATATTGGAATTGATATTTTTAAAATCTAGACTGGATTCTAAATAGGATTCATTGCTGACTCACAGTTGTGATATTTGACTTTGTTGTTCTGACCAGTGTTGTACAGAGGTCAGTCAGTGAACAGAGTTCTCCCATTTCCAATGCAGCAGGGGGTCGAGTTTACGCTTGCTTACTCTAGCAATATCAGCGCAATCCTGCAGGAATCGTCCAAACCAGAGCAAAAGATTGAGGAATTTAAAACGCAAGTGAGTTACGCCCAAAACCACTTACGTTCGTGTTTTCCATGATCTTTTACGATTGCTCTGGAATCAATTTGCCCGGATCAGGCTCCACCCACAAAACTAGTCATGACCCCACAAAAATATTTAATTTACTAAGAAACTGACTAGTGTACACTGATGAAACTATTAAATGGTTCTGTATCTTTTTTTTTTAAGTAATTTTCGATGATTTTAAATCAGGTTACTCACAGGTGGGGGGCTGGACACTTGTTAACAATGCTTATTTTTGCTGATTAACCCATTCTCAGCTATATTAATGAAACTGCACTAGGTTACCACTCTTAAATACATCAAGTAATACTTTTTAATGGAAACAATTATGTTCTATTACTCAAAAATAACAGAAAACGCTGGAAAAACTCAGCAGGCCAGGCAGCATCCATGGAGAGAGAAACAGAGTTAATGTTTCAGGTCGAAGACCTTTCGTCAGAACTGGAAAAAAGCAGGAAAATGAAATAGATTTTAAAGCAAGTATTTCATTTCCTGCTTTTTTCCAGTTCTGACGAAAGGTCTTCGACATGAAACGTTAACTCTGTTTCTCTCGCCATGGATGCTGCCTGGCCTGCTGAGTTTTTCCAGCGTTTTCTGTTGTTATTTCGGATTTCCAGCATCCGCAGTATTTTGCTATCGTATGTTCTATTACTCTGCCTGATTGCGCCGGTTCCTGGAAGATTTACATTTGTGATTATGCAAATGATTTTTCGCAGAAATTTGAACTGTAACCTAACGCCAGGGACCCGGGTTCGAATCTGGCCTCGGGTGACTGTCTGTGTGGAGTTTGCACATTCTCCCCGTGTCTGCGTGGGTTTCCTCCGGGTGCTCCGGTTTCCTCCCACAGTCCAAAAATGTGTGGGTTAGGTTGATTTGGCTATGATAAATTGACCCTTAGTGTTAAGGGGGGGATTAAATATGTGGGGTTACGGGGATAGGATAGGAAGGGATATGTTAGGGGGAATTAAATACGTGGGGTTACGGGGATAGGGTGGGATATGTGTCGGTGCAGGCTCGATGGGGATTCTGTGTGAGAAAGCAGGGACAGGGTACTGGATTTGGATGATCAGCCATGATCGTATTGAATGGTGGAGCAGGCTCGACGGGCCGAATGGCCTACTCCTGCTCCTAGTTTCTATGTTTCTATGTTTCTATGTTTCTAACCAGCGCTATTTCAAGCGCAATTTCCCGATTGCGGCCAAAGCAGAAACTATACCCCCAGCTCAGATTGCAAAAATAAAATGTATTTCATTATTTTTTTGTCTTCTTTTTTCCCCAAAATGAACGAATACAACTCGTACTTCAAAAATCATTAAATGCTGCTATAAAAACCCCTTTGTGGAGAGCGTAGTCTCACCTCATCACCTCCAGCATGGAACGCTCCAGATCACAGATGTTTCACTTCTGCTATAGGTTTCCTTATGTGAAATGGAACACGTTTTCCAGTTGGCCTCTCGATAGAACAGTGTACAGAGCGGATAAATATCAAATTTAAATAGCATTTTTACAATTCGCCTCAGCAACCAAGGGAACGGAAAAGTAATTATTCCTGGTCATTTACATTGACCCCAAGTGGAAGTCACACGTATGAGTGCTAGATGAGGACTGGCTCAAACCCAGCTGTGATGCCTTTCACAATCAAATAGCATGCTAATGCTCACTGTCAAGCTTCATATGGAACTAATGGTCGTTTGGTGAGATGCCACAGAGCAACACCTACCCATGAAAGCAACAAGGAATCAGTGCCTTCAGGGGAGGAGGAAAGGGCAGATGGTGAGAAGGATATAGAGGAGCAAATCTGCAGGCAAATTTCAGAGAAATATAAAAATAGTTGAGCAATAATAGTCGGGGACTTAAACAACCCTAATATAGACTGGGGGGAAAAACAGAGTAAAGGGCAAGGAGGGTGAAGAATTCTGACAATGTGTTCAGGAGAATCAGTATGTTTCTAGCCCAACGAGGAAGGAAGCAATGCTGGATCTAGTTCTGAGGAATGAAGTAGGACAAGTGGAGTGTGTTACAGTGGGAGAACATCTGGGTAATAGTGATCACAATATAATTAGGTTTAAAGCAGTTATGGAAAGGGACCAAGAAAAATCAAAGTTGAAAATACTCAACTGGAAGAGACAATTTCAGTGATTTGAGAAGTAATCTAGCACAGGTGGACTGGAAACATAGATTGGCCAAGAAAGCAGTAAATGAGTGATGGCAGGCCATCAAGGCAGAGGTAGTTTGGATACAAACCAAGCATATTCCCATAAAGAGGAAAGATGAGGCATCCAAAGCTAGAGCTCTCTGGATGACAAAGGAAATAGAGATTAAAATAAAACAAAATGAAGAGAGGTTTCTGACAAATGTCAGGTAAAGAATACAGTAGAAAACCAAGCAGAATACAGAGCGTGCACGGGGAAATTGAAAAAAAGATGTGAGGGCAAAGAGAGAAAACAAGAAAAGATCAGCGGGTATCATAAAGGCGAACCCAAAAATCTTTTACAAACATATAAAAAGTAACGGGATAGTTAAAGGAATAGTGGGGCCGATTAGGGAGAAAGAAGGAAATCTTCTTGTGGAGGTCGAGGGTATGACTGAGGTACTGAATGAGTACCTTGCATCTGTCTTCACAAAAGAAGAGGATGAAGCTAATGTCACAGTAGAGGAGGAAGGAGTAGAGATATTGATTAGGGCAAAAATAAGATAGAAAGGAAGTGCTAAATATGTTGGCATCGCTCAAAGTTAACAAGTCACTCAGTCCAGATTGGATGCATCCTAGGTTGTTGAGGGAATGGGAGTGGTGCCAGAGGATGGGAGGACTGCAAATGTTACACCCCTGGTTCAAAAAAGGGGAAAGAGATAAATCTGGTAACTACAGGTCAGTCAGTCTAACATCAGTGGTGGGAAAACTACTAGGGAGACCATTGTCAAGGGGAAAATTAATTCTCACTTAGAGAAGCATGATTAATAATGGGCAGCAAGCAAGGATTTGTTAATGGCAAATTGTGTCTGAGTAACTTGATTGAGTTCTTTGATGAAGTAAGAGAGGGTTGATGAAGGTTGTGCAGTCGATGTTGTATACATGAACTTTCAAAAGACATTTGATAAAGTACCACAAAGCAGACTTATTCGGAAAATAGAAGCACATGGGATTAAAGGGACGGTGGTAACTTGGGTATGTAATTAGCTAAGGGATAGGAGGCAGAGAGTAGTGGTGAATGGATGTTTTTCTTACTGGAGGGAAGTATGCAGTGGGGTCCCCAGGGATCGGTATTAGGACCATTGCTTTTCTTGTTATATATAAATGACCTGGACTTGGGTACAAGGAGTACAATTTCGAATTTTGCGGATAATACAAAATTTGGCAACATAGTAAATAATGAGGAGGATAGTAGCAGACTTCAGGAGGACATAGACAGACTGGTGAAATGGCAGACACATGGCAGATGCAATTTAATGCAAATGTGTGAAGTGATGCACTTTGGGAACAACAACTTAGAGAGGGAGAATAATCTAAATGGTACTATTTTGAGAGGGGTGCAAGAGCAGAGGGATCGGGGGTACATACTGACAAATCCTTGGAGGTGGCAGGTCAGGTTAAGGGGGTTAAGAAAGTGTATGGAATACTTGTCTGATTTTTCTCAGACATGGAATTTAACCTCTAATTTCTCAGTTAATAATAAGTTATTCCCATAAACAAAGGATTAATTCAGGCCCTGCTTCAGTGTCATGGATATCTTCGACCTCTAGATAAAGTGTGTGGGGGTGTATGAAGGAATATACAACAACAAGTTGCATTTATATAGTGCTCCATAAACAGCACAGAGTGCATTCTCTTTGCACAGGAGAGAAGAGAACACTGAGCTGGCGGTAAGAAGGAATTAAGGGCAGAACCAAAAACATGTTGAAGAGATACATTTTACATAAGAACATAACGCCTCTAGCCAAGCTGTTCCAGTACAGCTACAACACTGGCATCTATCCTATAATGTGGAAAACTGCCCAGGAATGTCCTGTCCACAAAAAGCAGGACAAATCCAACCCGGGCAATTACCGCCCCATCAGTCTACTCTCAATCATCAGCGAAGTGATGGAAGGTGTCGTCGACAGTGCTATCAAGCAGCACTTACTCACCAATAACCTGCTCACTGATGCCCAGTTTGAGTTCCGCCAAGACCACTCGGCTCCCAAACTCATTACAGCCTTGGTCCAAACATGAACAAAGGAGCTGAATTCCACAGGTGAGGTGAGAGTGACTGCTCTTGACATCGAAGCAGCATTTGACCGAGTCTGGCATCAAGGAGCCCTAGTAAAACTGAAGTCAATGGGAATCGGGGGGGGGGGAAACCTCCACTGGCTGGAGTCATACCTAGCACAAAGGAAGGTGGCTGTGGTGGTTGAAGGTCAATCATCACAGCTCCAGGACATCATTGCAGGAGTTCCTCAGGGCAGTGTACTAGGCCCAACCATCTTCAGCTGCTTCATCAATAACCTTCCCTCCAACATAAGGTCAGAAATGGGGATGTTCGCTGATGACTGCACAGTGTTCAGCGCCATTCACAACTCCTCAGATAATGAAGCAGTCCATGCCCGCATGCAACAAGACCTGGATGATGTTCAGGCTTGGGCTGATAAGTGGCAGGTAAGATTCACGGCACAGAAGTGCCAGGCAATGACTATCTCCAACAAGCGAGAGTCTAACCACCTCCCCATGATATTCAAAGGCATTACCATCGCTGAATCTCCCACCATCAACATCCTGGGGGTCACCATTGACCAGAAACTTAACTGGACCAGCCACATAAATACTATGGCAACAAGAGCAGGTCAGAGACTAGGTATTCTGCGGCGAGTATCTCACCTCCTGACTCCCCAAAGCCTTTCCACCATCTACAAGGCACAAGTAAGGAGTGTGATGGAATACTCTCCACCTGCCTCGATGAGTGCAGCTCCAACAACATTCAAGAAGCTCGACACCATCCAGGACAAAGCAGCCCACTTGATTGGCACCCCATCCACCATCTTAAACATTCATTCCCTCCACCACCGGCGTACCGTGGCTGCAGTGTGTACCATCTACAAGATGCACTGCAGCAACTCGCCAAGGCTTCTTCGGCAGCACCTCCCAAACCCGCAACCTCTACCACCTAAAAGGACAAGGGCAGCAGGCGTATGGGAACACCACCACCTTCAAGTTCCCCTCCAAGTCACACAACATCCTGACTTAGAAGTATATCGCCGATCCTTCATCATCGCTGGGTCAAAATCCTAGAACTCCCTATCTAACAGCACTGTGGGAGTACCTTCACCACACGGACTGCAGCGGTTCAAGAAGGCAGCTCACCATCACCTTCTCAAGGGCAATTAGGGATGGGCAATAAATGCTGGCCTTGCCAGCGACGCCCACATCCCATAAAATGAATCAAAAAAAATAGGAACAGGAGTAGGCCATTTAGCCCTTCGAGCCTGCTCCGCCATTCAATAAGATCATGGCTGATCTTCCACCTCATATCCACTTTCCTGTACTATCCCCATATCCCTTGATTCCCTTAATATCCAAAAATCTATCAATCTCTGTCTTGAATCTGCTCACAATGACTGAGCCTCCACAGCCCTCTGGGGTAGAGAATTCCAAAGATTCACCACCCTCAGAGAAGAATTTTCTCCTCATCTCAGTCCCAAATTGCCAACCCCTTATTCTGAGACTGTGACCCCTGGTTCTAGACTCCCCAGCCAGGGGAAACATCCTCCCTGCATCTACTCTGTCAAGCCCTGTAAGAATTTTGTATGTTTCAATGAGATCACCTCTCATTCTTCTAAACTCTAGAGAATATAGGCCCAGTCTACTCAATCTCTCCTCATAGGAAAATCTCCCCATCCCAGGAACCAGTCTGGTGAACCTTTGTTGCACTCCCTCTATGGCAAGTATATCTTTCCTTAGGTAAGGAGACCAAAACTGTACACAATACGCCAGGTGTGGTCTCACCAGGGCCCTATATAACTGCAGTAAGACGCCTTTACTCTTATACTCAAATCCTCTTGTAATAAAGGCCAACATACCATTTGCTTTCCTAATTGCTTGCTGTACCTGCATGATAACTTTCAGTGATTTGTGTACAAGGACACCCAGGTCCCTCTGAACACCAACATTTCCCAATCTCTTACCATTTAAAAAATACTCTGCTTTTCTATTTTTCCTACCAAAGTGGATAACTTCACATTTCTCCACATTATATTCTATTTGCCATGTTCTTACCCATTCACTTAGCCTGTCTATATCCCCTTGAAGCCTCCTTGCATCCTCCTCACAACTTACATTCCCACCCAGCTTTGTATCATCAGCAAACTTGGATATATTACATTTGGTCCCGTCATCCAAATCATTGATGTAGATTGTGAATAGCTGAGGCCCAAGCACTGATCCTTGCAGTACCCCACTAGTAACAGCCTGCCAACCCAAAAATGACCCGTTTATTCCTACTCTGTTTTCTGTCCGTTAACCAATCCTCAATCCAAGCTAGTATATTACCACCAATCCCATGAGCTCTAATTTTGTTTAATAACATCTTGTGAGGCACCTTATCGAATGCCTTCTGAAAATCCAAATACATCACATCCACTGGTTCCCCCTTATCTATTCTGCTAGTTACAACCTCAAAAAACTAACGGATTTGTCAAACACGATTTCCCTTTCATAAATCCGTGTTGACTCTGCTCAATCCTATTATTATTTTCTAAGTGCCCTGTTACCACATCCTTAATAATAGATTCTAGCATTTTCCCTACTTCTGATATCAGGCTAACTGGTCTGTAGTTCCCCGTTTTCTCTCTCCCTCCTTTCTTAAATAGTGGGGTTACATTTGCTACCTGCGGGAACCGTTCCAGAATCTATGGAATTTTGGAAAATGACAACCAATGCATCCAGTATCTCTGTAGCCACCTCTTTCAAAACCCTAGGATGTAGGCCATCAGGTCCAGGGGATTTATTGGCTTTCAGTCCCATTAATTTCTCCAGTACTACTTTTTTACGAATACTAATTTCTTTCAGTTCCTTATTCTCGCTAGAGCCTTGGTTCTCCACAATTTCCGGGAAGTTTTTTGCGTCTTCTTCCGTCACGACAGACACAAAGGGCTGGATTTTGAATGACCCATGGAGTCGGGTTTGGAGGCGTGTGGGGGGTTAAATTTGCGGGGTCGGGGTTTCCGACCCTATCCCGACTCCATCCCGCCTCCACGCAATTTTGACATAATCAGTCGCGGGGTTCCCGATTCCGTCCCGCCTCCAAGAGGCGGGAGAGGCCATTAAAGCCCTTAACAAGCTCTAAATTGGCTCTGTAATGCCATTTTGAAATGCTGTAGCTAGTTTAACCCTCTTTTGACGTGAAGCACGCCTGGTGTGAAACACTCCAGTGAAACTTGGCGGGAGCACAAGTGGATAGCTGACTATTGGCTGCAAGTCCACTATTACAACGGAGATGTGATGAAGGTGGTAGTAGTATTAGGTCTGAACATTGCCTCTGATGCTGCTGCATTGAATGTCTTCAGAGACTGCCAGGGAGGGAGGTCGGTCGGTCGGTCTCTCTCTCTCTCTCTCTCTCTCCACCCACCCCCATTTTTGCATCCAGGTCCACTCACATCAAAAGCCAGGCAAGTCCTCTCTCACCAACAGTCTCTGAGACTAGGCAGTCAGTAATGATGACATCATCAGAGGCGACTTTCAGACTGATTAGTTCATGGGTTCCCACATGCTCCAACTCAATTGCCCAATTAAGTGAAAATTGCATCAGGCACCCACATTAATCTGGAGTCGGGGGGGAAACACGAAATGCGGATTACACGACCCCAACCCGACCCCAAGACAAAATCCAGCCCATTGTATTTGTTTAATTTCTCTTCCTTATTCCCCATTATAATTTCTCCTGTCTCAGCCTGTAAGGGACCCACATTTACTTTTGCTAATCTTTTCCTTTTTACATATCTATAGAAGCTTTTACAGTCTGTTTTTATGTCTCTCGCTAGTTTACTCTCATTCTATTTTCCCTTTCTTTATCAATGCCTTGGTCCTCCTTTGCTGAATTCTAAAATTCTCCCAATCCTCAGGCTTACTACTCTTTTTAGCAACATTATAAGCCTCTTCCTTTGATCTGATACTATCTTTAACTTCTCTTGTTAGCCACGGTTGGACCACTTTTCCTGTGGGGTTTTTGTGCCTTAAAGGAATGTATATTTGTTGTAAATTATGTATTAATTCTTTAAATGCTAGCCATTGCTTGTCTACCATCATACCTTTTAATGTAGTTTCCCAATCCACCTTAACCAACTCTCCCTTCATAGCTACGTAGTTTGCTTTGTTTAGATTGAATACATTCCATGAATTCGTACTCCACACTATTACTGCAAATTTGGTTTGCCCAGTCTATATGTAGATTAAAGTCCCCCATGATTACTGTATTACCCTTGTCTCTAATTTCCTGATTTATACTCTGCCCTACATTACAACTACTGTTTGGGGGCCTATAAACAACTCCCACCATTGTTTTCTGCCCCTTGCTGTTTCTTAGCTCCACCCAAACTGATTCTACTTCTTGATTTTCGGAGCTAAGACCCTTTCTCTCTACGGTCTTTATCTCATCCTTTATTTTCAGGGCTATCCCTCCTCCTTTTCCATTTTGCCTATCTCTTCTAAAAGTTAAGTATCCTGGAATATTTAGTTCCCAACCTTGGCCACTTTGCAACCACGTCTCCGTTATGGCTATTAGATCAAACCTGTTAATTTCTATCTGCGCTATTAATTCATCTATTTTGTTGCGAATGCTTCGCGCATTCAGATGTAGTGCCTTTAGCTTTGACTTATTTCTATTTTTCTCTGATGTCACCTTAGTCACTGATGCCTTATGAACTTTGTTACTCTCTCTGTCTCTTCCTGACCCACTCTGCTTATTTTTACCCAAAACTCTACTCTGCTCTAAAGCCTTGATATTTCTCTCGCTGCTTTTAAATTTACTCTTTCCTGAATCCTCCCACCCCCACTTCATTAGTTTATAGTCCTGTCTACTGCCCTAGTTATTCGATTTGCTAGGACACTGGTCCCAGCCTGGTTTAAGTGGAGCCCGTCCCAACAGAACAGCTCCCTCTTTCCCCAGTACTGGTGCCAGTGCCCCATGAACTGAAACCCTTCCTCCCACATCACTCTGAGCCACACATTTAAACCTCTAATCTGTTTGTCCCTATGCCAATTTGCGCGTGGCTCAGGTAACAATCCAGAGATTATTACCTTTGAGATCCTGCTTTTTAATTTGGATCCTAGCTCCTCAAACTCCCTCAGCAGACACTCATTCCTAGTTCTACCTATGTCGTTGGTTCCTACGTGGACCACGACAACTGGATCCTCCCCCTCTCACTCCAAGTTCTTCTCCAGCTGCAAAGAGATGTTTTTAACCCTGGCACCGGGCAGGTAACACAACCTTCGGAACTCTCAGTCGCGGCTGCAGAGAACAGTATTTATCTCCCTGACTATACTGTCCCCTACCACAACTACATTCCCTTTCACTCCCCCCACTTGAATGGCCTCCTGCACCATGGTGCCATAGTCAGTTTGCTCATCCATCCTGCAGGCTTTTCCCTCATCCACACAGGCAGCAAGAACCTCATACCTGTTGGACAAGGGTAAAGGCTGAGGCTCCTTCCAGCACTGCACCTGGGGTCCCCTTACCTGCCTGAATTGCAGTCACACCCTCCTGTCCTTGACCACTAACCAGACCTGTACCACTACCTAACCTAAGGGGTGTGACTGCCTCCTGGATCAAAGTGACCAGGTAACTCTCCCCATCCCTGATGCCCCACAATGTCTGCACCTCAGACTCCAGCTCAAAAACTCTGAGCTGAAGTTCCTCAAGATGCAGGCACTTACTGCAAACATGGTTGTCCGGGATCACAATGCTCTCCACAAACTCCCACATGCTGCAGTTGCAGCACACCACCTGCACTGCCATCCCTATATGATCTTGTTTTATTTAATTAAATTTGTAATTAGGTAACTTCGTTTACAGTGTAGTTTCTTGACGACTTTCTTAATCTAGCTTAAGCTGAGGGTACTGAAATTAAATATCTACCTATAACACAAAGCACTACAAGTAGTGTAGGCAAAAAGCAGCAACTCCTTCCCCTCTTCTCCAAATTCCCACTCTTTCCAAATAAAACACTCTGTTCAAGTCCACTCCGTTTAATCCCGCTCGGTGCGACAATTAGTTAAAGTCTTTATTCAATGATTATTTATAGTTATATTAATTAGTTTAACTAGTTAACCTATATATTTAATACAGTTTCCCACACCTAGCTTAAACCACCGTCCTATGTTAGAGAGAAGTGAGAGAGAAAAAAACCTTAATACTCACCAACCAATCACCTACCTGCTGTCCTGTGATGTCGCTCCTTGTTTTTTGGAAATCGTTGCAGTTTCTGCCGCCTCTGATACTGCCTCCAATTAGGTCCGTGCTGCCTGGTCTCCTGCTGTTTTAAGTACCACCGCTGCCGCTGATACCTCCAATTAGTTTGATTTTATGGAGGCTTTTCAAGGAAGCGAGAGGTGGCAAGGTAGCAAGTGCTTTAGGGAGAGTAGAGGCATCATGACAGAAAGATTGGCCATCAATGGTGGAGCAGTGGGAGTGAGGAAGGAAAACAACTTGACATCTTCTCTCATTCTCTCTCTCACCTCATAGGTATAAGCAATCATTAGCAATTGCCTTTTCGGTCAACAAAACACAGGGGGGGATAATAAGTTGGCTTCAAAATTTAACTGGCATTTTACTTTTTTGAAAGTTGAACTAGTATTAATATGGAGAGGCACTCTCTCTCTCTCTATCACCGTCCCTCCCTCAGATTAATACACTTATAGAACACAAAACAAAAGTTACAACAGATGTGTAATCAGAACATTATTTTTTCTCTCTCTCATGCACACAAACACACATGCATCGCCTCTCTGTGTCTCAAAAAGCAGTCATTTTAAATTTTACCTTAATAGAGCTTTTGGAATTTATCCTCTTCACAAAACTATTTGAAGAAAAGCTACTGAGTAGAAACTGTTGGAATCTAAAAAAAAAAAATTGCTTCAGTACAGTTGACGGAACAGAACTGATGGATCCTGGGAAATTAGGCACACTGCACATGCTCAAAGAACACAATCCCAATTCACCGCAGTGTCAAATTTTTGGCCAAAAATATCAAGCCAAGGTGTTGGGGGAAGCCTGAGGCCTTCAAGTAAAACAAAAACTTTAATGAAGATATTAAAAGATACAAAGACAGTTCAATGTATCAATATAATTATGTTATTGTGAAATATGTAATTTTTTTGCTTATGCTCTTATTTTGGACACTTGAAATTTCAGTTGGTGGTGGGGGGGGGGGGGGGTGCGGATAATGACAGAAGAAAAATAGAATTCAGAAAGCATTTCAAGTTTTTTTTATATAACCCAGTGGCCAGACTGTGCAAACACAGGATGATATAATCTCAATGCTCACAAGATCAAAATACGAACAACAGGACATTCAAAAGGTGATATAGAGCTGAAGGACATTGCAGAAATAGTGTGGAGTGGGGCTGCGGAGGAATTTATACACAAGGATGAGGATTTTAAATTTAAAGTATTGGAGCGAGGAGCTAATCTATGTCAGCATGAATAGGGTGATGGCCAAAGCAACACGTAATGTAGGACAGCAGCCATGTAGCAGATTTTTGGACAAGTTGGAGTTAATGAAGGGTAGAAGATAAGAGCCCAGCAAGGAAAGCATTGGAGCAGACAATGTAAATTGTTGGTTATCTTTATATCAGTGCTGCGTGAGGTTGGAATGTCTGCATGTCAGTGGCATATGAGCCATGTGTAATGGCACAATCACATCTTCCTACCCCATCTCAGTTGGTTGGTTTACATGATACCCCAAACAGTGGGCTGCATCTTCAGCACCTATTTCATTATCAGCTGCACCTCAGCCTCTGTGAAATGTGCCTTCCCAGTTCTTTTGGTTTAGTTTGTGCAGAATTACACCAACCGCATCAACACACTAATTAATATGGTGCTTTATATCTGCCTCGTTAAGCTGCTTAAATTACTGGATAGTAAATTAATTGAATGCTTTAACTTACTAAGAGTAAATTTAAAACATCAAAAAGCACAGGCTACCATATAAGCAGTACTGACAGGTAGTCATAGAGTCATAACGGCACAGAAGGAGGCCATTCGGCTCATCGAGTCCATGCCGGCTCTCTGTAGAGCAATCCAGTCAGTCCCATTCCCCCGTTCTATCCCCGTAGCCCTGCAAGTTTATTTCCCTCAAGTGCCTATCCAGTCTACCATTGAAAACATTGAGTGTCTCCGCTTCCACCACTTCCATCGGCAGCAAATTCCAGGTCCTCACCACTCGCTGCATAAAAAAAAATTTCCTCACATCCCCCTGTATCTCTTGCCCAAAACCTTAAATCTGTGTCCCCTAGTCCTTATACCATCAACTAGTGGGAACAGCCTTTCCCCATCTAGCCTATCCAAACCCGTCATAATCTTGTACACCTCTATCAAATCACCCCTCAACCTCCTTTGCTCTAATGAAAACAAATCCAGCTTCTCCAACCTGTCCTTGTAGCTAAGATCCACCATCCCTGGAACCATTCTGGTAAATCTCCTCTGCACCCTCTCAAGGGCCTTCACATCCTTCCTAAAGTGTGGTGACCAGAACTGGATGCAATACTCCAGTTGTGGCCTAACCAGCGCTTTATAAAGGTTCAGCATAACTTCTCTACTTTTGTACTCAATACCCCCATTTATGAAGCCCAAGATCCCATGGGGGAAAAATTCAGTTGGTTGCGCCTCCTGTTAGCGCCTTAAGAGGGCGCTTATGGGGCGCAAAGCAACTAGCGCCCGGGCGCGGCGATATTTGCGCCGCTCGCGAAATTAACTAGACATTTTGCGGCAGCGCTAAAGACTACCGCCACGATCTCCTGTGCCGGCAGATCGTGACGTCAGTCGAGTGCGCAACGCACCGGTAGCGCCCCGGAGCTGATATTGAGTGGCGCCCCCTGCCTTACCGCCTGCCGCTAGCAACGACAGGTTGAGGGGAGCGTTTTGTAGTCAGGAAGGGACTGGGGGAGCGCTATTTAAAGGTGACCGCAACCTGCCTTTTATTGTTGGTGACATTTTTGAACCACGCATTCTGAGAGAGAGAGAGACTTCTGGAGAGATTCAACACTGTGTGAAGGAGTTTTGGGTACTGAGCAGAACTTTGCAGGTTCATTTTGATTTGCCCTTCCTTGTATCGATTTAGAAGAGACTGTAGGGGTTGCACTCTGAGCTCTTTCCCTGGTACTCTCCATTGTTCTTTCCAGCAGATTTGATGTACAGGTCTCTCCAGGCCGAGATTCAAGGCTGCAATGAGCAGGATGTGGATGGAGAGCAAGATCAACCCTCCCCTTTAAGAACTGGCCGGCGCCATTGTGTCTGTGTTCCATTGCTGACTGACATCACATGAGCTTCGCCAGCGCTCTGAGTTAGCGCCTCGCTCCTCGGCCTGTGTGCCTTAGGACAGATGTGTAGCACCTGATTTAGCGCTCCAATCACCTCAAAAGTCAAGTTTGCAGTCGGAGGCGATAATTAGCGCCAGCCGCTAATCTTTGCGCCCGGCCAATAATTGCGCCCCAAACGGGGCGATACTGAATTTTTCCCCCCATATGCTTTGTTAACCATTCTCTCAATATGTCCTGCCACCTTCAGGGACCTATGCTCCCTGCACACTCTTTAAAACTGTGCCATTAAGTGGATATTGCCTCTCCCTGTTCCTTCTGCCAAAATGCATCACCTCACACTTCTCTGTATTAAATTCCATCTGCCACTTGTCTGCCCATTCTGCTAGCTTTTCTATGTCCTGTTGCAGTCGATTGGTATCATCCTCACTGTTTGCCACACCCCCAAGTTTGGTGTCATCGGCAAATTTAGAAATTCTACTCTGCACTCCAATATCCAGGTCATTATATCTCAAAAAAAGCAGTGGCCCCAGCACTGGTAATTAGTCTATAGTTACTGTCCAAAAACCCTTAATATCCAACCCCACCTATCACTCTTACAGAAGACTAACTTCCTGAAGATGGTATAAAAAAAAACTAACAAAATACAAGTAGTAATACCGTTTAAGTTGAAATGTTGGGAAATCTGCCCTTCAAATGAATCAGCATCCAGTGCACAGAATGCCTGTTAAAGTAGATCTGACTGAATTTTCTAGGGGGTACATTTCCACTTGATGTGTAGCAAAATCATTCTTGATAAAAAGGGGCGGGGGGGGGGCGGAGAGAGGGGGGTAATGATTTTATTACACAGTGTAACCATCCCAAGTAAATGCAGTGAGTTCAGTGAGCTCTTAGCTGAGCCACCAGGTGGTGCAATCTCACCATGGAAACATCATTAAACCAATCATTATGGAATTTTTGTCAATTCAGATAAAAATACAAGTTCTGTAAAAAAGTAGATCCGACAAAATGATTTTTAACTGAAATTAAACTGTGTTTCACACCGGAAGGTTATCCAACGGTTTTCCAAGCATTTTTCTGACATCGAATTCAGACTTTTGGCCCTTGCCAATCTCTTGTATAATGTGAAACTTTCAAAGCTGCAGTCAATGTAGGACGAAGGGTGAATCGTGGTGAGTTTGGAAATGAGTGTTGAGTGATCATCTTAGATAAAGTGCTCCCAACATATTCTTTGATAATATCTCTTCGTGTTTGCTTGTGCTTATTCATCTCTAGTTGCCCCAAGAAGGTGGTGGTAGGCCGCCTTCTTGAACCACTGCATGTAGCGGAGTGGTTTTCTGGGCCACTACAGAGGGCAGTTAAGGGTTGGTGTGGGGCTGGAGTCACATATAGGTCAAATTGGGTAAGCACAGCAGGTTTCCTTCCCAAAAGGACATTAGTGAACCAGTTGGGTGTTTACAACAATCAGACATTTACATTTACATGGTCACATTTACTGATACCAGCTTTTTATTTGTAAAGATTTTTTTATAAAATTGAAATAAAATTCTGGAACTGCCATGGTGAGATTTGAATTCACATTCACTGGATTATTATTCCAGGCCTCTGGATTACTAGTCCGGTAACCTTGCCTATCATCATCAGTTCACTGAACTCTATCTTGCACTGGTCTGCAATCCTGGGCGTGAGAAACGTGGCACTCAGAGCCACTTCCAAATGGCTCTCCTTTTACCTTCCTCCTCCCCATGAGTGCCCAACAATCGTTACCGGTGCTTCCTCCTCTGCTCAGCATCTGAGAAACGGGGAACTCCATGCTTTGGTCTTTTTGCTACCGGGGAACTTGCTGGGGCACTTACATGTGATGTGGAGGCTGCCATTAAGGTACGGGGCAACTGGAAATGATGTTTTTGGGTCTTGTGAATCTCTTCTTGCAGAAGCACAGAAAAAGTTTAGGTTAGCACACAGTGGAGATTAACAAGCTGATAAATGTGACAAGAAAATGTTATCTTCATTCCCTTCGGGTTTCCCCACCCCCAAAGGATGAAGAGTAACTTAACATGAAGACATTAACCAGTGCACTACAAATAGTGCCGAGCTGAAATTAAACCCCCAAAAGTGACGTTTTTTTAAAAAAAAATCTCACCTTTTTTTCCCCACCTACTGATGTCTCTCATATTATTCTGATATTAGTTATCATAGTCATTAAGGTTTTCAATGAATCTTCATTAGCAACAATCAAAATATCACAACTCCCTACCCCTGCATTGTTTCCTAGCTGGTTTGTTCTTGGGAAAAGGTGACAACCCCAAATACACCTTCATCATTTACAATAATGTGTTGCTTCCTCTGCTGCTATCAGGTGACCAAAACAGCAAATGAAACCAGTTTTACCCTGTCTATTGCCGAATCATTCCAATACTTGCAAGGATTGTTTTCTGCAACTATAAAAACCACGAAATCCAGCGTGGATTAAAAGAAAAACAGGAAGTGGACACATGTTAATGTTTACAAGAATTATTCATGTATTATTCAACACACTATTTGTCCACTTGGTTTCAGCTTATTACAATGTACAATCACCTTCACTGACTTAAAACCCTCCCATTCCTCCACAGCTAACTCCAACTGAGATAATGAACCAACAGCGTGAGTTAGTTCTGATGTAAATTTTGACCTCCTATTCCATAATGCAGTGTGTCAGCACATTAACATTCTGAGCATAGAACCAAAGATCCACAACCTAAATTAGAGTATCTTTTTCAAAAAATTCTGACTAGCTATGGATCGGTTTTCAAAAATCTGAGATATAAATGTTTGGTTTGTAGCCATACATGTTGTCTGAGTTGTAATTATTAGTGCCCGAGTTGTAACGGCGAGGTATCCATATTAGATTGGCATCCAATCTTGAAGATCAAGCTGCTGAGAAAATATTTCCCAGGTGAAGAAGGATGCAGCGAACTGCTGAGGCAGCTTAGTGACGTCAGATGGAGGGTGAAGTTGTCCCATGGTAACGAGTGTGAAGCAAAGACAAAGGGGGAGCTGCAACACCAGACAAGTCATATGTCGGTGTCAGATTAAATTACATCTAAAACAATGTTTGAACAAGCCTTAATGTAACGCCTTGATTTTATCATTCTTTTCCTTGTTTTCAAATCCCTCCATAGCCTCACCCCTCTATCTCTGTAACCTCCTCCAACCCTCCGAAATCTCTGCACTCCTCCAATTCTGGCCTTTTGCACATCCCCAATTGCCTTCGCTCCACCATTGGCGGCCATGCCTTCAGTTGACTAAGCTCAAAACTCTGGAATTCCCTCCCTGGACCTCTCTGTCCTCCTTTAAGTCGCTCCTTAAAACTTTCTTCTTTGTCTAACCTGTCCTAATATCTCTTTAGGTGGCTTGGTGTCAAAGTTTGTCTGATAACGCTCCTGTGAAGTGCCTTGGGATGTTTTACTGTATTAAAGCCGCTATATAAATGCAAGTTGAAGTTGTTGTAATGCATTATGCTCAACCCATCTTTGAAATTCGGCTTCCTTTGCTAGAATGAGAAATGTCTTTATTAAAAAATCTCATCTTTACATCAATCCATGCAAAGATCTCTCACAGGGCTCTAACCACTGCCCCTAGACATTCAACGGCATTACCATAGCCGAATACCCCACCATCCACATCCTGGTGGTTACCATTGACCAGAAACTTAACTGGATCAGCCACATAAATACTGTGGCAACAAGAGCAGGTCAAGGCTAGGTATTCTGCCATACCTCCTGACTCCCCAAAGCCTTTCCATCATCTACAAGGCATAAGTCAGGAGTGTGATGGAATACTCTCCACTTGCCTGGATGAGAGCAGATCCAACAACACTCAAGAAGCTCGACACCATCCAGGACAAAGCAGCCCACTTGATTGGCACCCCATCCACCAACATAAACATTCACTCCCTCCACCACTGGCGTACCGTGGCTGCAGTGTGTACCATCTACAAGATGCACTGCAGCAACTCGCCAAGGCTTCTTCGGCAGCACCTCCCAAACCCACGACCACTTCCACCTGGAAGGACAAGGGCAGCAGGCGCATGGGAACACCACCACTTCCAAGTTCCCCTCCAAGTCACACACTATCCTGACTTGGAAATTTATCGCCGATCCTTCATCGTCGCTGGGTCAAAATCCTGGAACTCCCTACCTAACAGCACTGTGGGAGTACCTTCATCACACTGACTGCAGCGGTTCAAGAAGGTGGCTCACCACCACCTTCTCAAGGGCAACTAGGAATGGGCAATAAATGCTGGCATTGCCAGCAACGCCCATAAACGAATAAAAAAAAATTAAAAATTAGTCCTTGCTTGATTGCTGAAGCCGACGGATGCATGTATAAGTAGCAGATAGGTGTCCTCCCTCTTCATGCCGAATCACTTGGGGCCAATCTTCCATAGCTGGAACAACCTTCAGAGAGACATCAATCTGCCATGCATGGTAATAAATAACGGGTAGTCCTGATCTCTGTACCTCGAGATGCTTAATAAGTATTTTGCCTCAGCCTTTTCATAATCATTCTCAAGCTAGCTCGCAACCTTTAATGAAGGTTTGCAAAGATTCACGGAAGTTTTCAGTGGTAATATAGCTGTAAAAATGGCAGACATTGATGATCCTAAAGTTTGTGGTCAAAATAGTTCCCAGAATGCATCCAGGACACTCTCCTCAATCATTATGCTGTATGTTAGATCTAGAATAGGAAGCAATATGAAGGTAGGAGAACACTTGGGTATTAGTGATTTAAAATGGGTTCAGAGTGAAAACAAAGAAAGAAAGATGTCAAAGATAAAGTTGTTGGTCTAAACATTAGTTAGTTTCAGTGGGATGAAAAGAGACCTAGCCCAGATTAATTGATTGGAAAAAAAATAGAAGATCAAACAACAGACAGTAGTGGGTGACATTTAAAACAAGATTGATAGGTGCAGGATAGATACATTTGGTCCAGAAGTAAAGGAGTACATTAAAGGCAGGGGTCCCTAGATGAATGGAGAGGTTATAACAAAAATTAAGTTTTTTTTTTAAAAGGTATATGATAAATATAGGAGGATAATACAGAAAGAAACTATGACAATTATATAAAGTGCACTCACTCTCAGTAAGCTCCCCGCTGGAGTGGAGCTAATTTACAGAACAAACGGGAAACTGTTCAACCTCCGTCGCCTCCAGTCCACATCCAAGGTTGTCCCATCCTCTGTCGTCGAATTAGAGTATGCAGACGACGCTTGCGTCTGCGCTCACTCGGAGGTCGAACTCCAAATCATCGGCAAAACCTTCACCGAAGAATAAGAGAGCATGGGCCTTACACTAAACATCCGTAAGACAAAGGTCCTCTACCAACCTGCCCCCGCCACACAGTACTGCCCTCCGATTATCAAAATCCACGACAAGGCCTTGGACAACGTGGACCACTTTCCATACCTTGGGAGCCTACTGTCAACAAGGGCAGACGTCAATGACGAAGTCCAACACTGCCTTCAGTGTGCCAGTGCAGCCTTCGGTCACCTGAGGAAGAGAGTGTTTGAAGACCAGGACCTCAAACCCAGCACTAAGCTCATGGTCTACAGAGCAGCAGTGATACCCGCCCTGCTGTATGTCTCAGAGACATGGACCATGTACAGCAGGCATCTCAAAGCACTGAAGAGGTACCACCAACGCTGCCTCCGCAAGATCCTGCAAATCCATTAGCAGGATAGGCGCGCCAATGTCAGTGTTCTCGCTCAGGCCAACATCCCCAGCATCGAAGCTTTGACCACGCTCGCTCAGCTCCGATGGACGGGTCACAACGTCCGCATGCCCGATACGAGACTCCCAAAACAAGCGCTCTACTCGGAGCTCCGACATGGCAAGAGAACCCCAGGTAGGCAAAGGAAACGCTTCAAGGACACCCTCAAAGCCTCCTTGAAAAAGTGCAACATCCCCACTGACATCTGGGAATCCCTGGCCTAAACCGCACAAAGTGGAGGAGAAGTATTCGGAAAGGCGCTGAACACCTCGAGTCTCTTCGCCGGGAGCAAGCGGAAGCCAAGCGCAAGGAGCGCACGTCAATCCAAGCACCCCACCCACCCGCCCCTTCAACCACCATCTGCCCCACCTGTGACAGAGACTGTAGGTATTGGACTCATCAGTCACCGGAGAACACATTTTTAATATGGAAGCAAGTCACCCTCGGTTCCGAGGGACTGCCTAAGAAGAAGAATAAGGAATGCAAAAAGATTAGAAAAACTCTCAGAAAACAAAGAGAAATTGCAAAGACTTTTGTAAGCATATGAAAAATAAAAGGATATTCAAAGAAGGGATAAGACCTTGGAGATGAAATGGCTCGTCTTGTACTTGAGAGTGAGGGAAAGGTCGAGATGCTTAATAAGTATTTTGCCTCAGCAAGGTGACAGTGGGACAGTATGACAGAAAAAAGAGCTTGTATTTATATAGCGCCTTTTACTTCCTCAGGATGTTCCAAAGCGCTTTACAGTCAACCAATTACTTTTGCTGTGCAGTCACTGTTGTTTTGTAGAGAGAGGCAGCAGCCAATTTTTGCACAGCAAGATCCCACATAAAACTATGAGATAATGGCGAGTTAATATGATTCTGATTGTGTTGGTTGAGGGATAAATGTTGGCCAGGACATTGGGAGGACTCTCCTATTCTTCTTCAAAAAGTGCCATGGAATCTTTTACATCCACTTGAGGGAGCAGATGGGGCCTCAGTTCAATGTCACATCCGAAAGATGGCATCTCCAACAGTGGAGCATTCCCTCAGTACTACATTGAAATGTCAGCCTGAATTATGTACTCAAGTCTCTGGAGTAGGAATTGAACCCACAACCTTCAGATTCAGAAGCAAGAGTGCTACCATTAACAGGTACAATTTCAAAAGGCTACTGAATTAATAAAAAATGTAATGGTGCTAAAAATAGAAAAGTCACCAGGCCCAAATGGTGTACATCCCAAAATACTGAAGAAGGTTGAGGAGCAAACATCAGAGGCATTACCCAGAATTTTCTAAACATCTTTTGAAATGGGAATTGTGCCAAATTGCCAAGAAAGGAATAAGCCAGTTAGTTTTACCTCAGTTGTGGTTAAACCTCAAGGGCCCGATTTTCCTCCTCTCCTCCACCTGAGCACAAGTCAGGCAAAGAACTGCCAAAATGCAACCAAACCAAACACACCTGAACCCACCTGTAATTCCAGGTTCAGCTAATGAGCATGCAATGAGTGCGTGCTGGACCAGTGTAGCACCCGGGGTTGAGTGCACACCCAATAGGAGAAGGAACATCATGTACTGCTGCAGGCCTTAAATCATTCACGCACACATCAGCAGCTCCATGCTGGCTGTTTGGCGAAGGTTGCTTGTCAATAAAGTTTATACAAAAATGTGCTCCTAAAACTTTTGCTATTTCTCGGTCAACAGGTACAGCAGAAAAAGTTGGCTTGGGACCTTCATATGTGGACTGCCCCAGCACATCACCTTGAACGGAGTCACTCAATCTCACGATGCCCAGTACCAGCACGGAGTCATCCACCCTGGGGGATTTAGACAGTCAGTTTATGAGAAACAGAAGTAGATGGAGATGGTTCATGAGCAGCAGGAAGTACCTGGCTGGGGAGTGAGGTCACCTCCATCCACAGCTGAGGACTGCAAGGATATGGATCTCCAGGGCACAGCTTTTAAAAGAATGTTTTTGGTGTACAATAAACTGTTGAAGTCATTGAGGGATGTGCCTAGGAGCTTCTAATACCCATGGTGGCTGGTGTGGAGGATTCCATACCCCATGTGTGTTGAGTTCTCATGCACTGCATTAAAAGTATGCAGTCAACCTTGGAATGAGTGACAGAACCAGAGATACCTGCAGTGCAACCTCTCAGAGCAGAAGGACTGCACTGCTAGTCTTTGCATCTCTGCTGAATACTCTATCTGGTGCCATACGAGCATTCGGCTGCAATATCACCGCCTCCTCAGACAGGTTTGCTATTGAGGGCCCACAATAATGTGATCAGTGAGCATGGTGCACAGACCTCAGCAACAGGGGTAGGCATGGACTGGCAATGGTTGATACTCTCAATGACAATCCATCCACACCATCAGCCATCGTCCTTGAATGACTTCACAGGTGCCAGAGAGTGGGCATTATCATCCTTGTTTTCAAGTCCCTCCATGGCCTTGCCCCTCCCTATCTCTGTAACCTCCTCCAGCCCTACAGCCCTCCGAGATCTCTGCGCTCCTCCAACTCTGGGCTCTTGCGCAATAACAATTTTCTTCACTCCACCACTGGCAGCTGTGCCTTCAGCTGCCTAGGCCCTAAGCTCTGGAATTCCCTCCCTAAACCTCTCCACATCTCTACACCTCTCTCCTCCTTTAGGATGCTCCTTAAAACCAAGCTTTTAGTCAACTGTCCTAATATATTCTTACGTGGCTCGGTGTCAAATTTTATTTGATAACGCTCCCGTAAAGCAACTTGGGATGTATTACTACATTAAAGGCGCTATAGAAATACAAGTTCTTGCTGTTGAACTTTTATAGTCAACATAACCCTACCACAGATTCAAACAGAATGCAGAGCACAGTTGCAGTAACTAAAATTATTTATTATGAAATGATGTGGGAGGTAGCTTGCCACAGTAATCGGTAGGCGATTTACTCATTATATCACACTGCACAGGCATAACAAGATTTATATAGAAGGTCAAGTCTAGAGCCTAAGCCTCAGGTTGGATTTGCTTCACTCAAGTTAATATTTAATTTCCTGTTACTAGAGATAAAGATAGACAAATCCAGACAGACCTGACCCAGACATAGAGTTCAGTGACAGAACTGCACAAAGTCTGTTCAAGAAAGAATGAAAAGGCAAGAAAGTGCTGACAAAGTTACATACCACAGCACCATGCCCCTCCCCCCCCCCCCCCCCACCGGCCACACTGAGTAGCACGTCTGACATTCCTCCTTCCCACTAAACAACTCTCCCTGTAATCAGTACTGTACTTTGCAATTCAGTTTGGGAAGATCAGTGAGAAATCAGCAAAGAAGATCAGAGTGAAACCTAAACAAGCACGGATATTGTAATGGAGCCACCAGCTCGTAACTCCAGTAGTTAAGAAGCACATGGTAACTGCTGCCTCAGTACAATAAATTTGGTATAATGAGGGCCTGACTGTATTTAGCATTTTGACTGGAGTAAATCCCAGGCTTGTATGTCCCCTCATTCCATGTCTTATATATGCACCTGAAATAAATGGAGAACCCATGATTCTATTAAGATATAACCATAATGATTTGCCGGTGATCTAAGAACATTTGAACTTTGATAGTGGTAGTGTTTGAATGACCACATGAGTGCAATCAATGGCACTCAGTAACCTGAAAATGCCTCATTGTAGAATCCCATCATCCTCTCCTGCTACCGCTGAAACCGAGTGCTGAATTTAATGGGCCAGATTTTGCGGTCAGTGGCCAATGAACGCTGCCAGCTGTTCATTACATGTGCGCTTGCCCATAGATTTACTATGGGCTTTTGTACTGGAAGTTCCTCTCAACCAACCATCCAAAAAGCACGGAGTCCTCTACAGAGCATCTGGGACCAGTGTGAACAGGGAAAGAAACAGTGCATCTCTTTAACCAATCAGATTGAAAAATGGTTAATGAGCAATGCAGACTCTGAACCAGGAAGTGTCAGTTGGAATAGTTAATTCAATGTCAAATCAGGTACAGAAAGCAAAAGAGAGGGAAAGAAAGATTGGATTAAGAGAGAGAGATAAGAGAGACAAATAGAAAAAGTAAAACATTTTAAAAAAAAATCTCCAACAATAATCAAAATCTGAAGGAATGAGACTCCACACTTGTAAAAGTTAATGTTCAGTCTCAGAGAGGTTGTTTGGCAATAATTAAGACTTATCACGCTGTTAAAAGGGTACTTACCCTGGAATAGACAAGCCTAACTTTTTCTGGTGTGTTTAATTCGTAGATATCAGGTAAGTACTGCAACTTCACGCCGTTTAATGTATTTGAACGGTGAGTCTGACAGCGAGATATCGTTATCGTGCAGCTTTTGGAGGAACAGGGCATCTGGGACAGCAACGTCCTGATTTATGCATCTAACTGCACATGTGCGGTCGCTGGAAGTTGCTGTCCGATTTACACGTAAATAACGGTGAGCGCTGGTAGCCTCACCATTATTTCTACTGCAAAATCCGGCCCATTGGATCCATTGTCGGGCATCTGTGACCTGGGTAAATGCTGCAGAAAACTACAAACTGACTGATCCTTGCAAATTGCCCTGCTGTTGCCTGTGACAAAAATGTTGAGTGTAGTTGACACATCTACTGCTACTGGCAACATGGAAGATATTGTTGATTTTTGGTTCTGGCTCATTTCATCTGTGGCTTTCTTGATGAGGCATAGGTTTCTCGCAAATTGTTCCTTCAGCGAGGTCAGGTTTGTCTGTCGCCTGCAATATGTATACTGTCTTGGGTAGTAGTGCATCCTGATGGTCTTCCTCTTATGGCCTTGTACCCGTCAAGATAGGCTGATGCATCCATGTTGCTGCATAGACTAGAACAGGGGAATCACTCTTTACTGCTCCATGCTCTCTGTCCTGCTACCTTAATCTTCTTAGGCAGTCCCTCGGAGCAGAGAATGACTTGCTTCCACATTAAAAATGAGTTCTCAGGTGACTGATGAGTCCAATGCGGCACCTACAGTCTCTGTCACAGGTGGGGCAGACGGTGGTTGAAGGAGCAGGTGGGTGGGGTGCTTGGGTTGACGTGCGCTCCTTGCGCTGCCTGCGCTTGGCTTCCGCTTGCTCCCGGCGAAGAGACTCGAGGTGTTCGGCGCCTTCCCAGATGCTTCTCCTCCACTTTGTGCGGTCTTGGGCCAGGGATTCCCAGGTGTTGGTGGGATGTTACACTACCTTAATACTGCTGTTATAGTGGTCTAGAAGGGAAGTATGGGTAAATTAACATGTTTGCCTGTAATTGATGCTGAACAAGTCCTGTAACACGGCAGCTCTGTTCATCAGACTGGTTTGGTCCTGGAAGGAATTTTGAGTGTGTAGGGAAAAATACTTTAACGTTAATGCACCAAATGATTACACGTTAACTTTAATTCACAGAGTAATTCCACCAAGTCACTGATAAAGATCACAGTTAATATTTTGCTCATTAAACTATTTCATTGACATGATTATTTCTAACATTCCACTGAATCCCTTAACTTGCCAAAGGTAAATTAAAATGGGAGTTGTTTAATCGCACATTAACGCTTGGGCAGTAAATATCAGTAATTACTTCACATTCAGTGACCAAAAAATCCTTAATGGCGGCAGACGAGGCAATTTCATTATAAATTCATATTTTAAAGCTGTCATTTGTCTAAACAAACATTGAAAGGTGTAATTAAATGCAGTTTGAGATAGGCTCCAGAAGTGATTTGCTATATAATTTCATTTTCAGTTTACACTGAAGGTGTTGGATATAAGAGACAAGAGAATAGAGGGCATTGTAAATGAGGGGAGGGGGGAGGTACTGACATTTCTGTCAAATGTCTCGTCAAGTCATGCATCTGAAAGTAATCCTAATAGTGTCTCCTGACAGAAATAAATTCCTGTTGGAAACATTACATCTGTATAATTAAGTGTGAGTGACTTAAAATGAATGTTGAGCAGCTGACATGAATGTCTTCTGAGTTTATATCGCTAAATATTGCAGGCTCACTTTGGTTCATTTGCCACCCTCAGGCTAACTCAATCCAACTCATCACAGCTGACCTTTCACCTCAGAAAATCAAGCACTGAAAACAGGAAGAAGCAGTCCTGCCAGTTCATGGAGCACGACTTAAACAATAGGAAAGGTTTAGACCGCAACTGAAATATCATTGTGGAATACTTGGGCTCCTGAACAAAACCTTGCCATTCAACATATAGCAGAATGCAGAGGCAAACAAGCACGTCCTATCTCTGTAACAGAAAAAACTGATCTCTTTGTGGCGAGGTTAGGAGAAATCTTTTTACAGAGTTGTTAGGACATGGAACACTCTACCAGGAAAAGAAGCAGAACCCATAATAACACCTTTTAAAAGGGAAGTGGATAACTATTTGAAAGCTTTTTTTTATATATAAAGGGTATGGGGGCAAGGGCAGAGAGATGGAGCAACATGAATAGCTCTTTCAGTGAGCTGGCACAGACACAATGGACTGAGTGGCTTCCTGTGTGCTGTAAAATTCTACAGAACACCCCGTGGCCCAGTTATGCTGAAGAATCACTTTTTGAAGTGGTTCTCCAGTGTGAGCCCCAAGACCCATTTATATTGCAACACTGTTGTTACAGCAGTCTAACAACAGAATTTTTCTTGTCATTTACATTTGCAATATTGTTATACATAGCGACAGAGTAATTCTTTGCCCAGGACAATTTCCGTACTTTATACATTTTTTCCTCCAGTTTTTCCTCTTGTCCCCAGCACTTCGATCTAAAATACTCTTATTAGAGGGGTGTCCATATTGTAGAGTGATTTCTATATGCGTTCCCTAGCCTTTTGCTCCCAGGTTAAGTTTTGACACAAGGTTTCTCCCTCCAGCATTTATATAAAACAAACAGCCCATCATGGTCGCACTATTGTTTAAACAAGACATACAGAACCAGATGTGAATGAAGTGCTAGTTTTTATACAAGGTGTAGAGTAAAACTAAATATATGACTGGTATGTTAATTAATTGTCCATTGGCAATATGTTATAAGCTGACCAAAGAGACTGCAGAAATCACAGCCAATGTACCACATTTCAATATCGCTAACGATTAAAGTAAACAATAATTGGCATGGAATGACACTTTTTGGTATGTCTATGTAAGAGAACGTGCAGTCGTTCGTGTTTATCATGTCTCAGTATCATGCTCATGCCTATCTAAAGTGTGATGTGGAAGCATCAACTTTGATACAGTAAGTGGGTTGATTCCGACAGTTTGGAGGATTATTATAGTGACCTGCAGAAGAGAATCCTTTGTGTTGCCCAAATGCAGATTGTTCATATTTACATAACAGAACACAACACAACAATCTCAGGAGAGGAAGTGAGTGAAAGGATGTTATAGTCAATAATTTTCTACAGTGTATGCCTGTTAAGTATAGAACCATTTCCAAAATTCTGACGAGAAGTAGGGTAGTTCACTCTAGTGTCCTGGCCAATATTTATTCCTCGACCAACATCACAAAAAAAATCTCATTGCTATTTGTGGGATTTTGCTGTGCGTAAATTGGCTTCCGCGTTTCCTACATTTCAACAGTGACTACACTTCAATAATTAATTAATTGGCTGTAAAGCGTTTGGAATGCCCTGAGGTCATGAAAGGTGCTAAATAAATGCCAAGTTCTTGCTTATTTTTTTCATTCTCTGATTTACCAAAAATGCATCATATTCGATTTTAACAGCTGTAATACCATTGGTAATGGGTTGAGCCATCCAATCAAATATTAGCTGAACTCATGCAAATTAATCTTTTCCCTCCCACCCTTGTTCCAATTGTCTTCGCACAAAGAGAGAATGAATGAACTTGCATTTATATAACACTCAGGATATCAAAAGCACTTTGCAGACAAGTGCAGTCAGTATTGTAATACAGGAAAATATCCTGGAACCATAGGACGCATGTTGGGGCACAGTTCCGTGGGAGCTGGCCGCCCTCCAACACCTTGTCCAAGTGGCTATTCCTCATGCCCAAGTCTAGACAGTGTGTCAGCAAGCTACATGATCATAAGGGGCATTTCTTCTGAGCCTTATCCTGTTCTCACCTGATGTTCAGTTCCTGCAAGAGTCACTCAATAGCAAATAGCAGCAGGAATCCTTGTGGATTTTTCCACTCCCTAGATCATCTAGGGTAGTACAAATTTGAATTATCTCCCCCAAAAGGCTGTGGATGCTAGGACAATTGGAACTTTCAAGACTTAGGTAGATTTTTGTTAGGTACAAGTATCAAGGGATATAGAGCAAAGATGGGAAAATGGAGTTGAGGTGCAGATCAGCCATCATTGAATTGAATGGTGAGCAGGCCAGAGGGGCTGAATGGCCAACTCCTATTCCCAATGTTCCTAACACATCACAGACCTAGGAAATGACATCTTCTGGTCTGTGTGACTTACCTATGAACCCATCAGGGAATTCTGAAAAATTGATTTAATGGTGCATTATTCCTTGCAGTTCAGTGGAAGAGAGCACAAGTGCACTTAGTGTCATGGAGTTCAAAACATTCATCCAGTAAACATATTCTCTAAATTAATTTTCATGGGAAAAAGTAATTAATAAGCAATTAGGTGAGGTCATGACATATGAAAAATATTTCACAGAAATTACAAAATCGCATATGTGTAATAGATCCATGAAATTACTTCAAGAGACTTTCTCAAGAGCATATTATATACCTGAAGGGCCCATCAGTGCCCTGCAATTTCTGCTCTTGAACTGAAAGATAATCCTTAATATATTCTCTTATGAAACATATGCCAGTATCGTTCAAATTACTACAATTTAAACAAATTTCTCGCTACAGTCCAGCAATAAAGCTAAAACATGAAGAGGAAGCAGCAAGTCTAGCAGTTAACTTCGATTCGGTTAACTTGCACGTTGGAATTTAAGTAGGATTCTCACTATATCTTCAATCTCTCAGATGACACAAAATAGCACTTGGTAAACAAGTTTTATACAGGGTAAAACAACAAGTTGTATACAGCAACAAAGCTATTAGGCAAATAGGCAGAGCACAAGGATTAATTTACAATACCTATAGCAAGAATATTCAAAAACTTGCATTTATATAACGCCTTTAACACAGTAAAACATCCTATGGTGCTTCACAGGAGCGTTATCAAACAAAAGTTGACACTAAGCTACATAAGGAGATATTGGCGTAGTGAATTCGTGCGAGCTGTGGGATCACGTGACTCAGTTAGAGCCAATGGCAGCACACCATCTTCCATTCATAAGTTTCACATAGGTGCTGTGAAATCTATGAATCTTACACCCCCCCAAAATAACAGCTAAACCTCAATTAAATTTTTAAAAAAAACCATCACATTAATAAAATAAGTATAGTTAATTAAATTAACCATTTTAAATAAAAAATTAAATTTTTGAAAAAATTTAAAATCTTTTAAAAAGTTATAAAAATAAACTTACCTGTCTTTAAAGTCTCTAAAAAAGATATACCTGTTAAAATAAATTCAAAAAAATACTTAATTCACTACTTACCTTCTTAAAAGTGGGTCTTACTCCTCCTTTTTACATTTCTAAAATCTTCAGTACTTACCTGCGCGTCCAAAGCATGAAGTGCACAGCGTGCGCGCAGCCTGTAGCACGCACGCGATGCACCGAGGAACCGCCCCCTTTTCAAAAGAGCAATTGCCGGAAGGCAGATGACCAAAAACTTGAATAAAGGTAGGTTTTAAGGAGCAACTTATAGGAGGAGAGTGGTAGACAGGCGGAGAGGTTTAGGGAGGGAATTCCAGAGCTTAGGGCCTAGGCAGCTGAAGGCACAGCCGCCAATGGTGGAGCGATTTAAATATGGGATGTGCAAGAGGCCAGAATTAGAAAGTAATTTAAAAAGTCAGTTGCTCTTCTAGCCTTTCTTACAACATTTTTCCTCATGCAGAATGTTCCTCTTAAAGATATCCGAGTCAGCCTCCCACTGAGTTCTTCAGTCTGAACAGCCTCTAGAAAACCCAGCAAGAACTTAAGAACACAAATGTTCAATTTCTTTTAAACCCTCAAGAAGCACTCAAGAAACTTGACACCATTAAGGATTAAGCAATCCGCTTGATCGGCACCCCTTCCACCAGCTTAAACATCCACTCCCTCCACCACCAGTAGTGTGTACTATCTACAGGATGCATTGCAGCAACACACCAAGGCTTTTTCGAAAGCACCTCCAAAACCCGCGACCTCCCCTACCTAGAAGGATAAGGGCAGTAGGTACACAGAGACACCATTCCCTCCAAGTCACACACCATCCTGACTTGGACATATATCGCCCTTCCCTTCATCGTCGCTGGGTCAAAATCCTGGAACTCCCTCCCTAACAGCACTGTGGGAGTCCCTTCACCACACAGACTCCAGTGGTTCAAGAAGGCCGGCCACCACCACCTTCTTCAGGGCAACAAGGGATGGGCAATAAATGCTGGCCTTGCCAGCAACACCCAGATCCGGAAATGAATACAACAAAAAAATTTTGAAGACAAGGTTGTCAATCAATCTTGATCAAAGCAACAATACGTGACAATAGCACAAATTCTCTTCATATTGTTTCTAAGATTAGATCACATTATCATAAAGGCGGCCCCATGGAATGCTAATCAGAATGCAAACAAACATGACCCTTGATTTCCCAATTGGCATTACTTTAAAAGGGAGCAGTAACAGGTTACCATCATTATGACTTACCATCATTACTTCGTGAGTCTTTTAGTTAAACTTGTAGGTAAATCATATTTTTGAATAAACTATTACATATCCATTTAACAAGAATCCTGCTAAATGACAGCAGCACCATTCATTGAAAGTTAAATTCTATAAAGATCCAGTTGTTGCATCACAAACTTAAGCGAGATCAGCTTAGCTCAGTGGTAGCGCTCTTGCCTCTGAATCAGGTCATAGGTTCAAGCCCACATCAGGTACAAAATCTAGGCTGAAACTCCAGTGCCGTACAGAGGGACTGCTGCATTGTCAGAGGTGCCGCCTTTCAAATGAAGCGTTAAACCAATGCCCCTTTTGACTGTTCAGGTGGAAGTAAAAGATCCAGTGGCACGGTTCGAAAAAGAATTGGAACGCTCTTCCATTGACCTGACCATCAATTATCTCTTAGCCAACACCACCAAAAGCAGATTAACTAGTCATTTATCTCATTTCTGTTTGTGGGACCTTGCTGTGAGCAAACTGGCTGCTATATTTGCCTACATTACAACAGTGGCTACACTTCAAAATAATTCTTTGGCTGTAAAGCACTTTGGGACATCCCAAGCATGTGAGAGGCATATAAAATTCAAGCTTGTTTGATCTTTAAATTAATACCAAAAATCTAGGCAATTGTCTAGAATCTTATCTAGATTAACACCTTTGGTGTCCGTACCCACACAATTGCTAGATTGATATCGCTCTAAATTGATTTGGAACATATAACCTGGTCACTTTCACCCACACCAACTGGCTATTACTGATATGAAATGACAATGAAAACACATTTATGTCTGATGCCAATCTGTAATGAAGTGCTTTCTAAATAAAATTCCAGAGACACAAATTGTTAAGTGTTACAAAATACAAGATTTCACGTAATTAAGGACAATTTGTTACCTTCAAAGAGCATTAACTAATTACATGAATTAGGATGAAACAGTTGAGTCATTTTGAGGTATTGATATGACAGTGAATGAGAACCTAGACTAAAACACAATCCTTAATTTAACCTTTGATAGACTGTAGTTACTTCTGACATGGGTGAAAGTGAGTAGCATCCCAGAGATCAGTGTTGGGACCTTTAGTGGGTTCAGAATCTCAATGCAAACTAATCATACTAAACTAGGAGGACAGCTGAACTTAAGGAGATAGACCAGGAAGTACAAAGTGAGTTAAAAAAAATTATAGAAGTGTCCAGAACAATAGCAGATGGAATTTAATACAGACAAGTGAAAGTGCTACACTTAGGAAGATACAAGTACACTCTGCAAGGTTCTGAAATAGCTGTGGGTCAAATGAAAGAAATCTGGGGGTTTAAGTTCAAATGATACTCAACGTGTCTAATTACTGTGGAGCAACGATTAACAGAGCAAATACAATAGTAAAAACAATAGGATACAGTCAAAGGGAAGTCATGTTACAATAGGATACAGTCAAAAGGAAGTTGTGTTTAACTCTGTAATACTCTGGTCAGACCACACTGTATCTAGTCCTGGAGGTGGTGGAGAGAAGACTGATCCCTAGCATCAAAGAACTGAGGTATGAAGAAAAACTAGAGAAACTCAGACTTTTCCAGCGTGAAAGGACCAGGATTTGAGTGCATAAACCAGGCTGGCACTCCAGTGTGGTACTGAGGGAGTGCTGCACTGCCAGAATTGCTGTCCTTTGACTGAGACATTGGGCCGAAAATTGATCCCGGGACGCGAGAGTACGCACTGTGTACTCTCGCGTATTCCCACTCCAATTGCCGGTTTTCTGCATGCCCTGCGCATGCGCTGAAAACCGGCAATTGCTCTTTTGAAAAAGGGGGCGGTTCCTCGGTGCATCGCGTGCGCGCTACAGGCTGCGCGCACGCTGTGCACTTCATGCTTTGGACGCGCAGGTAAGTAGGGAAGATTTTGGAAATGTAAAAAGGAGGAGTAAGACCCGCTTTTAAGAAGGTAAGTAGTGAATTAAGTATTTTTTTGATTTTTTTTTTACAGGTATATCTTTTTTAAAGACTTTAAAGACAGGTAAGTTTATTTTTATAACTTTTTAAAAGATTTTAAATTTTTTCAAAAATTTAATTTTTTATTTAAAATGGTTAATTTAATTAACTATACTTATTTTATTAATGTGATGGTTTTTTTTTTTTATTTAATTGAGGTTTAGCTGTTATTTTGGGGGGGTGTAAGATTCATAGATTTCACAGCAGGTCTGTGAAACTTATGAATGGAAGATGGTGTGCTGCCATTGGCTCTAACTGAGTCACGTGATCCCACAGCTCGCACGAATTCACTACGCCGGTGGGATACGCAAGCCCAGCACAGCTGATGTCTGGAACATCAAGTTCGTGCGAGCTGGATCTGAAAAAGCACAAGCGAGGTGAGACATCGCGGGGAAGGCTTACCCCCGCGGGAACAGAGCGAGATCAATTTCTGGGCCATTAATCTAAGGTCCAATCTGTCTTTTCAATTGGACATTAGAGATCCCATAGCATGACTTGAAGAGCAGAGAGTTCCCTCCTGGTATCCTGGCTAACATTCCTCTCAGACAGTAGAATAGTTGTTATGTTTGCCAATAGAACAATCACTGTGTGAAGTGCTTAAGGTGTTTCAATTATGTATGCTGCAATATAACTAGAACTAATACAAGTATTTATTATTTTTCCTCAGGCAAAAGAGAATAGTCAGTCAGATTCCAAATATAGAATACATATCTCCACTACTGGTCTGCACACTGGAATAAATAAAGGCAGTAATGGCATTCCAAAACCCATGTCCTTCACCACCTAGAAGGGCAAGGGCAGCAGATGCATGGGAACACCATTATCTCCAAGTTCACCTACAAGGCGCACATCATCCAGGCTTGGAAATATATCACCACTCCTTTATGGTCGCTGTGTCAAAATCCTGGAACATCTTACCTAAACATCACTGTAGAAGCATCTTCACCACATGGACTCCAGCAGTTGAAAGGCAGCTCACCACCACCTTCTCATGGGCAACGTGGGAAGGGCAATAAATGCCAGCCTGGTTGGTGGTACCCATAACCCCAGAATAAATAATTTTTTAAAATATTGTCCCAGATTCTGTGATCAAGGGCAAACGAACAGCGCTTGCCATTCATTGCACTTGCCCACAGAGATTCTGCGGGCTTTTGCATTGCGACTTGTGGTAAATAGAGAGTCAAAGCAGCACAGTGCCCTTTACAGGGGATCTGGAACCTGTGTGAACTGGGCAAGCAACAATGTGTCTCCTCAACCAATCAGATTGAAGAATCCTTACTGAGACACCCAGAGTCTAAACCAGGAAGTGTAAGTTAGAGTATTCAATTCAATGTAAAATCATATACAGCGAGTGAAATAAAGAGAGGGAAAGAAAGATGGGATTAAGAGTCAGAGATAAAACAGACAGGAAGAAAAAGTAAAAAAAAATGTTTAATATTTTTAAATCTCCAACAATAATTAAAATCTGAAGGAATGAGACTCCACATATTTAAAAGTTAATTTTCAGTGCCAGAGAGGTTGTTTGGCAGTAATTAAGCCTTACCACACCATTAAAAATTCACTTACACTTGAATGGACAAGCCCCAACTTTTTCTGACATGTTTAGTGGGTATATATCATGTAAGTACCCCAACTTTATGCCGTTGCATGTGTTTGAATGGCGAGTCTCTCGGCGAGATACTGTTAGAGCAAAGCTTCTGGAGGAGAGGGCAACTCGGACAGCAACTTCCTGATTTCCGCGTTTAACTGCACATGTGCGGACGCCGGAAGTTAGCCTCACCGTTATTTCTACTGCAAAATCCAGGCCAATGTTCAACAAAGCACCTTCTAATCCAGGCAATTTCTCTCTTAGCATTCTTACTGCATGTTTATTTATTATATGTTATTTAGTTACATAGAACTCTTCTGACTGTTTCTGTGATTACATTATTCAACTGAAATTATCTTTGTTAAATTGCACTGATCAATTAGCCATTTCATCGCTATTTTTTTTTAATTTGTTTATGGGATCTGGGCGTCGCTGGCAAAGCCAGCATTTATTGCCCATCCCCAATTGCTCACCCTGATTGTCCTTGAGAAGGTGGTGGTGAGCCGCCTTCTTGAACCACTGCAGTCCGTGTGGTGAAGGTACTCCCACAGTGCTGTTAGGTAGGGAGTTCCAGGATTTTGACCCAGCGACGATGAAGGATCGGCGATATACTTCTAAGTCAGGATGGTGTGTGACTTGGAGGGGAACTTGGAGGTGGTGGTGTTCCCATGCGCCTGCTGCCCTTGTCCTTCTAGGTGGAAGATGTCGCGGGTTAGGGAGGTGCTGCCGAAGAAGCCTTGGCAAGTTACTGCAGTGCATCTTGTAGATGGTGCACACTGCAGCCACGGTACGCTGGTGGTGGAGGGAGTGAATGTTTAAGGTGGTGGATGGGGTGCCAATCAAGCGGGCTGCTTTTTCGTGGATGCTGTCGAGCTTCTTGAGTGTTGTTGGAGCTGTACTCATCCAGACAAGTGGAGAGTATTCCATCACACTCCTTACTTGTGTCTTGTAGATGGTGGAAAGTCTTTGGAGAGTCAGGAGGCGAGACACGCACTGCAGAATACCTAGCCTCTGCCCTGCTCTTGTTGCCACAGTATTTATGTGGCTGGTCCAGTTAAGTTTCTGGTCAATGGTGACCCCCAATATGTTGATGGTGGGGGATTTGGCGATGGTAATGCTATTCAATGTCAAGGGGCGGTGGGTAGACTATCTTGTTGGAGATAGTCATTGCCTGGCACTTGTGTGCGGCGAATGTTATCTGCCACTTATCAGCCCAAGCCTGAACATCGTCCAGGTCTTGTTGCATGCGGGCATGGACTGCTTCATTAGCTGAGGAGTTGTGAATGGTACTGGACACTGTGCAGTCATCAGCGAACATCCCCATTTGTGACCTTATGTTGGAGGGAAGGTCATTGATGAAGCAGCTGAAGATGGTTGGGCCTAGGACACTGCTCTGAGGAACTCCTGCAGCAATGTCCTGGGGCTGTGATGATTGACCTTCAACCACCACAACCATCTTCCTTTGTGCTAGGTATGACTCCAGCCAGTGGAGAGTTTTCCCCCCGATTCCCATTGACTTCAGTTTTACTAGGGCTCCTTGATGGCCCCACTGTACTGATGCAATGGAATGTTGTAACCTGATTAAATTACCACCTAATTATGCGACTTGTACTGTTCCCATTTCCAAGGCCTGCCTATTCCATCCTCCGCAAAAGCTGCTGTTCCCTTTTGTCGTTCTCCCAGCAGAGCTTCTGGTGTGCTCTTAATTTTAATTAATTAATACCAGCAGCCCATCCTTGCAGGCGCTGATCCACACTCGCTTCCACCTCTGGCCATTGTTGGCCTCTGCTTCCTCGCGGCCCCTTGTCGGTACAACCCCAGAAGTTAATCACTGTTCTAGTCTCTATATAACTGAAGTCCTTCATCCCTGGTACCATCTGAGTCAATCTCTTCTGCACCCTCTACAAAGCCTTGACATCCTTCCTAAAGTGTGGTGCCCAGAATTGGACAATACTCCAGCTGGGGCCTAACCAGTGTTTTATAAAGGTTTAGCATAATTTCCATGCTTTTGTGCTCTATGCCTCTGTTTATAAAGCCAATAATCCCATATGCATTATGTAAGATTCTCAAAATTCACAGATCGCCCAAAACTCGAAAACAAACCCTAAGGAAAAAGACTTTGGACTCTTTTCTAACTATTTCAGGGTGGTGGAATGCATTGGGCCTGACCGAAGGACATTTTAGAGCAAAAACCAAGATTTGGTATTTTAAAAGACATGTCTGGGCTTGTAAGGGAGAAAAGGCTGTGAAGGAAGGTGGGACCATGGCAGTCGATTCAGGTCGATTACATTGGGCCCCTACCCACCGCCCAAGGAGGCTTTAAGTACTGCCTAGTCCTGGTGGATGTGTTCTCAAAGTGGGTGGAAGCGTTCCCATGCCGTACTGCTACCGCACTGGGTACGGCTAGGATCCTGGTCAGGGAAGTGTTCTCACAATGGGGACTACCGCAGTATGTGGAGTCCGACCAGGGGAGTCATTTTACTGGGCAGGTCATGCAAGAGACCCTCAGGGTACTCGGCATTGAAGGGAAATGGCACGTTGCCCACAACCCGCAGTCATCGGGTCCTGTGGAGCGTTTAAACCGTACCATTAAAGAAAGGCTACAGAGGGAAACGGGAGACTCACCCAAGAAGTGGGTAGAAGTCTTACCGTTGGTCTTAATGGGGATCCGAGCCAGCCAGTCAAAAAGCACGGGGTATTCCCCACACCAGCTCATCACTGGTAGGATTATGCGGACCCCCACCCATGTGCTAGCCCCGGTGCTCACGGAGGGTCAGCTCAGAGAGGTGAACCATGACAGCTTCATCAGGAATCTGTTTGAACACCTGAAACAGGTTCACTGGCAGGCTGCTAGCAACATGGGAAAACAGCATCGGAGTAACCGACTGCTGCTAGAACCCCGCAAGCACCACGAGTGGGAGATAGGGGATCAGGTCATGGTTAGGAATTTTGCCCGGGTAGGGAGTTTTGAACCACTGTACATGGGACCGTACAGCATTGTCGACAAGGCAAGCCCCATGGTCTACGCCATAAAGATGCCCCACCGCACGATGTGGTTCCACATTAACCAGTGTAAGCTGTTTAAACCTAAAGGGGAACAGCCAGCAAGGGCGAACCGCCCTAAAAGGTAGAGATCCTCAGCCAGCAGCTGTGGCAGACTCACAGACCGCACCAGTAGGGGCCGTGGCTTGTGTCACCGGAGGGGCCACCCCACCAATTATGTGGGACTCGGACGCACCCCCGGTAGCCAGAGTCCTGAGAAGGTCTCCTCACACACCACAGCCAAAACTACCGTGGTCACCAGCGCATCAGTTTCAATGGTTCAGCCCCGGAAGGGCCGCAACCCATAAAAGAACGCCCAAGGTCAGGGATAATTCTAGGAATAGGGATCCCCAGCCTGCAGCCTCCAACGGTGAGGGACTCACAGGAGAGGTAGTGGTGGGCAAAGAGAACGAGAGGGATCCCCAGCCTGCGGCCTCAGGCTGCAAGGAACCCACAGGACAGGACAGGGACTCAGCAGCCACACCAAAGTGGGTAGTTTGCTGTAATACAGGAGGGGACACTTCCCCGATCATCTGGGATTCAGGGAAACCCCCAGTTGTTTTAAGAAGGACTCTCTGGGTCCTGCGGTACAGGCCACCTTACGCCCAGGCGTACAAGCTGCCCAGAAGCCGCACAAGACGGAGGCCGAACAGGAATTAGCCTGGCCTGTCCGGAGACGGGCGGCGGATGTACATAGCTTTTCTGATGAATAAAGTTTTGTGACATTGTATTATTTTTTTATATGTATGTACCTTGAATGTAACTGAATTCTTACCTGTGTCTGTATCTGAACACTACACCTATAGGGGAATGTATGTTTTGGGTCTTAGATAGGTAAACTACAGGGGAAGGTTGGCTCTCGAGGATCAAGAATTTTGCTCACCCAGGATGATACTCTAGCGAGGAAAGTATCAGAGGGGGGACTGTAAGATTCTCAAAATTCACAGATCCCCCAAAACTCAAAAACAAACCCTAAGGAAAAAGACTTTGGACTCTTTTCTAACTATTTCAGGGTGGTGAAATGCATTGGGCCTAACCGAAGGACATTTTAGAGCAAAAACCAAGATTTGGTATTTTAAAAGACATGTCTGGGCTTGTAAGGGAGAAAAGGCTGTGAAGGAAGGTGGGATCAACCTCTGTAAAGACAGTTTGAGTATTGGAGCTAATGGAAACTGTCTGGGGAACCGCATGACCTCGCTGGGAGTTAAATCAGCCCCTATCAGACATTAATATCCTTACAATAAACCCGAGGAAAAGCAGTCTCCACCCCAATTTACAGAGCCCATTAAAAACATGCATAAAACAGATCACTTCAGCTTACTCTATAGAAATCCTAGGCCCAGTCAAGAAACCCAAAACTTGGGGACAATCAACTACGATTAAGTGGCAAATCGACAGGATGGAGCCATCCCAAAACCACTTCACACCTTAACAAACAAGTTACCGTTAACGAGCCCGCCAAAATCTAACAATGACCGAGATCTGATTTGGCATGCAGATAAGGGAGCTTCAATTAGTATAATTGAAGGCCCGTTCTCAACCTGAAAAAGAAGAAGAGGAAGGAAGAAGAACAAGACATCCACGGAGGCATTCTCCGCAACACAGTTTCTCCAGCACCACCGTTCAACGTTCCGTGTCCAGCCAGAAGGTCGACAGCTCGAAGGCCAGACCATTCAACAAAGTAGGCCGACACGTGGAAGAAACCAGAACGACCGCCTCAGTGACCATCGGACACCTCGCGGCAACAAGACCCTCACGAAAACAACCAACCGAACATCACCACCAATATTGGGCCACCGCGACCAAAGAAAACCAACTCGGAGAAAAACCAAAGATCCGCAAAGTTTCCACTCTACAATCTACTCCTGACTTACCCCTGGGTAAGATTTTCCCTAAAAGACTCTAAACCCTACTTCTAAACCAAAGAAAAGTGGGTACTCACTTGATAGATCCAATACGCACCCTACCGCATCAGCAGACTCGCGAAGACTGACCAGCTACGCAGTTGAAGTCCTCTACCGCGTACGGGGTACGGCAGACACCAACCAACATATAGAGCGAACCCCAAAACCGCGAACTAGCCCAATTGTCAAGGATTCTGGTGAGTGTCATCCCTGGTCCTCTGGAGTCCAACCTAGCTAGTGAAGTGGGATTGGGAGGGGTGAAGTATTCTCCTAATGTTATTTCCCTCGCTTGTACCGAAGTGTTCCCTACTTTATTAGAGTGTTAAGAGTGTTTGTGTTGTGTTTTACTCTCTTGAATAAAGATCAACGTTCTTGCATCAAAACCAGTTGTCTGCTGCACTTTTTGTCACAACCCCCAAATAAGTCCAAGGTCTAGAACCAAGGGAGTGGGAGCGATTTGAACTGCTCAGAAGTCAGAGGTGAAGCTGACACAAACCACCACCCCCTATAATCATCAACTTGTCCTGCCACCTTCAAAGATTTGTGTATGTGTATCTTTCCTCATCTAACTATCAGCATAACCCTCTATTCCCTTCTCCCTCATATGCTATCTAGCCTCCCCTTAAATGCATCTATACTATTTGCCTCAAACACTCCCTGTGTAGTGAGTTCCACATTCTCACCACTCTCTGGGTAAAGAATTTTCTTCTGAATTCGCTATTGGATTTCTTGGTGACTATCTTATATTGATGGCCTCTAGTTATGCTCTTCCCCACAAGTGGAAACACTCTCTCTGTAACCACTCTATCAAAACCTTTCATAATTTTAAAGATCTCTATTAGGTCACCCCTCAGCCTTCTTTTTTTCAAACAAAAAGAGATCCAGCCTGTTCATCCTTTCCCGATATGTATACCCTCGCATTTCTGGTTTCATCCTTGTAAATCTTCTCTGCACCCTCTCCAGTGCCTCTTTATATCTTTTTTATAATATAGCGACCAGAATTGTACGCAGTGCACCTATTCACGTTTATGCTGATTATTCCATCACACTTGAGCCTTGTAAATGGTAAAGAGGCTTTGAGGGTTAGGAGGCGAGCTATTTGTCACCCAGTCTCCATCCTGCTTTTACAGCCGTATTGTCGATGTGGCTAGTCTGATTAAGTTTCTGGTCAATGATGATCCCCAAGATGTTTATGGTGGGGGACTCAGACATGGTGGTGCCGTTGAAGGCCAGGGGTGGAAGTTGGTTGGGCTTTTTCTTGTTGGAGCTGGCCATTGCTTAGTACTTATGTAGTATGAATGTAACCCGCCACTTATCAACTCAAGCCTTGATGTTGTCCAGGTGCTGCTGTAGGCTGCTCACTACTAGGATCTAGAGAGAAAATGTTGGGAGTTAAATAGTTACTTACTTAGTTCAATTGGATTCTTTAATATATGCATTGGAGAAGATACAAAAAAGACCAGCACTCCAAGTCTAATTTTACTTATGATGCGGAGATGCCGGTGTTGGACTGGGGTGGACAAAAATGAGAAGTCGCACAACACCAGGTTATAGTCCAACAATGTTGGACTATAACCTGGTGTTGTGCGACTTCTAATTTTACTTAAGTAAAGAGGACTTTACCCCAATTGTGGCCAGCAACTACGGATACGAGAATAGTTAAATACACGTTGTTTACAAAACCCTAAATCTTCAAGTTCTTGATCTTAAAGAAATCTGTTCATAAGTGGTTAAGTCACATAAAAGGCTTAGATTACAAGTCACCAGTGCAATACAATTCCAGCTACGGTGCAAAGGAATCGGCTCCCACAGTGCCACTTATCCAAGCTGTGCAGATAAAATGCAAGAGTATAACACTGACCTTTAATCTGATTTATTGTTCCATGTAAATTTACTTGTAACTTTTCTGATATTAAGGGAGTGGAGCAGGAAACACTTGTAATCAGTACAAGGGTTGTGAGAACACATTCTTGTAAACAATTGCAACTCAGCTCAGAGGGGATTTGGAGAGAGAACTATGGAATCAGATCATCATTAATGTTTACACAAGGCGATAATTTGTTTTTTTTTTGTTTATGGGATCTGGGCATCGCTGGCAATGCCAGCATTTATTGCCCATCCCTAACTGCCCTTGAGAAGGTGGTGGTGAGTCGCCTTCTTGAACCGCTGCAGTCCGTGTGGTTATGGTACTCCCACAGTGCTGTTAGGTAGGGAAATCCAGGATTTTGACCCAGCGACGATGAATGATCGGCGATATACTTCTAAGTCAGGATGGTGTGTGACTTGGAAGTGGTGGTGTTCCCATGCATCTGCTGCCCTTGTCCTTTTAGGTGGAAGAGGTCACGGGTTTGCGAGGTGCTGCCGAAGAAGCCTTGGCGAGTTGCTGCAGTGCATCTTGTAGATGGTACACACTGCAGCCACGGTACGCCGGTGGTGGAGGGAGTGAATGTTTAAGGTGGTGGATGGGGTGCCAATCAAGTGGGCTGCTTTGTCCTGGATGGTGTCGAGCTTCTTGAGTGTTGTTGGAGCTGCACTCATCCAGGCAAGTGGAGAGTATTCCATCACACTCCTTACTTGTGCCTTGTAGATGATGGAAAGGCTTTGGGGAGTCAGGAGGTGAGACACTCGCCACAGAATACCTAGCCTCTGACCTGCTCTTGTTGCCACAGTATTTATGTGGCTGGTCCAGTTAAGTTTCTGGTTAATGGTGACCCCCAGGATGTTGATGGTGGGGGATTCAGCGATGGTAATGTCATTGAATGTCAAGGGAAGGTGGTTAGACTCTCGCTTGTTGGAGATAGTCATTGCCTGGCACTTCTGTGGCACGAATGTTACCTGCCACTTATCAGCCCAAGCCTCAAAGTCGTCCAGGTCTTGTTGCATGCGGGCATGGACTGCTTCATTATCTGTGGAGTTGTGAATGGCGCTGAACACTGCAGTCATCAGTGAACATCCCCATTTGTGACCTTATGTTGGAGGGAAGGTCATTGATGAAGCAGCTGAAGATGGTTGGGCCTAGGACATTGACCTGAGGCACTCCTGCAGCGATGTCCTGGGGCTGTGATGATTGACCTTCAACCACCACAACCATCTTCCTTTGTGCTAGGCATGACTCCAGCCAGGGTTGCGTTTTCCCCCTGATTCCCATTGACTTCAGTTTTACTAGGGCTCATTGATGCCAGACTCGGTCAAATGCTGCCTTGATGTCAAGGGCAGTCACTCTCACCTCACCTCTGGAATTCAGCTCCTTTGTCCATGTTTGGACCAAGGCTGTAATGAGGTCGGGAGCTGAGTGGTCTTGGCGGAACCCAAACTGGGCATCAGTGAGCAGGTTATTGGTAAGTGCCGCTTGATAGCACTGTCGATGACACCTTCCATCACTTTGCTGATGATTGAGAGTAGACTGATGGGGCGGTAATTGGCCGGGTTGGATTTGTCCTGCTTTTTGTGGACAGGACATATCTGGGCAGTTTTCCACATTGTCGGATAGGTGCCAGTGTTGTAGCTGTACTGGAAGTGCTTGGCTAGAGGCGCGGCTAGTTCTGGAGCACAAGTCTTCAGCACGATAGCCAGGATGTTGTCGGGGCCCATAGCCTTTGCTGTATCCAGTGCGCTCAGCCGTTTCTTGATATCACGTGGAGTGAATCGAATTGGCTGAAGACTGGCTTCTGTGATGGTGGGGACCTCAGGCGTAGGCCGATATGGATCATCCACTCGGCACTTCCGGCTTCAGCCTTGTCTTTTGCACTCACATGCTGGGCTCCACCATCATTGAGGATGAGGATATTCTGCAGCCTCCTTCACCCGTTAGTTGTTTAATGGTCCACCACCATTCACGACTGGATGTGGCAGGACTGCAGAGCTTTGATCTGATCCGTTGATTGTGGGATCGCTTAGCCCTGTCTATAGCATGCTGCTTCCGCTTTTTAGCATACATGTAGTCCTGTGTTGCAGCTTCCCTAGGTTGGTACCTCATTTTTAGGTACACCTGGTGCTGCTCCTGGCATGCTCTTCTACACTCGTTGTTGAACCAGGGTTGGTCCCCTGGCTTGGTGGTAATGGTAGAGTGAGGGATATGCTGGGCCATGAGGTTACAGATTGTGGTGGAATACAATTCTGCTGCTGATGGCCCACAGCGCCTCATAGATGCCCAGTTTTGAGCTGCTAGATCTGTTCTGAATCTATCCCATTTAGCACAGTGATAGTGCCACACAACACGATGGAGGGTGTTCTCAGTGTGAAGGCAGGACTTCGTCTCCCCAATGACTGTGCGGTGATCACTGCTGCCAATGCTGTCATGGACAGATACATCTGCAACAGCTAGATTGGTGAGGACGAGGTCAAGTAGGTTTTTCCCTCTTGTTGGTTCACTCACTTCCTGTCGCAGGCCCAGACTGGCAGCTATGTCCTTCAGGACTCGGCCAGCTCGGTCAGTACCGGTGCTACCGAGCCACTCTTGGTGATGGACATTGAAGTCCCCCATGCTGTGTACATTCTGTGCCCTTGCTACTCTTAATGCTTCTTCCAAGTGGTGTTCAACATGGAGGAGTACTGATTCATCAGCTGAGGGAGGGCGGTAGGTGGTAATCAGCAGGAGGTTTCCTTGCCCATGCTTGACCTGAAGCCATGAGACTTCATGGGGTCCGGAGTCAATATTGAGGACTCCCAGGGCCACTCCTTCCCGACTGTATACCACTGTGCCGCCACCCCTGGTGGGTCTGTCCTGCCGGTGGGACAGGACATACCCAGGGATGGTGATGGAGGAGTTCGGGACATTGGCTGAAAGGTATGATTCTGTGAGTATGACTTTGTCAGGCTGTTGCTTGACTAGTCTGAGGGACAGCTCTCCCAATTTTGGTACAAGTCCCCAAGTGTTGGTGAGGAGGACTTTGCAGGGTTGACTGGGCCGTTGCCATGCCCGTAGCCGGTGCCGAGGTCGATGCCGGGTGGTCTGTCCGGTTTCATTCTTATTATTTTGTTTCATAGCGGTTAGTGAGTGATTCGCTCGGCCAACAGAGGGCAGTTAAGAGTCAACCACATTGCTGTGGGTTTGAAGTCACATATAGGCCAGACCAGGTAAGGACGGCAGATTTCCTTCCCTAAAGGACATTAATGAACCAGATGGGTTTTTACGACAATCCGGTAGTTTCATGGTTACCATTACTGATACTAGCTTTTTATTCCAGATTTATTTAATTAACTGAATTTAAATTCCCCAGCTGCTGTGGTGGGATTTGAACTCACGTCTCTGGATAATTAGTCCAGGCCTCTGGATTACTAGCCCAGTGACATTACCACTCCGCTACCATTCCCGTGAATTGACCTCGTATAATTCAGATATGCAAGAAACAAAGAACTTGCAATTATAAAGCTCTTTCACATCCTCAGAATGACTCAAGGCACTTCACAATTATTGAATTACTTTTGAAGTGTAGTCACAGTTATGTAGGCATATGCAGCAGCCAATTAGCACACAGCAAGGTCCCACAAACAACAAATCAGAGAACTGCCCAGTTAATCCATTCTGGTGATGTTAATTCAGGGACGAATGTTGGCCAGGACACTAGTAGAACTCCCCTCTCCTCTTCGAATAGTGTTATGGGATCTTTTCCATCCACTGAAACATGTCCCATGTAAAAAAAACAGTGCCTCCAACAATGCAGCACTCCAACAGCACTGCACAGAATTGTCAGCATAGATTATGTACTCAGGTCCTGGAGTGGAGACAAAAGTGCTACCACTGAGCCAAATTGACATAACAGAGAGTAATTGTAATAAGTCAAGTAAGTAAAACACTTTCAATCCATTTGATCATTTAAAGGCAAGTGGAGAATAGGCATTTATCATCAGTTCACATTGGGCCGGATTTTCTGAAACCCATGGGTGCGTACGCACCTGTAGGGGCCGCGCAAGTGCCGGTTTCAGGCATGCGAAGCGCATGTGCTGAAACCCGGCACTTGCGATCTGTCAAGAATTCTCTTGACAGATCATCCACATGCCCAAGAAAAGTGCCTCTGCGGGTGGAGAGTTGCGCTTTTTGCATAACTTCCGCCCGCTGAATGACTGTCAAATTCGTAAGCATAAAAGAGTTTAAAATAACATTAAAATAAAAAATTTTCAATCATTTAAACATTAAAAAACCTGTGCAATAAGGTAAGGTTATTTTTAGCCTCTTTAAAACATTTTAATTTATTTTTCAAAAAATTAAATTTTTGTTTAAAATATTTAATTAAATGGCAATTTAATTAATTTTATATATGTAATGGTTTTTATTTATTTATTTCAGTGTGTTGGTGCTTTTTTGCAGTCATCCCCATTCATACTTTTGACAGTTCTGTGCGTACGGACCTGTCAAAAGTATAAAGGATGATTCCCTTCTTCCATTGGTTCGCCTGGCCCACGTGATCCCAGGGGCGCTTGCAAACCGCATGCACCCCTGGGATACCTGGGCCTCTGTGAAGAGGAGAGGCCCAGTCTCAGGATCTATTGAACCAGCAGGTAAGTTCGTAGATTTTTTTCCGATCGGAGGCATCCGCCCGCAGGAAGCCTCCGATCGGAAATTTAGGGCCATTGTATCCTGATAACTTTCCAAAAGGTTTACATCTATGCCATAATTATGGACAGAGATGAACAAGCACATCATCTGCACAGAGCCAGTTTGTGCACTGTACCAATAAACTGGACCAATAAAGCCCGATGACAGAGATTTGATAAATATGGCTACTAGAAATAAGGACAATAGGTATCCTCATGCCTTTTCCGGACAGAAAATAGAGGCATTGGACTTCATTAATTATGTACGCAAGTCATTGGGGATTGGTACAAGATTGGAATCTATTTATACAAACCCACATGCAGCTCCTATCTTTCTAATTTAGCAATCGGAAGGCCTGAGCCATCTCGCCAACTGTCTTTTCAGCATCTAGGATAAACTTCCTGATGAGTGAGTGGCGTGAACATAGGAGCACTCATTGATTAACTGGCAACTGGAACTCGTGCTTAAATGCTTAGCATTGTTGAGGTTGTTGATGTTGCATGGGGTATAAAACTCCTGACTAGTGCATCAACCATACATGATAGAAGAAAAAGGCATTAGGACACGTTTACTACAGATTCAATAGCTTCTAACTCATTGTTTCCCAGGGCCTCTAAATTGTGGAACTCCATCTTCCCCATTCTTTCCTTCCTCCAACAATCCACAAGCTTTTACAATCCAAACTTGCATCAACTAACCATTTAATTTATTTAATCTTCTCTGCTGTTTTTTTCAACCTTGGAGGTATCTTACGCTATGTGCCTTGACCCTTTTCCTAGGTTTCTCCAAAAAATTGTTTGAAGACTGGAATAATGTATAGATTTTTCCCTCCAAGATAACAGATAATTTGCACAAACTCATTTCCTTGCAAAATAGGACATGATGGATAATTGCTCCTTTTAGAAAAATAATGCTAATGAAAGTTAGTGATTACCTGAATAGAAATATCTAATTGATCTTACCTCAATTTTGCTTGTTAAGTGAAGGTACCCTGAGGAAAAACTGCAACTGAGATGATCATCTGTGCATGTCCATCCATTTCTGCACAATATATCTCAATAATTGCTGTTCCTGAGTGGAGGCCCAGGTAAAGTCCAACCCTGGCTCTAAAGCATGCAATGATCTCAGTGGGGCTCTAACAAAAGGATATTTGCAGATCGTCACACAGATATTTGCAGGCTCTGCAATCCATCTCACAAGATGTGTGGCACATGACTGAGGTTGTAGCTGAGAATAATTCCAATCTTTGTGCCACCATTTGAGAGCGGTTCTACCAATGCAGTATATCCTGCAGCCAATGGCAGCTCAAAGAAAATCTGTATCCAACCCCCGTTCGAGGGAGCCCTCCAGACCACTGGTTTCCTCCCACATGGAAGCATCTAATGATGGTCTGCAAGCCTTGGGAGACCAAAGAGAGAGATTGGCGAGTTCTGGAATTAATTTCTTGAGAGCAGGATCTGAGAGCTTGGAAGATATCAAGTACCCCTTTTTTCCAGTGGTTGAGGTAACTAAGTGACTTGATTGGGTTTATTCTCCAACAGATCAGTGGGCCTCACTATCCTACCCCTGCATTCTGGTGAGGTTGCAGGAGAGTGCTGCATGAAGCCTACTCTCCCTCATGAAAGAAGCACTAGAAAGCACTCTGGACTGCCCCTGTAGATGCCTTCACAAGTGGGAGGAAGTATGCGGGCACAGGCTGCTGAGGATCCAAGTCCAGAGATTCTGTCACAGGTGCATCCCAGGATTCAGCAGCCTTAAAGATGATCATAATAGGGGGAAGTAGCCATCCACATCACAGATCCCAGGCTCGGAGGTTGCTCCTAGAAGATTAAGAATACGGTTAAAGAGAGTACATAAACTCACAAGGGGTAAGGACATGGGTAATTCTTCATTTGTGCTTCACCAAATTGTTCAGGATCTATTACAACATTTTGAATATTATCTTGCTGTATTTCATGAGTACACTATAAAGTGGAAGTGACAGTGGTAATAATGATTGGTGCATTCAATTTTTATCAGACTATCATATTTGTCAATATAAGTAGAGGAGCTAACAATGGAGGTGAGCATTGATGTCTGAGATGCAATGACAAGCGATTGATCACTCATGACTGAAGGTTTCCCTAAAAAATTGGTCTTGACATACTGCTGACTGTAATGCTGTTGCATATTCTTCATATGCTGCCATATTGACCTTAAGGTTTTCAACCCCTGCCCCTCCTTCCTTTTAGAGGATGCTGTTTTCCAACCAAAGTTGTGGAGCACACAGCAGGCTTTGACAATTCTGGCAACTGTGCTAGGAGTATACTACAAAGAGCCTTACAACCCTGTGAAGGAATAAGCCATAAAACCTATTCAGGAAAATACACCATTCTATGAAAGAATTCTGGCTTTATTAAAACATGACAGGCTGGGTTTGGAAGTCTGGAAACCTAACTTATGGGGAAGCTGTGAAAGCATTCTGGCCATAGAGATAAGATGGTTGTTGACACTGAATAAATAACCTTATTGAAACAGAAGGTTAAAGGCTCCTGACAGTCTGAACCTTTGGGAACAAGACAATAGTTCACCCTGTACAAGGTGTTCTAATTTACACTTCGTAAAGAAGCACAAACATATGCTTTAGTAAAAATGACATCAAATAAAACACACCTGCTGTTACACCATTTTTTATGGTAAACTTAGAACACCTAGAGATGAGACACGATTCTGTATTGCTACCAGCTGAGGTGACTAAGAATTGCAGAAGTCAGCAGAAAAATGACTAGAGATAATTAGCTTACATCAGCAGAAAACCTTAAAGGGAATACCACTGGAAAAGGGTATAAATATTGAACTCTCAAATGGGATAGTAGATTCGCTGTAAAGGGGCAAAGTAATTCTCAGGCTTCAGAGGCGGCTCTGTAAGTCTACAACACTTTGTACCTCGGGGATCAAAGGTACTGTATTTGATTTTGGTGGATATCCTGAATAAAACTAAGAACTGTGAAACTGTAGCGAAGTTAAGATTTGAGAGTAAGGATCTCTGATAAGATTTCTCTTTTTGGAATTGTTAATGTTGCGATTGACTCACCAACTGTAAATTACATGTCGGTTCTTTAATAAATCTATATATTTTTAGAACTGTCTCACATAATACTTCTGTATCAAACTCGCAAACTCAAATTCTGTACACTCTTTGGTGAGGAGTTGCAGAATTCTGGGGGAGTTTTCCGGACCCTCATAATATCCGGAACATTACAGTCTAGCTAAACTTATTACAAGTGCAATCTGGAGGACGGTAACATTTTCAGGTTGTTCCTTTCCTTTAGGGAGAGATAGTCCAGACCTATAGACCCAATTAAGCGTCTTTAGGATTTGGCTACCTCAAACTTTAGTTAAAAGTGAATGTCTGAGGAATACGCCTGATCCGGGGTAGCCCTAAAGGGGCTAGGACTAGTAATTATCCCTTCAACCCGTCTACACTCCTGAGCCATCCTTTCAGCATGCAAATAGCTTGCTCTATCCAGATTCTAGTTTATACACAAGCTTGATTCTACCACCATTGTGCTTCATTGGTGGTCCAACACAGTAGGTCATAAACCAGGGCAGTATTTGGTAATCCTTGTTACCAAGTAACCATCAGGAGCCTTACTCTTGATCGAGAAAGGCAGCAGGGACACTCGACTGCCTCAGAATAAAAATGCTGTGGTGGCTTCCTGCAAACTTGGCATTAATATGAAGAAAGTTGTGTCTGCGGTCACATACTAGTTGGGCATTCATTGACTGCAATCCTTTACAGTTACTTAAATGGTAAGGTTGATAGTAGGGGCATGTATGCAGTCAAATGCACCAATAACTCAGGGGAAACCTACACTTCTGTTCACTCATCTGCCTGATTCCAGTGTCAAAAAAGATATGAACTGAGGTGCCCTGGAACACAAAACATTTGTAACCTGCCTACTACACAATGCACTTCAAATTAACTTACTTGGCAGAAGTCGTCAGTAGCTCCCTGGAATGACTGAATGGCAAATGAATTAAGGGCTGTCAGCATTGTCCTTGTTCATGGTCTGTCATCAAGTCACCTTGAAGAATGGAGCAAATTTGTTCCAGGGACAGATGTGCTGGTAAAGGAGTGTCTTGGTCTATAAACCCTGGTAATAGAGCATCTCCAAGAGGGACTGGCTCTTCTACAGTGCTGCCTGAATCAATTGCCTTCCATGGCTGCCTCTCATTCATTTTCTTCCTCTGCCTCCAACATGTAGAGAATAAACAGTGGGATGTCCTTTTGGAATTCCATTCTGCAGACTTTGAGCACTTGTCCTGAAAATTCCTTTCTGGAATTGCACTCACAGAATGCTGCAAGATGCACCCTCAATCTCCCAAAGTGTAGCCTTGAAAATATTTTCCAGGTTGCCCAAGAGAAACAAAAGTTTCAGACACATGAAATTTTTGATTGACTTTAGACTTGCAGTTGCCCTTTAAGAAAAAAGTGTTCCAACTTTGTCATCAAGATCAACAGAGAAACTCCACTTAAATCCTGTCGTAGTTTGCATGGGCAGAGTCAAGGACATAAACACTGGGATTTAGGACAGAGCTATGTAGCAGAGAGCTGGGAGAATCTACTAAATGGAGTAGCTTGCTAAACAGAGTGGCAATGGGTATCTGGTGAGAGTGGGAATTCAGTGCAGAAGGGAAACGAGATGCTAAATGCTTTAAACCAAGGGGCAACAGTAAATAAGTAAATAACTGCATTGGTGGAAATAGAAAAAGTGACGTCATAATCAACACACAGAGAGGAGCGGCAGAACCTGAGGAAATTAAGATAAGCATTTAGATTAGTATCTAGTTATCCCTTTGTGTGTTTAGTATCTTTCGTGGTTAGTGTTAAGCTTGAGTTAGTAGGGATTTGATATTAGTGCAAGTAAGTGCAAGTCAAAGGAAAACGAGCTAACTGATTAAATTCTAACTGCATTTAAAGACGCTAATAACTGATAAATAGCTAAGTAATCAATCACGGTAACTAATTTATTTATCAAGCTGAATCTACCTATTTAATAAATCAAGACCTCAGTGACCAATTAGTTCAAGAAATAAACTATAGATAACCAACAAATAAATTACGTAATTAATTAAGATATGGCAGTGTGTCGGGATTGTAGTATGTGGGAGTTTGTGGACAACGAGGCTGACCCATCTGCAAGAGATGTCTCTGCCTCGAGACACTGCGGCTGAGAGACATTGAACTGGGGTTATAGGGCAATTCTATAATTAAGGGGATATATAGTATTCTTTGCAGTCAGGATCGAGAATCACAAAGGATGTGTTGTCTCCCAGGGTAAGGGACATCTCGATACAGCAGGAAAATAATCTGGAAAGGGAGGGGGATGATCCAGTTGTTATGCTCCATGGCGGAACTAATGAAATAGGAAAGATTAGGGAAGAGATCCTGCTAAGTGAGTATCAGGAGTTAGGAGTTAAATTTTAAAAGCAGGACCTCAGGGGTAATCATTTCGGGATTATTACCCAAGCCACGTGCAAATTGGCACAGGGACAAACAGATTAGGAAAGTCAACACGTGGCTAAAGGAATGGTATGGGAAAGAGTAGTTCCATTTCATCAGACACCGCCACCAGTACTGGGACAGGACAGAGCTGTACCATTGGGACGGGCTATACCTGATCCTAGCAGAAAGGATAACTAGGTCCTAGCAGAAAGGATAACTAGGGCTATAAATAAGACTTTAAAAACTTATCACATTGGGTGGGGGGGGAGGGGGTGGGGGGGCAGAGGGAACTGCTAGAAATTACAGAAACCCAACAATAAAAGAATCAGGGGGGGGGGGAAGAGTAAAGGACAAACTAAAGGAAGGAATAAGGATAACACAAATGGCCAGAGATCAGATGAAGTCACAGAGAATAAGGGTAAAATAACTACAAAAAACAAAGAGACAGGAATAATAAATAAAAACAATTCAAACTGTTGGTACAGCAATGCATGTAGTATTCAAAACAAAATAGATGAACTGGAGGCAATAATTTGTAGAGAGGATCCAGATATAGTAGGGATGACTGAAACATGGCCACATAGAAGGACAGAATTGGCAACTAAATAATGCCAGCTATAACACATTGAGGAAGGGAAGGAGGTGAGGTGGAGTAGCGGTGCTAGTTAAAGATAACATAATGGCGGTAGGAACAAAAAAGATGTAACTAGCAGTAAGATAGATACAGAATTAAGATGGGTTGAGTTAAAAGACAAGAAGGGATCCATCACCCTAATAGGGGTATACTATAGACCACCAAATCATGGAATGGAATTGGAGGAAGAAATATGCAGGCAAATCTGCAAGTTGAGTAGCAGGCATAGAATAATAATCATGGGAGATTTCAACAACCAACAATTATACTGGCAAGAAGAAGTAGCAAAAGGAGAAGAGAAAATGAAGTTTTTACAGTGTATGTGGGACTCCTTTCTCACTCGGTAGAATCATAGAAATTTACAGCACAGAAGGAGGCCATTTGGCCCATCTCATCCATGCCAGCTGACAAAGAGCTATCCACCCTAATCCCACTTTCCAGCACTTGGTCCATAGCCCTGTAGGTTACGGCACTTCAAGTGCATATCCGAGTGCTTTTTACGTAGGCAAGAAGTCCAACAAGAAAAGAATCACTGCTGATCTTGTAATAGGTAATGAACTAGAACAGATGAGAAAAGTAAGAGTAGGAGAGCATCTTAGTAGTAGTGATCACAACATCGTAAGGTTCAAGATTAGGATCGAGAGTGACATAAGTAGGACAAAGACTAAGGTAATAGATTGGAAAAGAGCAAATTATGAGGAAATTAGGGCAGAACTAAAGAGGATAAACTGGGAGAAAATCTTGAAAAACAAAGACAGAAAAACAGTGGGAAATCTTTAAAAGGGTAATCAATAGAATTCAAGAGAAATGTATTCCACCAAAAGCCAAAAACAAGCAAGCTAATTATGGGGCACCGTGGATGAATAAAAAACTAGAGGGTAAATTGAATCTGAAGCAAAAGACATACAAGAAGTACTTAGATACTAAAGGAGGAGGACAAAAGGAAATATAAAGAACTTAGGAGATAAGTTTAAAAAAACACATCTGGAAGGCAAAGAAAAATTATGAAATCAAATTTTCAAAGAATATAAAAAGAAATAAAGTGTTCTATAGACACATAAATAACAAAAGGAAAATTAAAGTAAGGGTATGATGACTAAAGGATGAGTAAGATAAACTCACAGGTAATGACAGAGAAATGGCAGAAGTATTGAATACCTACTTCGCTTCCATTTTTACTGAAGAAGATAACGAAATAGACACTTCACTAGAGGATGAGCTTAAAAAGATTAACACAGTTGGGACAGAAACGGAGAAAATAATTTGACAAACTAGGAAAACTAAAATAGGATAAAACCCCAGCTTCGGATGGTATGCACCCATGCATACTCAAGGAAACTAGGGAGGAGATAGCAGAGGCACTAGTTTATACAAGTTCCATAGAGAGGGGACAGTGCCAGAGGACTGGCGGACAGCTAATATTGTTCCTATATACATAAAGGGAGATAGAACCAAACCTGGGAACTACAGACCAGTCAGCTTAACATCAGTGGTAGGAAAGATACTGGAATCTATATTAAAAGAAGTGATAGAAGAGCATCTAGAAACAGAAAATATAATTTAAAAAGTCAGCATGATTCCGAAAGGCTTAGTCATGCTTAACTAACCTGACAGAATTCTTTGAAGAGGTAATGGAAAGAGTAGACAAGGGTAATGTAGTAGATATACTTGGATTTTCAAAAGGCCTTTGATAAGGTACCACACAGTAGGCTCATGGCAAAGGTTAGGGCATGTGGAGTCACGGGACACATAGCTGAATGAATAGCAAATTAGCTAAAAAAATAGAAAGCACAGAGCAGAGGTGAAGGGTAGTTATTCAGATTGGAGGAAGGTAGAAAGTGGTGTTCCACAAGGATCAGTACTGGGACCAATGTTATTCATAATTTACATGAATGATTTGGACTTAAGTAACTCAATATCAAAATTTGCAAATGATACCAAACTGGGGAGTATAGCTAACACTGAGGAAGAATGCAACATATTAGAAAAAGATATTAGAAAACTTGCAGACTGGGCAGTTAAGTGGCAAATGAACTTTAACACAGGTAAAGGTGAAGTGATGCACTTTGGTGGAAAAAATAGAAACATCACCTACACCTTAGAAAATAAGAAACTGAATGGGGTAGAAGAGCAAAAGGATCTAGGGATATGGGTGAACATCGCAGGTCAACAAAGCAATTAAAAACTCTAACAAAGCACTGGGATTTATTTCTAGGGGTATACAATTCAAAAGTAATAAAGTTATGTTAAACACGAGTCTCCTCCTATTCCATCTAACTCTTCTCAGAGTTTCAGCATATCTTTCGATTCCCTTTTCTCTCATGTACTTGTGTGAATGCATTGGACAGGGTAGATGTGGAGAGAACATTTCTACTTGTGGAAGAATCCAAAACTAGAGCCATAAATCCAAGATAGTTACCAATAAATCCATTAGGGAAATAAGGAGAAATTTCTTTACTCAAGAGTGGTTAGAATGTAGAACTCGCTACCACAGGAAGTGGTAGACTTGTGTGGAGTATAAACACCACCACAGACTAGTTGGGCCAAATGGCCTGTTTCTGTGCTGTATATTCTATGTAAAAATATTTAATTTACTCAGGAACTGAGTAGTATACACCAAAGAAACCAGTAAATGGTTCAGTATAGTGTTTTTAAGTCATTTTCAGTGATTTAAAATCAAGTTACTCTCAGGTGGAGGTCTGGACACTTATTGAAAATACTTATTTTTTTGTGATGAAACCATTTTCAGCTGTGTTAATAAAATTGCACCAGGTTACCACTCTTAAATACATCAAGGAATATTTTTTAATGCAAAAGAAAAAAAAAACTACTGCATTCTACTGCACTGATCTACAGTGTGCTGGTTCATGAAAGATTTTACATTTGTGATTATGCAAATAAGTTTGGAAGGAAACTTAACCATAACTTCACTTCAGAAATAGCACAATTTGCTCCCAGTTTCCCAATTGCGCCCAAAGCAGAAACCCTACCCCATGCAATTACAAGGATTAGGATGGGATGACGACATAGAATTACATCGAGTATACAGCACAGAAACAGGCTATTTGGCCCAGCTAGCCTATGCTGGTGATTATACTCCACACGAGCCTCCTCCCATTCCATCTAACTCTTCTCAGAGTTTCAGCATTTCTTTCTATTCCCTTTTCTCTCATGTGCTCATCTCATGCCCTTTTGAAAGCACCTAAGCTATTTGCTTCAACCACTTCATGTGGTAGCAAGTTCCACATTTGAACTACTCTCTGAGTAAAGAAATTTCAGCTTAGTTCCCCATTGGATTTATTCAATATTTTTAGTATGTAAAAACTTTTAAAGCATGCCGACTAGTGCCTGTACACCTAAAAAAAAACAGCTTAATTTGAAGAGCCTCCTTTAATGGCCGCAAGCGGCGGAAACCCACCATACTCGTTATTTCGATCTGGGAGCATGGCCAGTTTTGTGGATGAGGCCGGCTTCAGGCAAAGTGATTTTTAAACCAGCGTTAAAGATAACGGAAACTCGACTTATGCTTGACATAATTTGCATTTAAAATGCCCCAATCTTTTGTGTTGGTTCGGCCGATTCCACCTATATTGCGCTGATAATACTAGTGCAAGGGAACGGTAGCGTGGTGGTAATGTCACTGGGCTAGTAATCCAGAGGCCTGGACTAATGATCCAGAGACGCGAGTTCAAATTAAAATTCAGTTAATTAAAGAAAACTGGAATAATTACTAGTAACCATGAAACTATCGGATTGTCGTAAAAACCCATCTGGTTCACTAATGTCCTTTGGGGAAGGAAATCTGCCGTCTTCACCTGGTCTGGCCTACATGTGACTCCAGACCCACAGCAATGTGGTTGACTCTTAACTGCCCTCTGAAATGGCCCAGCAAGCCACTCAGTTTTAACAAACCGCTACGAAACACAATAATAAGAATGAAACCGGACAGACCACCCGGCATTGACCTCGGCACCGGCTACGGACACGGCAATGCCACACCCAGCCCAATCGACCCTGCAAAGTCCTCCTCACCAACATCTGAGGACTTGTGCCAAGCAACAGCCTGACATTGTCATACTCACAGAATCATACCTTTCAGCCAATGTCCCAAACTCCTCCATCACCATCACTGGGTATGTCCTGGCAGGACAGACCCACCGGGGTGGCAGCACAGTGGAATACAGTCAGGAAGGAGTGGCCCTGGGAGTGCTCAACATTGACTCTGGACCCCATGAAGTCTCATGGCTTCAGGTCAAGCATGGGCAAGGAAACCTCCTGCTGATTACCACCTACCGCCTTCCCTCAGCTGATGAATCAGTACTCAAAACTGGGCATCCATGAGGCGCTGTGGGCCATCAGCAGCAGCAGAATTGTATTCCACCACAATGTGTAACCTCATGGCCCAGCATATCCCTTACTCTGCCATTACCATCAAGCCAGGGGACCAACCTTGTTTCAATAAGGAGTGTAGAAGAGCATGCCAGGAGTAGTACTTAACAATGAGGTGCCAACCTGGGGAAGCTGCAACACAGGACTACATGCATGCTAAAAAGCGGAAGCAGCATGCTATAGACAGGGCTTGGCGATCCCACAATCAACAGATCAGATCAAAGCTCTGCAGTCCTGCCATATCCAGTCGTGAATGGTGGTGGGCCATTAAACAACTAACGTGAGGAGTTGGCTCCATGAATATCCCCATCCTCAATGATGGTGGAGCACAGCACATGAGTGCAAAAAACAAGGCTGAAGCATTTGTAACCATCTTCAGCCGGAAGTGCCAAGTGGATGATCCACATCAGCCTCCTCCTGAGCTCTCACCATCACAGAAGCCAGTCTTCAGCCAATTCGAATCACTCCACGTGATATCAAGAAACGGTTGAGCGCACTGGATACAGCAAAGGCTATGAGCCCCGACAACATCCCGGCTATCATGCTGAAGACTTGTGCTCCAGAACTAGCAGCGCCTCTAGCCAAGCTCTTCCAGTACAGCTACAACACTGGCATCTACCCGACAATGTGGAAAACTGCCCAGGTATGTCCTGTCCACAAAAAGCAGGACAAATCCGACCCGACCAATTACCGCCCCATCAGTCTACTCTCAATCATCAGCAAAGTGATGGAAGGTGTCATCGACAGTGCTATCAAGCGGCACTTACTCACCAATAACCTGCTCACGGATGCCCATTTTGGGTTCCACCAAGAGCACTCGGCTCCCGACCTCATTACAGCCTTGGTCTAAACATGGACAAAAGGAGCTGAACTCCAGAGGTGAGGTGAGAGTGACTGCCCTTGACAACAAGGCAGCATTTGACCGAGTGTGGCATCAAGGAGCCCTAGTAAAATGGAAGTCAATGGGAATCGGGGGGGGGGGAAACGCTCCACTGGCTGGAGTCATACCTAGCACGAAGGAAGATGGTTGTGGTGGTTGAAGGTCAATCATCACAGTCCCAGAACATCGCTGCCGGAGTTCCTCAGGGCAGTGTCCTAGGCCCAACCATCTTCAGCTGCTTCATCAATGACCTTCCCTCCAACATAAGGTCAGAAATGGGGATGTTCGCTGATGACTGCAGTGTTCAGCGCCATTCACAACTCCTCAAATAATGAAGCAGTCCATGCCCACATGCAACAAGACCTGGACGACGTTCAGGCTTGGGCTGACAAGTGGCAGGTAACATTCGCACCACAGAAGTGCCAGGCAATGACTATCTCCAACAAGCAAGAGTCTAACCACCTCCCCTTGACCTTCAACCGTATTACCATCACTGAATCCCCCACCATCAACATCCTGGGGGTCACCATTGACCAGAAACTTAACTGGACCAGCCACATAAATACTGTGGCAACAAGAGCAGGTCAGAGGCTAGGTATTCTGCAGCGAGTGTCTCATCTCCTGACTCCACAAAGCCTTTCCACCATCTACAAGCACAAGTAAGGAGTGTGATGGAATACTCTCCACTTGCCTGGATGAGTGCAGCTCCAACAACACTCAAGAAGCTCGAACACCATCCAGGACAAAGCAGCCAGCTTGATTGGCACCCCATCCACCACCTTAAACATTCACTCCCTCCACCACCAGCGTACCGGTGGCTGCAGTGTGTACCATCTACAAGATGCACTGCAGCAACTTGCCAAGGCTTCTTCGGAAGCACCTCCCAAACCCGCGACCTCTTCCACCTAGAAGGACAAGGGCTGTAAAGGAATGAGCCACATTACAGAAAAATATACCATCCTATGAACAGAATTCTGACTTTATTAAGATATGACAAACTGGGTTTAAAAATCTAAAAGCCTCAATGACACAGGCTGCAAACAGAGCACAGATAAGATGAAGTATTAACACAAAAGTTGTAAACACCACACAAGCTTTGAAATGGGAAATGGTTATTGACACTGACACAATGGCCTATTGAAGAAGCAAAGAGTTGGTTCCAAGGAGTCTGTAGTTTGGAACCAAAACAATAGCAATGCCCAAGTAAAGTGTTAAAAACTAACACGTCGAACAAAAAACAGAATATTAAAAAACCATGTGCCTTTGTAAAAGTAACATCAAATGAAACACGATTATATATATAACCAACTAAGACGGCTAAGAAAACAAACACCCTAGATGAAGTGTTTTTAATTTACATATTGTAAAAGGTACAAACAGGACACTTTGAAAATATTACATCAATAGATGACACCAAGCAATCACACTGTTTATGTGTTGAACTTGGAACACACGGAGACACGACGTCTGTAATACAAGCAGCTAAAGTGATTTAACAATTCAATGGAAGACTTCCTAAGAATGGCATCAAATAGATAAATCTGTTATACCATATTTTATGATAAGTTTTTGAAACACCTATACAGCAGACAGGATTCTAAAGTTGGCAGCTTAAATGACAGTAAGAATAGAAAAGAAGTCAACAGGGGTATGGCTCGAGATAATTAGCTTACATCAGCAGAAAACTTCAAAGAATATACCACTAAAAAAAGTTATAAAAATAGAGCTTTTCAGATAGAGAGAAGAAGTCGCTGGGAAGGGGCAGAGTGATTCTCGCCTTCAGAACCACTCTGTAGGTCTACAACTCTTTGAGTCTCGGGTAATCAAGGTATTTGATTTTGGTGGATATTCTGGATTAAGAAATAAGTAGAAGTGTGGAAATGTAACGAAGTTAAGATTTGAGAATAAGGATCTCTGATAAGAAATGTAAGCTATTTGTATTCTGGACTGTTAAAGTTGTGATGAAATCAACAGCTGTTAAACTACATGTCGGTTCGTTAATAAATCTATATATTTTTGGAATTGTCTCAGTGTAATTTTGTATCAACCTCGCGAACTCAATTTCTATACACTCTTCTGTAAGGAGTTGCAGAATTCTGGGGGGTTTTCCGGACCCTCATAATATCCGGAAGGTGACAGTCTAGTTAAACTTGTTAAAAGTGCTATCCGGAGGACGGTAACATCTTCAGGCTGTTCCTTTCCTTTAGGGAGAGATAGTCTGAACCTTTAGACCCAATTAAGCATCTCTAGGATTCGGCTACCGCTAACTTTAGTTGAAGGTGAACGTCTGGGGAATACGCCTGATCTGGGGTAGCCCGAAAAGGGCTAGGACTAGTAATTATCCCTTCAGTGCAGCAGGCGCATTTGAACACCATCACCTCCACGTTCCCCTCAAGTCATGCACCATCCTGACTTAGAAGTATATCGCCGATCCTTCATCGTCGCTGGGTCAAAATCCTGGAACTCCCTACCTAGCAGCATTGTGGGAGTACCTTCACCACACGGACTGCAGCGGTTCAAGAAGGCGGCTCACTACCACCTTCTCAAGGGCAACTAGGGGTGGGCAATAAATGCTGGCCTTGCCAGCGATGCCCACATCCCATAAACAAATTATTTAAAACTAGTGGAAACTCTACCCCCGTGGCTGCACTGAACAGTGGGCTGACATTTCTTTCTAGGTACAGAATGGGGCAGGAAACCCAACAGAGCACAACATTAGCAGATCCAATGTCCACCAAAAATTCCGGTTCCTCCCCACAAAAAATTTTGCTCTTCTGACCTTCCTCCACCCCTCCCCCCACCCCCAATGGAATTTTGGACCCAATGTCTCAAAATTTCACCTGATAGCATGCAATTAGTTATGAATGTCATTCTAAACCATTGTTTGTACTGTTGTATAATAACTTAAAAAATCTGTTTTCCTCACATTTGTTCAGAATTGCAATAATATGCAATTAAAAGTATTAAAAGTATTTTATAAATTGGTAATCTCCCCAGGCAACCTTTAATTTATGTTTCAGCTGAACTTCAATAACTGCTGTTGAGCCAACTTTCTTGAAACCTAATAAAATAGGCTAATCCGTTAGTGTACGAAGGAGCTGCAAATAAATGAAATGCTTCAAAGACCCTTAACATTATGTGGGTGTCATGTTCTACATGCACCATTGCTGCTCTTAAGTTTATCAAAGTACATCAATACCAATGCAGGTTGCTGATATTTTTACTTGAAGAACTGACCTGTGTAAAATCATTGTGAACTGCAGATTTTATAGCCCTTTACTTGGCATTGTTGCTGCTGATGGCAGCCCCAACTTCAGCAGTAGTTCTGTAAAATATACGAGGTGGTCTTCCCTAGTGCAATACAGCCAGCGGCAGGAAAAGTTGCCATTCTTTCTTGTTCTACAATGCTCCCAAGATATAAAAGTCCGTTCTTCAATTTCCAATCTTTACGTTTTATGTGGTCAAATAGAGAAATCTCAAAAGGAAGCCATGGAATACAATATTTAATGCACAAGCTATTTGTATGAAATAAAACAAATTGAAATGCTGCATTATGCAAATGATGGAATGCAAGCCAATATTTATCAAAATGCAATTGCAGCATGTACACTCCCCAACATGTGCTGCATAACTAATAAAATCTATGAACAGATAGTTCTCGTTTGTTATTTATCTTGTTGTGTGAATTAACTAAAACTTTAAGTGCTGACATGCCAATTGTTAAAAAAGCACCACCATTTCAACACAAAACACAGCAATTTTGCTAAAGAGATGCCTCTGAAAGCCTTCAGCCTGATATTAATGTGAGTGGAGTCACAGGTTACAAGTGATCCTCAAACAGCCATGCGAAGTTAGCATGTTTCCAGAGATGTAAACAAGATGCAGCTCAACAACATTTACTAATGAGAAATGTATTTGCCATAACATATGAAACAATTTATGCCCACGATGACCTTGCAAATATAAGTGTGTGATCAATGGGAATAAAGCTGACAGAAATAGAATACAAGGCCAGACAAGAGATGGTTTCAATGTGTGTGCGGTACAGCATGGATATTGAATTTCTTTCTTGGCTCTTATAGCAGGGTTGCGTGTTCTAGAGACAGAATCATAGAATGGTTACAGCACAGAAGGAGGCCATTCGGCCCGTCGAGTCCATGCCAGCTCTCTGCAAGAGCGCTTCAGCTAGTCCCACTCCCCCGCCCTTTCCCCATAGCCCTGCAAATTTTTTTCCTTCGGATACTTATCCAATTTCCTTTTGAAAGCCACAATTGAATCTGCCTCCACCACCCTCTCAGGCAGTGCATTCCAGATCATAACCACTCACTGCGTAAAAAAGTTTTTCCTCATGTTGCCTTTGGTTCTTTTGCTAATCACCTTAAATCCGTGTCCTCTGGTTCTCGACCCTTCCGCCAATGGGAACAGTTTCTCTCTATCTACTCTGTCTAGACCCCTCATGATTTTGAACACCTCTATCAAATCTCCTCTCAACCTTCTCTGCTCTAAGAAGAACAACCCCAGCTTCTCCAGTTTATCCATGTAACTGAAGTCCCTCATCCCTGGACTCATTCTTGTAAATCTTTTTTGCACCCTCTCTAAGGCCTTCACATCCTTCCTAAAGTGCATGTCCAGAATTGAACACAATACTCCAGTTGAGGCCGAACCAGTGTTTTATAAATGTTCATCATAACTTCTTTGCTTTTGTACTCTATGCCTCTAGTTATGAAGCCCAAGACCCCGTATGCTTTTTTAAACACTTTCTCAACCTGCCCAGCCACCTTCAACGATTTGTGCATATATACCCCCAGATCTCTCTGTTTATACACCCCCTTTAGAATTGTACCCTTTCGTTTATATTGCCTCTTCTCGTTCCTCGACAGGCAATTTGACGAAGTTTAAAACATAATTTTTTCCCTATTTGCTATGTGATTTAGACCGCTGCTTCTGGCTGTCCCATCCCAACCCTTGGAAGATTCAAAGTCTCGCAAGTATGTGTAACTGTTCATCATTTATAGCGGGATGTACTATACATTGACCCGTGCTCTCAAACATTTGCTCAATTTCTTTATTTCCTCTCTGTACAATGCTACTACAACTATCAGAGGTACCTAATGTGTGCTTCCACGTAGAACATGGAGCTATGAGAGAAATGGTCAGATGATGTTAAAGGCAGCAACTGGAATTTCCCTATGAAGCAAAAGGAGGAACTGGTATTGTAGCTTCTGAGTTATACAGATGCATTCAAGAATCAATGGGAAGAAAGCTGATAAATAGAATATAATGAATGTGTTTAACTAGAAAATAAAAACAAAGTGTTATTTAAAAATTGATCCGACTGTGTTCTTATCGAACTGTAACAATAAAATGCATAATTGTATACAGTTGAAACATATACGCCATATTATACAGTAATGCATGTGAAATGAAACCTCTGGAAAGATGCCTCAGTTTTAAAAAGTTGTGCGGATTGGAAGGTAACAAATGTAACACCGCTATTCAACAAAGGAGGGAGAGAGAAAACAGGGAACTAAAGGCCAGTTAGCCTGACATCAGTCATCCGGAAAATGCAGGAATCCATTGTTAAGGAAGAGGTATCAGGGCACTCAGAAAATCATAACATGATTAGGCAGAGTCAACATGGTTTTATGAAAGGGAAATCATGTTTGACAAATTTATTAGAGTTTTTTGAGGATGTAACTAGCAGGGAAGATAAAGGGGAACCAGTAGATGTAGTATATTTGGATTTCCAAAAGGCATTCGATAAGATGCCACATAAAAGGTTATTACACAAGATAAGGGCTCATGGGGTTGGGGGTAATATAGTAGCATGGATAGAGGATTGGTTAACCGACAGAAAACAGAGAGTAGGGATAAACAGGTCTTTTTCAGGTTGGGAGGCTGTAACTAGTGGGGTGCCGCAAGGATCAGTGCTGGGCCTCAGCTATTTACAATCTATATTAATGACCTAGATGAAGGGACCGAGTGTAAAATATCCAAGTTTGCTGCAAAGCTAGGTGGGACAGTAAGCTGTGAGGAGAACGCTAAGGGCTCGATTTTAATAGCCTTGAGGAGGCGGGTCTGTTGGGAAAAATCAGAAAAAATGGCTTCAGAAACCCAACCTGCCTCCATCTCGCCTCCACCCGATTTTTGTGAGTGTCTGTCTAGCCGCTCCCAAACTGACCCGTCTGGAACTGGTGGGACAGGTAGTTAAGACAGTTAACAGCCTGTTAACTGCCTTGCTAAACCTATTTTCATAGTGGTTTCCCATTTTCATGCTTCTGGCTCCCGTTTCCCGACTTGTCAGAAACAGGTCACGTTCAAGGAGATGAGTTGCTGGAGGACATGATTTGTATGCATTGGTGGAGCGCTTTAAAAGTGCCCGAAACATGGCTGTCTTTCAAATGCAACAACTTTGCTGTTGTAGGTATGGGATAACATTTTGCACATCTACTGACCTTCTGACTGTTCAAGCTGACACCCATCTGCAGTGTGGCATGAATGGAATAATTTCAGGCCACTTCGACTGTGCGCTTGCAAGATTGTTGCCTCAAATGAAATCTACAGCAAGGGGATGGGAAACATTTATGCACTCTCATCCTGGTCCTCATAATCGGAAGAGTAGCAGCCGCGTGGCTCAGCGTCGATCTTCCTGGGAAGAGGAGGATGACGAGGGGTGCCTTGCATACCCTGTTGTGACCAATGCAGCATCCCTCCAATTCATTGCTGCCCATCAAGCAGGGTATGCACACTTCCATGCCACATTAGTATAAGCTTACTCTTCAACCATAGGTGGCTACCATATAGCTCTGTAATTGCAGGCGACACTTGTCCAACATCATACTTCATCTCTGCTATACCCTGTTATTTCCTATCAATTTTACCATCAGTATTACAAAAGCAAGTCGCCCTGAGCCCTCAATGCGCTTTTGCCATTTTCCATAACACATAGGCCACACAATCAACTGTTTGACATAATTTATCTTTAACACATGACAAAAGGATAATAAACCAACAAGAGTCTTCTGCAGATGTAGAGGCACCTTGCTGACTAGGATGCTACGCCTGCTTAGAGGCCTTTGGCGGGCGTCCACTAGGTTTGGGAGCCTGGGAGGGCTCTTCAACAGTCTGCTCTTCCTACGGCTGTGCAGGGGCTGAAACGGCCATCTCAGCTGTCTCTGCAAAGTGGGTCTCTGACCGAGGGCTCCGCAGTGGCATGGTCTTGTGAGCGCTTTGAGAAGAGCCCACACTTCCTTCTGTCCTGCCAACAACATCCTTCTCATGGGTCAGCTGCACCTCAGTGCTGGCAAGTGGCAGGAGAGCACCTTGCTGCACTTCAGGGGCAACATGAGGACCCGTATCTGCAATGGCAGTCCTCCTCAAAAGGACGTCCATGAAGCTCCGGTCTCTCTACTCAATAGCTGCCCATCGCTCCTCCAGAGATGTCATTCTATTCTGAACAGTCACCATGTTTTCCTGACCCTGGCAACTTATTTCCTCCATGGCCGTAGCCATCCTTTCCACTGCCAGCCTTTCCACGGAGGTTGCCATCCTATCCATGGTGGTGCGTTCATGCACCATTGCCTCCACCACGGCAGTGCTGATGTTAGAGATGGACTCCTCCATTCTCTCCACGCTCGCACTGACCCTGGAGGCAAACCCTTCCAGAGACACCTGCACTTATTCCTGTATTTCACGAACCGCTCTTTTTCTGGATGACCCCAGAGGCACAGTGTCTGCATGCAGCTCAGCAGAGCTAGGAGAGTCCTGCGACCTCCGCCGAGGACTCTCCACTGCTGTCGCTGTCTCCACCATCTGCTGATGCTCACTTGTGCGCTGTGATAGACCAGGTGGCAACACTACTCTAACTCGCAATGGCCCCACTGAGGTGTGCGTTCCTGCGCTGGTGCTGGGTGCACGGAGTCCTGGTGACACTGCTCCCTCAGAGGCTTCAGGTTCCTCTAAGGATTTGTCCGGGTCTTTGTCCTGGATCGTGGGGAGGGGGGCGCTCGATAGGTCCTGTGTGAGAGTAAAGGTATGATTTAGACATCTGATATTGATGTAGCAGACACTATGGCCCATATTTTCCAATGCCTATAGGTGTACAGACCCGTAGGGACATCGGAAATGCCAGTTTCAGGCATGCGAAGCGCATGTGCTGAAAACCAGCATTTCCGATCGGTCAAGAATGCTCTTGACAGATCGGACGCCTGCCCTAGAGAAGGGCCTCTGCGGGCAGAGAGTTCCGCTTTCTGCAGACACTCCGCCCGCTGAAAACCCTTAGAAATCTTATGCCTGGTAAAAGCAGGTGTAAGGCCTGCTTTTACCAGCATAAGAGTTGAAAAAAGCTTTTTTTTAAATTTTCACTCATTTATAATTTTAAAATACTTTAAAAAAAGATAAGTTTATTTTTAGCCCCGTAAAAACTTTAATTATTTTTTTCAAAAAATTAAATTTTTGATTAAAATATTTAATGTAATGTAATTTTAACTAATTTTAAAAATGGGATTTTTTTTTAAAAAATTATTTAATGTTTTAGTGTCTTTTTGGGGTGATCTCCTTTCATATATTTGACAGGTCTATCTGTCAAAAGTATGAAAGGAGATTCCCTTCTCCTATTGGCTGGCCTGGCCCACGTGATCCCAGGGACACTTGCGAACTGCATGCGCTCCTGGGATAAGTGGGCCCTGCGTATTCCGACTGTGGAGAGGCCCAGGAGTGGAAGTGTCCAGACCTCGGGAGCCCTCAGGTAAGTTCGGCGATTTTTTTCCGAAAGGAGGCATCCGCACGCAGGAAGCCTCCTATCGGAAATTACGGGCCATCCTTTTGAGCAGATGATACAATGCGATTCTCGATGAACATCACATGCCATTGCTTTCTGAGAGGGATGAAACTCTATTCCAGCTTCCTCTAGTGTGCCCGTCTCTCCATCACCCACTTCCAGGTCCTCACCACCTCCAACAATCTCGTTAGCAGCCTCCTCAGTACTGGTCAAAGTTGCTAGTGTAGGTGTTCCTGCTCTAGTCATTGCTCTCTCCCTCTTATTGTGGGCTATCTTTTCCTGCAAGGAGGGACACAAGCGGTGTTTCAGCCACAGTGATGGAGTGAGTGTGAATAATCCCAACCATAGAAGCTTTGAGGGAGACAAAGTAGGGTAAGGTGCCAAGAGGAAGCTAGCTCCCTGTGCGTTGTTAGTTGTTGTCACTGCATGACAGTGAGAGTGAGTCTAAGAGGTGCATAGGCAGGATGTTGAAGTGATTCAGTGCAGAGACAGAGATGGGTAGGAAAGGGTGCAAAGGAAGTAAGATTAGGGTGGGATGTGAAGGAGGAGGCCTACAACGCAGAGTGCTGGTAATGAGAAGAGAAGGGAAGCAGAGTGAAGGCAAGTGAGATGGGATACTCACTTTTGATGTTCGCACAAGATCATTAAACCTTTTTCGGCACTGGATCCATGACCGTGCATAAATGGACCTTGCGCTCACCTCCTGAGCAATGCGCAGCCAGGCTGCCTTGGTCTGCTGAGGAGGCTTCCTCCGGCCATCAGGAGGGAAGAGAATCTCCCTGTGCCCTCTGACAGCATCCACAAGAACTTGGAGGGACTCATCATTAAAATGAGGAGCTGCCTTGCCTCTGGAAGAAGTCATAGCGTTTAAATCAACCACAATAGAAAGGCTTAAGCGAGATGGCAGCTTTAAAACCAGCTGCTATTATGACGTCATCAGAGGTGGCCAGCCAACCTGATCCCACTCATTGGACCGGCCAGCGCGCCTCCTTGAAATTAACAAGCTCGTTGAATAAAAATCGCACATCTGCAGCTGATCCCACCGGAAGCAGCTCCCGAACCCGCCCACCACGCAATCCGACTCCAACCCGCCTCGGGAATTAAAATCAAGCCCAAAGAGTCTGCAAAGCGATACAGATAGACTAAGTGAGTGGACAATAAGGTGGCAGATGGAGTATAATATAGGGAAATGTGAGGTTATTCACTTTGGTAGGAAGAATAGAAAAACAGAATATTTTTTTAAATGGTGAGAAACTTTCAAATGTTGGTGTTCAGAGAGATTTGGGTGTCCTCATGCAAGAAACACAGAAAGCTAGCATGCAGGTACAGCAAGCAATAAGGAAGACAAATGGCATGTTGGCCTTTATTACAAGGGGGTTGGAGTATAAGAGTAAGGAAGTCTTACTACAATTGTACAGGGCCTTGGTGAGACCACACCTGGAGTACTGTGCACAGTTTTGGTCTTCTTATCTAAGGAAGGATATACTTGCCTTGGAGACGGTGCAACAAAGGTTCACTAGATTGATTCCTGGGATGAGAGGGCTGTCCTATGAGGAGAGATTGTGTAGAATGGGCCTATACTCTCTGGAGTTTAGAAGAATGAGAGGTGATCTCATTGAAACATACAAGATTCTGAAGGGGATTGACAGGGTAGATGCTGAGAGGTTGTTTCCCATGGCTGGAGTGTCTAGAACTAGGGGGCATAGTCTCAGGATAAGGGGTAGGCCATTTAAGACCGACATGAGGAGGAATTTCTTTACTCAGAGGGTTGTGAATCTTTGGAATTATCTGCCCCAGAGGGCTGTGAATGCTGAGTCTTTGAGTATATTCAAGGCTGAGATAGATAGATTTTTGGACTCCAGGGGAATCAAGGGATATGGAGATCGGGCGGGAAAGTGGAGTTGAGGTCGATTATCAGCCATGATCTTATTGAATGGCGGAGCAGGCCCGAGGGTATGGCCTACTCCTGCTCCTATTTCTTATGTTCTTATTTCTTGAGAGTCAGCCAAAAAAGGAAAGAAACAAGGATGTGAAAACAATATGTAATCAGCAAACAAAATGAATCACACAATGTACAAACACCAAAAATTAGACTTTTAAATGAGATAGGAAGAGAATTAGAAAGCAATAAATATACGAAGATAGATTAGACAATAAACTTGACAAACAGACAAAAAAAAATCAGAAACATAAGAGAGAAGTAAAACCCACAGAACGAGAAAGCAATTGACATGAAGACTGTCTCTTATTGCACTGCCTCCAGTCACCTATTTTTTTCCCTGCCTTGCTACCCAGGAGGAGTGTTTCATTCTATTGATGTATTGATTTTTTTTCCCCCCAGATGGAATCATTCTTTTTCTTTCCCGTTCATTGTCTTTTTAAAGAAATGTCACTGGCAACTGCGAAAGCTGCAATACTATTAAAGATACATTAACTCAGAAGGTAACCAGCTGCTTCACTCACAATCGCCATGGCATCTCTCGTGACTGACAGGTGTTCCTTTGTTTAATTGCTCTACAACAACTGGGATTCTAACATGACTTTTTCTGACAGTTCAGTGATGCACTCACTACTTTGAAGAGTCTATGCATTAGATTTTACTACCATCAATTCAAAAGGCATATTTTTAACCTTTGCCTTGAAAACAATTACAAAAACAGAACTGTTTTTGAAATTTTAAGTCCCATTGACTTCAACAGGGTACAATAGCAAAATACTGCGGATGCTGGAAATCTGAAATAACAACAGAAAATGCTGGAAACACTCAGCAGGTCCGGCAGCATCGTGGAGAGAGAAACAGAGTCAACGTTTCGGGTCAATTAACTCGGACGAAGGGTCATCGACCCGAAACGTTAACTCTGTTTCTCTCTCCACAGATGCTGCCTGACCTGCTGAGTGTTTCCAGCATTTTCTGTTGACTTCAACAGGGTACAGTGTGAGGGACCAGGGTACAGTGTGAGGGACCAGGGTCAACAGAGAGTAAAATCAGATGGGGTGTAAAACCAGCATTGCACCGGGTTGGCCCCTATGTGTCAGTGGTGATATTTATACTTGCCTATCGGTGTAAATCAGGCTTCCTTGGATCAACAATGTATGCTGGCATAAGAGTATAACATGTGATGAGTAAGTTATACTAGCCACATACACTGGGTGTTCCAGCTTCCTCCCAAAAACTGGAGAATATTTTTTGTCGCATACAGATTTCGCTGGTGCAGGCGATCACATGCTTCTAAAATGGAACCAAGTCTCACAACCAAGACAGTAAAGGGTTTGCTGCAATTCACAGTTTGGTCGCTGGGTTAACTTTACAAGTGGACTTTAATCCAAATTCATTTGCAGACAGACTTGACATCTTTTTTAACATCGTAAGTGAGGTACAAAAAATGTATTTGGGACGTTTCAATGTAATTCCTTGCGTACGAGAGTCCACCATGCAAACCTTGTTAATTGGTACTAAAGTGGCTGTCTCACTCAGCAAGACCACAAAGGTTGTCAGGCAGGAAAGATTAAAAAACAGTCACACTGCTGCAGGAGGAATTCTTTTTATGAGGCCAAGGTGAAATCACATTGTCAGAGAAGTGTAGGAAGAAATTTAACCTGCATTTTCTTGGTCTTGCACCCTGGGGCTATTGGATCTTGGGCTAATGGGCACAGCAATTACAGGAAAATTGGGCGGAAAGAAGTGTACATCCGTAAAGGAGACAATTTTTTTCCATCACTATTGCCTCCATGAAAGCATATTGAAAATCATTTTCAATCATTTACAAACTCACAACAGGATGATCTAAATCACTAATGCCTCTAGCATATGCTCTACCTTGACCTGGGAGCTCTTTACTACATTGGATGAAACAGATGGAAAATGTTCTGATCCCTAAAATAGATATACTTTTCACTTTGAGCAACAGAAAATTCAATTTTTAAACTTGCTGTTGTAAGGGGTTTTTGTCTCGGGCTTATTTGTAGGTCAGCCAGTTATGTTTTCCTGGACTGTCCTTGCCCGCTGTGTGGTTGCGAATCGCTATCCCCTTATTAGTTCTGAGCCCAGGACTTATCGAGCGGCGATAAGGACAAACGAACAGACCCGTGGATTGGTGCGAGGAAAACCAATGTTTATTTAACAGAGATGAAACATAACATGTCAATCTTAACTTCGGTACAAATGAGGGAAATGACAGTAGAACAATACCTCACCCCTCCCAACCCCACTTTACTAGCTAAGTTAGACTCTTGAGGACCAGGGATAATGCTCACCAAACGAATCCTTTGACAGTTGAGGATATGGTTTAAAGTCCTTTTAAGTAAAAAGTTTCATAAGGCCCTTGTGCCTCGAGGTGTTTGAAGGTCACTGGAACCGTTGCTCTGGTTTCTTGCGTGTCGGTCTGTTTCTGGAGCTGCTGGCCTTCTTCGGTGAACGGTCTTGTTTCTCTTGAACTGTGTACTGGAGAACTCCTGTGCTTCAGCTGCCTGCTTGTGGCCTCTCTGTGTAGCACTCCTGCTTGTTTCAGTCTAAAGTTATACTGTTCGATTGTTCCTTATTTGCCAGCCAAATCTTCTCAGTGTTTTGTTTAATTCTGTATGTCACACTTCAAACTTGAAAGCATCATGCTCACGTTTAAAAGTGTTAGTTAAAACTGTCACATATGCAAAATGTATGTCACATTTACACCTGATCAGCTCAAATATATTCAATAAAAGGAACAAATCATTGTTAACTGAATGATGCCAATTACCTGAAATATTATTGAGCAGATAGGAAATCCTACCAATACATATGAACATACGAATTAGGAGTAGGAGTAGGCCACTCGGCCCTTCGAGCCTGCTCCGCCATTCAATAAGATCATGGCTGCTCCGATTACTCCACATTCCCGCCTACCCCCAATAACTTTTCACCCCCTTGCTTACCAAGAATCTATCTACCTCTGCCTTAAAAATATTCAAAGACTCTGCTTCCACCGCCCTCTGAGGAAGAGAGTTACAAAGACTCACGACCCTCTGAGAAAAAATGTCTCCTCATCTCTGTCTTAAATGGGTGACCCCTTATTTTTAAACAGTGACCCCTAGTTCTAGATTCTCCCACAAGAGGAAACATCCTCTCCACATCCACCCTGTCCAGACCCCTCAGGATCTTATATGTTTCAATCAAGTCACCTCTTACTCTTCTAAACTCCAGCGGATACAAGCCTAGCCTGTCCAACCTTTCCTCATAAGATAACCCGCCTATTCCAGATATTAGTCTAGTAAACCTTCTCTGAACTGCTTCCAACACATTTACATCCTTCCTTAAATAAGGAGACCAATACTGTACACCGTACTCCAGATGTGGTCTCACCAATGGCCTGTATAACTGAAGCATAACCTCCCTACTTTTGTATTCAATTCCCCTTGCAATAAACGATAACATTCTATTAGCTTTCCTAATTACTTGCTGTACCTGCATAGTAACCTTTTGCGATTCATGCACTAGGACACCCAAATCCCTCTGCTTCTCAGAGCTCTGCAATCTCTCACCATTTAGATAATATGCTTCTTTTTTATTCTTCCTGCCAAAATGGATAACTTCACATTTTCCCACATTATACTCCATTTGCCAGATCTTTGCCCACTCACTTAACTTATCTATATCCCTTTGTAGCCTCCTTATGCCCTCTTCACAATTTACTTTCCTACCTATCTTTGTGTCATCAGCAAATTTAGCAACCATACCTTCGGTCCCTTCATCCAAGTCATTTATATAAATTGTAAAAAGTTGAGGCCCCAGCACTGATCCCTGTGGCACACCACTCGTTAAATCTTGCCAATCAGAAAATGACCCATTTATGCCTACTCTCTGTTTCCTGTTAGCTAGCCAATCTACTATCCATGCCAATATGTTACCCCCTACACCAAGAGCTTTTATTTTCCACAATAACCTTTGATGTGGCACCTTATCAAATGCCTTCTGGAAATCTAAGTACAGTACATCCACCAGTTCCCCTTTATCCACAGCACATGTTACTTCCTCAAAGAACTCCAATAAATTGGTTAAACATGATTTCCTTGCACAAAACCATGTTGACTCTGCCTGATTACTTTGAACTTTTCTATGTGCCCTGCTATAACATCTTTAATAATAGCTTCTAACATCTTCCCTATGACAGATGTTAAGCTAACTGGCCTGTAGTTTCCTGCTTTCTGTCTCCCTCCCTTTTTGAATAAAGGAGTTACATTCGTTATTTTCCAATCTAATGGAACCTTCCCCGAATCTAGGGAATTTTGGAAAATAAAACCAACGCATAACTATCTCACTAGCCACTTCTTTTAAGACCCTAGGATGAAGTCCATCAGGACCCGGGGACTCGTCAGCCCGCAGCTCCAACAATCTGCTCAGTACCACTTCCCTGGTGATTATAATTTTCTTGAGTTCCTCCCTCCCTTCCATTTCCTGATTTACAGCTATTTCTGGGATGTTACTTGTATTCTCTATATTGAAGACCAATGCAAAAGACCTGTTCAATTCAACTGCCATCTCCTTATTTTCCATTATTAATTCCCCAGACTCACTTTTTATACGACCAACACTCCAATAAACTGGCAAAAGGAGAAAGTGAATCACAAACTCTCTAACGCCCTCTCCTCTGACCCTCAACTCATTACACTCACTCTGCTGCAGTGAACCGACTAAATCATTCCCTTGAGCCCACATTTATAGAATCATAGAATAGTACAGCACAGCAGGAGGCCATTCGGCCCATCGAGTCTGCACCAGTTCTTTCAAAGAGCAATCCAGTTAGTCCCACTCCCCTGCTCTTTCCCCAGATCCCTGCAATTTTTTTTATCCAATTCCCTTTTGAAGTCATCCAAAATTGCCTACTACTCCAAGATCTTCCTGGAGGGCAAGAACATTCTAGATTACTTTTCTCCACAGCTAACCACTTCCTCAAACCACTTTCTCTTGCCCCCTCCACTCTCATTTCCAATACCAAGTGTAAGGAGCACATGGATTTGTTTTGTCTCTATGATCGAGATCATCTGTGCAGCTGTCTCTGCTACTGGCTTCCCCTCCTCTCTCAACCTCCACCCCCCAAGCCTGACCAATACTGCAGCTCTGAACCCCAGTCACTTTGCATTTCTCTCCCATTTCCCACCCTTCCTTTCCAAACTTATTTCTTCCATGAGACGCACCTCTTATTTCCCTGATCCCCTCCTGATAACTAAGCTAGTTCTGTTGGCCCTCATGGTAGCTGATATTTTTAACTGTTCCCTTTCCTCTGGGATCATTCCGCTTCCCTTCAAGACTGCTGTTATGTCCCCACTCAAAAAAATCGACCGTTAGCCCATCTGTCCTTTGTAACTATTATCCCATCCCTTGAGCATGTTGTCATGTCCCAGCTCCATGCCCATCTCTCCATAACATCCATGTTGGAATGCCTCCAGTCCAACTTTGTCCATATAACAGCACCAAAATGGCCCTGGCCAATGTCACAAATGGAATCCTCTGTGACTGTGACTATTGTGCATTATCCTTTCCAGTATTAGACATCACTGACCATTCCATTTTCCTTCACCATCTATCCTCTCCTGTCTAGCTTTGAGTCCTATCCTTCTGTGGTTCCACACTTACTTGTCCAAGCAAAGCCAGCACATCACCAGTAATGGCTTCTCTTCCCTCCCTTCGGTGTCCCCTAAGGATCTGCACTTAGCCTCCTCCTCTTCCTTAACTATGTGTAGGAATAGGGCCAGCTTTCATTTGTATTCTGACGACATCCATGTTTTTGTCATCTCCAGAATGATTCCAAAGCCCTCCGTGCTGACTCTAAATAAACTCTGAATAACTCTAAATAACTTTCTCAAAACACAGCTGCCTATATCCTGTCCTGTACTAAGCCCTACTCACCCATCACCCCTCTCCACACCAGCGACCACCTGTCCCCAACACATCCAATTTAAAATCTTTGGCTGCAATATTACTCATCTCGGCAGGTCTATGGTGGCGGGACCCAACCCCGCTGCTGGCTCCAACCTGCTGTGGAAAATTACTTTCCGTTGATAAGGCTTGTTAAGCCCGCCCAGTACGTTTCCCGGCCAATTAGAAGAAGTGGGTCTGGTGACATCATTGCATGACACGTCATCAGCCGGTTTCCTTAAAGGGACCATGTCCAAATTTATTTTGACATTTGTGCTGTCAGTGTTCTACAGCATTGAAGTGCTACAAACACTGACAATCACTGCACAGAAGTACAGGACTGTACCCAGGTTCTCCTATGACTCCCTCCATATGCTTATGGAAGGAGTCACAGCACACAAGGAGGTCCTCTTCCCTTCCCATGGGCGGAAGACACCTCCCCAGGAGCTTAACACAGCCTGGTTGCACATTGCAGAGGAGGGCACAAGCAGGGATGTGGTCAGGAGGACCTGGGTGCAGTGCTGCAAACATTTCATCTCAGTAGATCACAAAATGTTAGTACAAAGCCACACTCAACCTCATCCTGCTGTGCCCCTCATCACAGCCCCATCACTCTGCCTTCCCTACCCTATTCCTGCACATCTTTACGCACACCAACTTACCTTGCACCTCCACCTATCCCTCTCTATCTATAGTATCACATCCCCATCTCACTAGCCACCCCTCACACTCATGCTCATCCTTGTGCAATCATACCAAGTAACAACTTACAAGGGTAGGCACTTGGGTGTTTTATGCAATGTTCATGTAAAATTTCTGTTAACATGGTGCCAAACATTGAAACCTTTATTTTCAACACTTTGCGTTCTTGGACAGATGTGTGTGCATCTTTGGATGTGGTTTAGTGAGTTACAGTGAATGGTGAGACATAAGGGTACCCTCTGCAATGGTGAGGAGTGTGAAAGGAATGGCTTGGGCATTGTATGGATGCTTTATGGTGATGATGTGGGGTGGTACCAACCTGGCGCATCATGTGGTAGCCAGGGTGTACAGCATCAAGTGAAGTAAATCTGGCCATGGTGAGGCCATCCCTGGCCTCCCGGGCAGCAATGTGCTCAGGTGCTGATGCCCTTTGTCCTGTGCAGCATCAGGTGATTGCGGAGAAAGTCAGTGTTGTTGTTGGTGCTCCTGGTGTTGGGGCTCATTGTAGTATGATTCCGAGGACCAAGGTGAAGTAGTATAAACGGCGCCCATGTTGATGGAATAGATGGCAGGTGAAGTAGAGATGACAGAAGCATTCTGTCAATGGTGAGAGAGTTCTTCCAATGAGGTGAGAGTGCAAAGTAGAAAGCCTGCAGAATGTGCGCTGGAAATGGAGTGAGAAAAAGCTTCTGCCTGAGGAAAGTGACTATCAGTCAGGTGAATATCAGTCAGGTGAGAGCTTTTACTCTGCATTTGATTCCGTCAAGGAATCAGCTGGAGCAATGGCCACTGAACTCACGCCTCAGCTTGACAGCCGTGGTCTGTGGGGATCCCTTGGTCATGAAGTTAACGACAAAAGGTAAGTGAAAAAAGGCTGTTAAGCATCTGACAACTAGATGCTAATCATTTTAATTAGGTCCCCCGCCACTGCCAGTTGAGTCTGCTCAGCTTTGACAGTCCGGACATTGGGAAAGGCGCGTGGCGGCAGGTTCACAGCGGGGGTCGGGCCCCCGCTGTGGAAAAAAAAACCACTTTCCCACCCGTCCTGCCACCAATCCCGCCCGCTAACCCCCCGGAAAATTCCAGCCTTTGTCTTTGTTATAAAATACCTCCTCAGCCTTGCTCCTCCCTAGCTCTGCAACCTTCTTCAATCTTACATCCCCTCCCACATCTATCTGAGCAATCTCTCCTAACCTTCTTCCCATGGATCAGTGTCTGTTCCTCTTAATTCTTTGTAAACATCTTGGAACATTTTTTATGTTAAAGTTGCTAAAAAAATGAAAGTTGTTAATGAAATCCACCATATGAGGTAAAGCAAAATGTTATAATGTCCTTATATAAATAACTCCTATTGGGAAATTGAGAAGAATACACGACGCTCCTTTAAACAAGTTTTATAAAATGGTAGGAAAATATTGTATCTTTCAATATCTATAAACAGTGTAATATTTACTTTGTCACTCGCGATATATTGGTGCAGGGAATTTAGTGTATTACAGCGAGAGGGACCTTTGTTATCTTTAGGACAAGTCCAACCAAGAGACCACATCCCAGGTCCTGCATTACCCGGAGCAATTCCAAGTATTAGCACTAGGAATTAGTATTAAAACCATAAGTTGCCCAGAAGATATGAAGACAATCATATTTCTGGTCACAATAGCAAAATACTGCGGAGGCTGGAAACCTGAAAGACAAACAGAAACTGCTGGAAATACTTTCTAATCAACTATTCAATTTCATAAGGATCCTGATTTTAAGACATATTCTTGAATTTAAAGTCTTAAAGGAAACGACTGCAATGGATGCTTTCAACAGCATTGTGACACCAAATATTCTCAAAACACTTAGCTTATTCTAATAAAAATGTTGCTGCTCTAGCTGTATAGGTTTCTTGAGAGTGTGGACAATATGAAATAGTTTAATCACAGTTAACACTCATTCCTTCCCTGGTTATCAGTGTCTCCACCTCACGCTTTCTCTCAGTCCAACCTCCCGGCGAGCTCACTGAAGGAACAGTGCACGCCCCTTTTCCACCACCTGTCAATCAAAGCTGGCCGCGGACCCGTGACTGCCGGCGTGCGCGCGGTGCCCCTTGGGTTGAGTTGTAGTTCTCATTCCATCCGCGGCCGGGAGGGGGGAACCTCGGTGCAGATAACTACATCTCCCAGAGCGCATTGCGCTGCCGGCGCAGGCGCAGAGAGGAGCGGTGACGCAGGCGGAATGTAGCAGTGTGCTCGGTGGAATGTAGCCCGGTGCCGGGTAGCGAGCCAGTGACACAGCTCGAGCCGCACCCAGGTGGATGGGGCGCTGCCGAAACATTGCAATCACCGCCCGGATTGAAGCAAATAGATCTGAATTAATCTAGCGCGGCGGGAGGAGGCGCGAAAGCGGAGCAGCTTTTGCTGTGCCTGATTTCCCATTAGTTAAAGGGACGCGGATTCTGCGCTCGGCACCGTCTTCCGCAGGGGGAGGGGGGTCGGTAGTTACTGGTACCGGTACCGAGCGAGGGCTGCGACCTGATCAATCCGACAACACTACACCAAACCGTGCCAGGTGACCGTCGACCGATCGTGCCTCCCCCGCTCAGCTGAGCTGTTCAACCCACGTATATCTAAAAAAAAAAGGCCGAGCTGAGCTTCACGGTGCCGGTGTCAAATCATTGGTGTGTATGTTGAAACATGAAGATCAAAGACGCCAAGAAACCCTGTGAGTTATTAATTTGCTGATCCGTGTTCCGAGAGCAATAACGTCGTTACAGTGTAAGGGGAAGGGGGGAGTTAACATTACGATTTATTCTGCATTTAGCCGTATTTGACGAACAAGTAGTCAAATATAGTCTAAATGCGCGATGATACGGATACGTGTTCGTGGCTTATCTCTTTGAAAAAGAACTGTTGGTTTGCAGTAAATCGTAATGAAATAACGACTATAATGAAACGATGTCCGGGAACCATCTTTCAGGAAATAACCATTTACAGCGCAGTTTTTCCCCCTCAGGAAGTAGTGCCACGATCGTAACGGAAGAGACACTTTGTGTTCTCATTTCTAAGAGGCATGCAGATTGGTTTCATGTTAAGTGATAGGATATGTGATTATTGCGCACCAGCTCCAGCAGTGGCAGGTTATCGTATTGTTCTGACCAAGGTGCATTTGACATTTTTGTATTTTATTTTTTTCCAAATTCTTTACTGGGAAAGGTTTGCTTGTTTTTATATGTACCTGTGGGACCAGGGACATTGTTCTGACACTGCATCAGTTGATGTGTTTTTCAGCACAATATGCTTTGTTGCAACGTTTAGCAATGCCTGTCACTTCTCCAGTTGTGTAATAACTCTTACATGATCTAGTATAACATCACCTTATCAAGGTGACATGCTGATAGAAGTTTACAAAACCCTTTTTGAATGAATATGACAATTATAGGTGTTTTTTAAAATTAAATACTGTTTTGTGAATCTTGTCTGTGTAATGTGACTGGAAACCTATTCAATTAAAGACGTTCTATAATAAGCAATGCTCCTTTTGAAATGAAGAGAATTAGCCCTGCATCATGATTATTTAGTAAAACCATTTCTATTTCTGTGTTTGCATTTCTAAAAGATGCCTGGAAATCAATACTGAATATTGACACAAAGATGCACTATGGTTTTATATAGTGACATTTAAAAAAAAACGAATTAATTGATGAATTATGTTGCCCTTTTTGTCAGATTAGTGTGAATTATTACTTGCTTTTGAGATTTAGCAACCAAACTATGAATACATATTCAAATAAGTAAGTGTGACTTTCATTAAGGGCTTCATTCTTCAGAAGCGAGTGGTTTATGTATAGTGAACAAAGTTTAAGTAGCAGTTACACCTATGATGAAAATGGGATTTTAAAAAAATCTCGATTTGTGGGATATGAGATTAATTATGCATATTTAAACCACTGGTATTCCATCCTGTTAATTTAATTCTAAAATTAAGGACTGTCATGGTTCAAAGACTGATTTTCTAGGTTGACTTCCTTCCTCTAGTACAAGACAGCTTAAGAATCCAACAGAATATTTTGCTCTAAATTATTCTATTTTCTGGCATGATGAATGTTGTGTAGCTTATGGCAAGAATATTTTTTCAAATTGTCATGCTCACACACAATAATGTGGATTTATTTTTTTTAAAGCCAAATGCTAGTGTTTGGCTTTTAGACCTTTTACAAGTGATTCATACAACTTCTTCCATAAAGTATACCTGCTGTCATTACAGTGTACTTAACTGCTGAATCCTGTTATAAAGCTTGGAAAATTTCAACCATTAACTTGTGTGAATAGCTCCACTTGAAGTGCAAAACTGATGATCCTCTGCTTGAATTATACTGCGTTTTACAAAGAGCAGTGAGCAGTTTTTATTTACTGAACTTTAGCTTGCATGTCTTGAAATGATCAAAGTGAAAATTTTAGTAGTTGTATGTTCAGCACGGATCCAATAACTATTAGGAGTAGCAGGTGACAAATTTATTAACCAAGCAGAAATGTAATCATTTGTCGATGGTGGGATGAAGGAGGAGGGTGCACAAGAGACCAGTCAGTGGAGCCGAGAGATCGAGGCTGGAGGTAGGAGTTGTAGGTCTTGAGGAATTAGCAGAGATGGGGAAAAGTGAGCCATGGAGGGATGTATATACGAGGATGAGACTTTTAAATTTAAGGCATTGGGGGACTGGGATAGATATGGGCAGCAGAGGTTTGGATGAGCTCAAGTTTACATAGGGCTGAAGATGAGAGGTTGTCCAGAAGAGCATTGCAGTAGTCAAGTCTGGAGATGCCAGGGCATGGATGAGGGTGTTGGCAGCACAAGGGCAGTGGCAAGCAATATTGCAGATGGTGGAAGTAGGCAGTCTTTGTGATGGAGAAGATATGGGATCAGAAACTCAGACTGGGGTTGAATAGGATGCTGAGGTTGCAAGCAGTCTGGTTCAACCTGAGACTTTGGTCAGAGAGTGCGATTGAATCCGTGGCATGGGTACAGTTTGTGGTGAGGGTGAAGGCAGTGGCTTCTGTCTTCCCAGTGTTTAATTGAAGGAAATTGTGGGTTATCCAAGACTTAAGGCCAACCCAGGCAGTCTGATAACCCGTGAGACTGTGGAAGGATCAACAGAGCTGGTAGAAAGGTAGAGTTGGCTGTCACATGCGTACATGAGGAGCTGACCTCATGCCTGTGGATGATGTCGCCAAGGGGCAGCATGTGCATGAGGAAGATAAGAGGGCCAAGGATTGGTCCTTGGGGAAATCTAGAAGTAATGGTGCAGAAGCAAGAAGAGAAGTCGTTGATGGCGATGCTCTGGCTACGATTGGATAGATAAGAGAAGAACCAAACAAGGACAGTTCCACTAAGCTGAAGAACAGGGAAAAGGTTTTGGAGGAGGACGGTGTCAAAGGCCGCAGAGAGGTTGAGGAGGATAAAGAAGGATATTACACCACGGTCAGTCACAGAGGATCTCATTTGTGACTTTGGCTAGTGCAGTTTCACTGCTGTGGCAGTAGTCAAAACCTAATTGGAGAGAATCAAACAAGGATTTGTAGGAAAGATGGGCACGGGTTTGAGAAATAACATGTTCAAGAACTGGAGAGGAAAGGGAGATGGAATGGCAGTTTACAAGGAAATGTTGATGAAGAAGTTTGATGGTGGGACTGTGGTTTTGAAAAAAAGAGACTACCTGAAGAAAGGGAACCATTTGCAATGTTAATTCACATGGGGACTAGGAAGAGAAGTTGTGTCGTCAGCAGTTTAATAGGAATGGGGTCAAGGAATCAGGAGGTAGGTACCACGAACGAGATGCACTTGGAGAAGGCATGAGGGAAGATAGGAGACAAACTAGAAAGATCGGCAGGTTCAAGGCTATGGCAGGGGCAGGGAGGGGATCCAGGGTAAATTTGGCGAGGTGGGCAGACGTAACTGAATGGATGATTTCAATTTTGATGAGAGAAATCCATGAGCTCCTCACATTTGCTGGAGGTGAGGGGAGAAGGGTTTAAGGAAATGGTTGGTAATGGGGAAAAGAAACTGGGAGTTATCTTTGCTCTCCAATATGATCCGGGAGTATTGTGTGGTTTTGGCAGAGGAGATTGAGACCTGATGGTGCTTAATGTGGTTCAGCCAGATCATTGATCGCATTCCAGCAAAAATGCAATAAAGCTGAAATTTTGTTTTATTCCATAACTTTCTCAGTATTGTACTAAACATATTATAAAAATTGTATTGTTGCGAAAGCTAAATATCTTTCTGTATGTGAAAGATCATTTATTGTAACAATTGCACAAGACTATTGAGTTGTGCAATAGTCTGAAGGGCCAGAAATTCGGCTCTTGTCGGGTGAGTACGCGCTGTGTACTCACCCGTAAGGCCACCTGAAGTGCCGGTTTCCTGCATGTGCGGGAAACCGGAACTTCCGTTCCCCTGAAGGGAGGGGTTCAAAAGTCGAACGCGTGCGTGGGAGAGGCTGCGCACACACAGCGAACTTCAGGTTTTTTTCGGGTTTCTTCGGGAAGGTAAGTATGAAGAAGCTGCACTTTTAAAAAGGAGGCGCAAGGCCTGTGTTTAACAAGGTAAGTGGTTAATTAATTACAATTTAAAAACATTTTCAACAGGTTTATCTTTTTTAGATACTTTAAAGAAAGGTAAGTTTATTTTTAGCACCATTAAAAAGTATAATTTTTTACAAAAATTTAAATTTTTGTTTAAAGTAGTTAATTTATTTAACTTAGTTATTTTAAAAATGTGATTTAAAAAAAAAAAAATTATTTGAAGTTTAAGTGTGGTTTTGGGGCCGATCTCTATTCATAGATTTGACAGGTCTTCCTGTCAAATCTATGAATGAAAATGGCCCTGCTAGGATTGGCTCTCCATGGCCCACGTGATCCCAGGGGACGCTTCGAACTGACTGCGCCCCGGGATGCACAAGCACTGCGCGCCGGCAGCTGCAGGAGGCCCAGGACCCGAAGTCCTCATGGGCCCAAAGCATAACAGCAGGCGCAGTAGGCAAGTACGCACGCGATGCTTGCAGCGCAGGAAGCCGGAAAGCTGAATTTCTGGCCCAAGGGTTTTTACTCCTATCAATTCCAATATAAACATTATCTACTTCATGGGATTGTTTATGCACATAAACTACTTATTTTTTATGATAGTTTGTCCTTCAGATGGATGCATTTGGCTGTTTATTCACTGTTCTGATCCACCAGTACATCACCCCACTTTGATCTAACAATACCTAGAATGTACTCTTTTGTCAGATAAGAGTGATGAAAAGATTCAGGAATTAAAATCAGCTGAGATCTAAAAGTCTTCATTGTTCTGTAGTTTCCTTCATTCTTTCGCAATAGTCAACCAGAAATGGAAAATACTGATGAATCATAGAATGGTTGCAGCACAGAATTAGGCCATTTGGCCACTCGAGTCCATGCTGGCTCTCTGCAAGAGGAATTCAGCTAGTCCCACTCCCCTGCCCTTTCCCTGTAGCCCTGCAAATTTTTGTCTTTCAGGTACTTGTCCAATTCCCTTTTGAAAGCCACAATTGAATCTGCCTCCACCACCCTTTCAGGCAGTGCATTCCAAATCCTAACTACTCACTGCGTAAAAAAGTTTTTCCTCGTGTTGCCTTTGGTTCTTTTGCTAATCACCTTAAATCTGTGTCCTCTGGTTCTCGATCCTTCTGCCAATGGGAACAGTTTCTCTCTATCCACTTTGTCTAGACCCCTCATGATTTTGAACACCTCTATCAAATCTCCTCTCAACCTTCTCTGCTCTAAGGAGAACAACCCTAGCTTCTCTAGTCTATCCACGTAACTGAAGTCCCTCATCCTTGGAATCATTCTCGTAAATCTTTTCTGCACCCTTTCTAAGGCCTTCACATCCTTCCTAAAGTGCGGTGCCCAGAATTGGACACACTACTCCAGTTGAGGACGAACCAGTGTTTTATAAAGCTTCATCATAACTTCCTTGCTTTTGTGCTCTATGCCTCTAGTTATGAAGCCCAGGATCCCGTATGCTTTTTTAACCAGTTTCTCAACCTGCCCTGCTACCTTCAACGATTTGTGCACATATACCCCCCCCCCCCCCCCAGGTCTCTCTGTTCATGCACCCACTTTAGGATTTTACCCTTTAGTTTATATTTCCTCTCCTCGTTCTTCCTACCAAAATGTATCACTTTGCATTTTTCTGCATTAAATTTCATCTGCCACGTGTTCGCCCATTTCACCAGCCTGTCTATGTCTTCTTGAAGTCTATCACTATCCTCCTCACTGTTCACCATACTTCCAAGTTTTGTGTCATCTGCAAATTTTGAAATTGTGCCCTGTACACCCAAGTCCAAGTCATTAATATATATCAAGAAAAGCAATGGTCCTAGTACCGACCCCTGGGGAACACCACTGCATACCTTCCTCCAGTCCAAAAAACAACCGTTCACCACTACTCTGTTTCCTGTCACTTAGCCAATTTCGTATCCATGCTGCCACTGTCCCTTTTATTCCATGGGCTTCAAGTTTGCTGGCAAGCCTATTATGTGGCACTTTATCAAACGCCTTTTGGAAGTCCATGTACACCACGTCAACCACATTGCCCTCATCAAAAAACTCGATTAAGTTAGTTAAACACGATTTGCCTTTAACAAATCTGTGCTGGCTTTCCTTAATTAATCCACATTTGTCCAAGTGACTGTTAACTTTTTGTCCCTGATTATCGTTTCTAAAAGCTTCCCCACTACCGAGGTTAAACTGACTGGCCTGTAGTTGCTGGGTTTATCCTTACACTCTTTTTTTTGAACAAGGGTGTAACATTCGCAATTCTCCTGTCCTCTAGCACCACCCCCTGTATCGAAGGAGGATTGGAAGATTCTGGCCAGTACCTCCGCGATTTCCTCCTTAACCTCAGACAGCATCCTAGAATGCATCCCATCCGGTCCTGGTGACTTATCAACTTTAAGTACAGCTAGCCTTTCTAGTACCTCCTCTTTATCAATTTTTATGTCATCTAGTATCTCCACTACCTCCTCTTTCACTGTGACAGAGCAGTTGTTTGTTGCAGTTGAGATTGCTTAAGTCTGTAAAAGGCTCCAGCCCAAGTTTTATTCCTCTTAGAGACAATATTGTATTCTTCAATACAATGAGTTGTAACTGTAGAAAATCTGCTTAATGTCCTACTCTAGTGATTCTCACTGAGCGCTTCTGGTCTACAAATGGTAAATGTTTATATATTAAAATCTTATTAGAGGTGGGGTTCTGTATATTGATCTATAAATAGGTTCAAGGGGCAATTCAATGCCTTTTTGGATAAAGGGATTGAGAAAAATGACAAGGAGGTGAATAGGTGTGCAAAGGACATAAAGAAAGAAAGACTTGCATTTGTATAGCACCTTTCACGATCTCAGGGCGTCCCAAAGCAATTTCTAGCCAATTAAGCACTTTTGAAGTATAGTCACTGTTGTAATGTAGGAAACGCGGCAGCCAATTTGTGCCAAGCAAGGTCCCACAACAGCAATGAGATAATAACCAGATAATCTGTTTTAGTGATGTTGGTTGAGGGATAAATATTTGCCATGCCTCCCCTGTTCTTTGAAACCGTGCCATGGGATATTTTTCTGTCCACCTGAGAGGGCAAACAGGGCCTTGGTTTAACATCTCATCTGAATAACCGGGCCTCCGACAGTGCAGCACTCTCTCAGTACTGCACTGCAGTGTCAGCCTAGATTTTGAGCTCAAGTCTCAGGAGTGGGACTCAAACCCACAACTTTCTGACTCGGGGCGAGAGTGCTACCACTGAGTCATGGCTGACACATGGACCTGTTGGGCTTAATGGCCCTTTCCTGTTCCTAAAAAAAAATAAAAATTTCTGCTTTTATGTTCTTAATGTGTGTGCCGAACATTTGATTACTTGTACTGTGTGTGCAGACTGGTTGACGTGCCGTTTGTAGAGTAAATTGAACCAGCAGAAGAGAATCCGTACTCAAAAGACTTAAGCAAAGATCAGTAGATTTATGCTCTCTAATCTATTTACACAGCACAGACACAGTCTAAAGACACTATGAATTTATGGGTTTAAAGACAGGAACATGGCTTTGTACAGATCAGTTTAGTTATTACTGTAGAATTATTTAGTTGGAAATGCACTCTACTTGCCCTCAGAGGATGAACTGGTTTGAAAAGCAACATGCTATTAACAATAAAAAGCAAAATTGGGTCAGCAATTGTGAAAATGTTGATTTGAGAAATACCACACAGGGCAGCGGACAGATTGTTCCTGCCCTCTTGTACAGCGTGTTTATATGGTTCTTCCTCGCATGTAATGTTGGATCAATGAATAATTCATTTTACACCAGGACAACAAAATCATGCATCTGACCAGATGACTAGTAAATTGGCCAACTTGTTTTGACTCCTCCTTGATGGCGGCACTTTGTTTCTACGCCACACATCTTCCTTGGGCAGATAGATGGGCAATTGGGTTTCAGCCACCTACCAATGCTGCTCTGTAATTAGCTGCATGATGAGGTTAAAAGTGGCTTTTCTCTCTCTTTTACCCCCCCCACCCCACCCCATATACACGAGGGAGGATGTTTCCCATGGGCTGGGGAGTCTAGAACCAGGGGTCATGGTCTCAGAATAAGGGGTCAGCCATTTAGGACTGAGATGAGGAGAAATTTCTTCACTCAGAGGGTGGTGAATCTTTGGAATTCTCTACCCCAGAGGGCTGTGGAGGCTCAGTCGTGGAGTATATTCAAGACAGTGATCGATAGATTTTTTTGAATATTAAGGGAATCCAGGGATATGGGGATAGTGCAGGAAAGTGGAGATGAGGTAGAAGATCAGCTATGATCTTATTGAATGGCGGAGCAGGCTCGAAGGGCCAAATGGCCTACTCCTGCTCCTATTATTATGTTCTTATGCGCCTCCTGCTTCCTCAACCTCATTCCCACTAAACTCCTGACCATCCAACTTCCTTTCCTAGCCCCAAACTAGCTAAGTTTGTAAATGGTTCCCTCTACTTAGGTGCAGTCCCCATCCTTTTCAAAATCCAATCATCACTCTGCCACTTAAAAAAAAACACTCTTTTACCCCCCCCCCCTCTGTCTTTACTAATTATTATTCCATTGCCAACCTACCTTTCCTCTCCAAGGTCCTTGATCATGTTGTTGCCTCTCAATTCCAAGCCTATCTCTCTCGCAGCTCCTTCAGTGAATCCCTTCAATCTGCATTCTGCCCCTGCTGTAGCACCAAAAAGAGTCCTAGATGGCTTCTCTGTGACTGACCGTGGTGCACTCTCCCTCCTCAATATCTCTGCAGCCTTTGACGTGATTGACCACACCATCCCCTACCATTGTCCAGCTCAGTAGGACTGCACTCATTTGTTTCCACTCTTATCTATTTGATCATCACTAGGCCATCTCTAGTGTTGGCTTCTCATCTCACCCACACCATCCCCTCTGGAGTCTGCAAGGATCAATCCTTTTCCTCATCTACATGATGCTCCGTGGTACCATCATCTACAGACCTGAGGTCAGTTTCCACATGTATGCTGATAGCATTTGCTCTACCCCTCCACTGCTTCTGTGCTGTCAGACTGATTGTCCAGTGTGCAGTCTTGCATGAGTCTTAACTTCCTCCAACTAAGTGCTGAGAAGATCAAAGCTGCCGCCTTCGGCTCCTGCCACAAACTCCGTTCTCTCTTGACTGACACCACCTCCCTCCACGAGCATTGTCTCACGGTTCACAACCTCAGCATCCTGTTGGACCCCAAGTTTCTGACCAATATCCTTCCATCACAAAGACCTACAATTTTAATCTCTAACTTTGTCTGCCAGCCTTGCCTCAGCCCAGCTGCCACTGGAATCCTCATGAATGCCTTTATCACCTCCAGACTCAATTACCCCAATGCTCTACCTGCTGGTTTCATTCTTCACCCTCTATAAATTCCAGCTCATCCAAAACTCCTGTCCTACTCCACGCCCTGCTTGCGCATCACTTCTGTCCTTGCTGACCTGCATTAACTCCTAGTCCCTCAATGCCTCAAAGTAACATTTTTTGAACTTGTCTTTTAAATCTCTCATGGCCTTACACCACTCTTTCCCGCCCCCCCCCCCCAAAAAAAAAACCCCCTGTGCTATAACATCCTCCAGTCCTACAATTTCTCCTGAACTCTCCATTCCTCTAACTTGTCTCTTGTAAATCCCCCCTCACTTTGCTGCAACATTGGCAGACATGCCTTTAACCGCCATGGGTCTACTCTGAAGTTCTCGCAGAAATTCTCTCAAACTTTTCTGCCTCTGCACCTCACTCTCTTCCTTAAAGCTCTTCAACCAAGCATTTAGTCACCCCACTTAATCTCTCATTTGGTTCAGTGTCCTTTCTTCTTGCACCTCAGTGAAGTGCCAGTGGGATGTTTTTCTACATTAAAGATGCTATATATGTGAATACAGATTACTGTCATTGTTGTCTGAGATTGCTGTCCCTTTTTTTGCTTATTCCCTATTGAGAAGTGGCTGCCATCCCTCGGCATGTTTCATTCCATTATTTGAGCCCTCTATATGTTAGGTGCCAGTGATATCCTTGTTTATAAGGATTTATTATGTTTTTTTTAAGCCAGCTTTTTTTCTTGACTTTTTTGCCAAGTTTCGTCAGTGTTGGATGTGTCCCCTGCTCCACCAATGTGAATATTTACTCCCCCCTTTTATACCAACTATCATTACGATCTTTGAGTAAGATCAGCAATTTGTACAGAATTATCTGCAGTATGTGCTGTCGACCCATGTCTAGCAGGGGTTGGGCTGAATCCTTTTCATGTAGGTAGGATGCATGTACCTGTTGAGTGAGAAGATTTTCATTTAATTAGTCCAGGCTTGGTTGAAACCAAGTTCCCAAAAGTTAATGGACAGTGAGTGTACCGTCTCACTGTGCCCCAAAAGTGTTGTATAGTGCAATGATATTTCATGAGCCATTCTTGCATGAATTAAATCTTTTGAAATGATTGTAAAGAAGATTTTGTTGGGAAGGTGAAAACTATTGAAAACCTTTTTAGGGGGAATAAGGTGAGTTTGCAAATCCCTCTCATCCCCATGGAAGATATTTCCCGCCCTCCTGTACAATGTGTTTATACAGTCCTTCCTCATATTTCCACATGTGGTTCCAATAAATTTACTACTGTATACTACAGGAGGGTACAGTCAGTGTGTGTGTTTGTTTGTGAGATGGAACCTTTCTGATTCCTCCTTGCGCTCACGTTCACTGTGACCTGTAAATTGTGTTTTGTTGTTTAATTTTCATGGAATACTCTGTGCTGGAGTCGATTAATTAGCAGATACTGGTGTGGGATAAGGCACCCAATCGTTCCCGCGTTTGTCTTATCTGATTAGCTCATTAGATAATTTAACTAGTGTGCTGCCTTGATGAGCACTTGAATTACAGGAGCCAGGTTAAAGAAGAAGGCAGGATATCCTTTCAATAAACTGTAATAAATCAGACCAAACCAAGAGTAGTTCTGAAATTTTAAATTCTGTTGCCTAATTGCCATAAGTTGCTTGAGCGGAAGATTTGGTTTGAGTATCACCAACTCAGATTGCTCCTGGTGTACTGTTGACAAACATCAGTTTTTATTCTTCTCTGATCAATTCATACTCATTTTGCTGAGGGCTGGAGCAGTTCTGTATTGTGCTGTGTGGTCTATTGTGGCAACGTGCCATGCCTGCTAAAGCCTATATAGTAACTGCTGTGGAGACGGAATAATTTATATTCCAGGGCTCAAATTTTTGTGATGCTGTTCATACTATCTTCTACCAGAATGTTTGCGTGTTTGATTTCTTTTTGATCCTCATGGGTTTGTGAGTGCTTTATACATTAAGTTTTCATCTTATCTCTTTTTTCTTTCACTTTTTAATATTTCATTCACTGTCTTTTTGCTCTTTTACATCTTTAATATTTTTTTCATTTCCATTTTTGTTTGGAAGTAAAAACAGTACAATCTTGGATTATTCTGCTTGTTTATATTTTTACCAGTTTTGTACTTTCTATCCATTTTTCTTTTTGTTTGCATTTTATTTCTGCTAATTTCCTTCAAAGGAAAGAAACATTCATGTAGATCTTATGGGAGGTGGATGGGGTTGGGCGAGGGTGGGGGGGGAAGAGAACCTAAGGAAATATGGCAGGATTGAATTGGGGCAGCAAAATGAAAATGAACATAAAATGTAGGAAGCAGAATATTTAAAGGGGAAGGATTGAAGGAGTGGGAAAGAGAAGCAATAGAGGTAATGAAGAACAGGAATGTGAAAGACAAAGGTAGGGAGAAGCAACAGTGGACACAGAGCAAAAGGGAGACTGCACCCGCCAAGCTCAAATCAGCAACGCAGCCTCGGAACACTGGATAAATAGACACTCGTCATTCAAACTTCCATGTGTGCTGTGCAACATACAGTTGTGCAAATGGTAATCCGTCTCCGCATATCTACACATTCCTCAGGAAGAACTATTTGTGTCCCAGAAATTATATCCAATCACTTAAAAAGCCGATTCCAGTATTGTGACTAAGATTTCGATGAAGCAGAATGGTAGAAGACACTTTCATAGCGTATCCATTGGGCTGTGAAAGACACACAGCCATTCAATTATAGATTTTGTCTATCCGAACTGGGTCATGTCTGTTGAGAGCATTTTGAACTGTATCATTGAGTGAAATACTCGTGGTTACAGGGCTGCCTGTGGCTGTGATCGTGGTGGAAGCAGTTTGAGGTGATGATGCAAAAATGTCGCAAGTGAAATGCAATATTAAAGTAGTATTGATTTAATTATTAAGTATGTTTCTTCCCCCATTATGCTAAGTAAATTGAGCAACAACGTAGGGTTTCTTTTCTAAATGCTATGTCAGGCAGTGCAGTTATTAGTTAAACTTCCGAACAATGTGCCTCTCTTAGTATTCAACAAACAAGAAAGCTTTAACATTTTCATTCTATTTCTCTCTCACACATATTCATTAATTTCTCTCTCTCTGTCTCTCTCTCTGTCTCTCTCTCTGTCTCTCTCTCTGTCTCTCTCTCT